>CXYZ01002312.1:121330-131490 GCA_900006705.1 Sonneratia caseolaris
AAATTAAAAATCGCTCGATTTAGATGGATTTGATCGGAGTTAGAGTGTATTTTGATTAATTAAATAAATTGGACCATGATTGCCTAGTTCTTTGTCGAACCAGTCTGATCGAACAGTCGATCTTGTTTTAAAAACTGTAGAATCATCTACATTATATTTACATTCGACAATCACCTAACCTTTTAATAAAAATTTTATTCAACAGTTATATCACGTGATATATTGATATAATAACCAGATTTTAATAAATTTTAAAAGATAATTATCAAATAAAAAAATATAATCATTATTATATAAAGCATTTTCTCATCTATCTTTCACATTTATTCTCCATCTTTATCACATATCACATCAAATAGCCTTTTTAAAATTTGAATGATCAAGAGTGCAGTCCCAAAATTTTGAGGTTTTGAAGGTCCCATAATTCTTTAAACGTTCAAATGCTTTTTCAGGATAAAATGTTTTGCAAGGACCGTCCAGTTTGTATTCTAGGCTTTCAGTACATTGTGTGTGTGTGTGTGTGTGTGTTTGTCTGTCTTTTGATGATCGAAACCGTTGGGATCGACCTGATAGAAAGGTCCTCGATGCATGATCTCGACTCTCCCATCTAAGGAGCTTGCTTTTGTACGATCGTGTTTTGCCTGGCATGCTTCGGTTCAGTTCTAATCCAATTGAGTTAGAAGACATCATCGATTGGGAGGTTGGTCGATGAGGAATCATCCAGCCCGTGTTCCATGGTCCCTATTCAACAGAATTGAGTCAGTCTCAGTGATCATTGTAGGCTTATTGAATTATTTCAATCGTCTGAATATTGTTTTTGTTTTTGTGTAAGAAGATAGTGTAACTTAAAAAAGTGTGGACCGGTGAGCTGATAGGGCCGGTGGGTGGACTGCTCACTTTTGTCTGGAACACTGGTGGCAGCACAGCAATGGAGGGGTTAGTGTAACACTGTAATGGGACTCCATGAATGATTGAGTCACTGAGTTGGTCGCGCCTCTTGGCCTTTAATAAACTAATGCGCATTATTGAAGTCGTCATTATTCGAGGAAGTGGTAAAGAAGCACAGACAACTCATGAGTACATACTTAATTCTATAAAGAAGCTGAGAGCCTGAAGCAGAAGAGCTGAAGTCTCTCCTCTGGCACCAGCGCAGTGGCGATATCGGAGCCCAAATGAAGCTTGGACCGTCCATGGACTGGATACTAGTTTTGACGGTCAGATTCGGCGCCATAGATAACAGTGTAAAGCAGTTGATCCCTGTACATCTGTAAAAGCACGGTTCTGCCATTAGCTCAGTTCGTGCAATGAACATCCTCATCGATCATGATCGACCAACATGTCTTCCACGTCTACACATACAGATGCATTTCAGCATTTGAGACAGTTTCGTTCTAAGCCAATCGAAAGAGGAGAACCGTGAGAACTGTAATAGATCAGATCTTACTCAAACACTTCATCCATCAAACAACTATATAAGTACAGCAGAGCCGGAGTCCTCCTCAGCGGCCATCCTGCTCTGACGAGGGATGAAACTGGAGAGCTAAATAAGGCACAATACCAGCAGCTTTATTACTATCTTGAGTCAATCAGACACTAAAAAGATGTAATTAGTTTAATAGCAAGTTATATCAGATATCCTAGCAAAAGGCCGCAAAAGAGGGACTAAGTTGTAGTGCAAATCCCAGCCGTAGTAGTATAATTTTCAGTAACTCTTTGAATTTCCAACCTCTTTGACCAAAACGAGATTATGGATTGTTCACCAGTTAGAAACCAAAATCCACCATAATGACAACATACGAGGAGAGCACGGCCAAAGTTACAACATCTACTTCTATGACCTTCCTCTGCCCCTAAAACTGCCACCTCGTCCACCCCCTCTTGGAGGACCTCTACCGCCCCTTGGGCCACCCCTCCCACGAAAGCCTCCAGCTCCACGGCCGCCACCTCTACCACCTCTGCCTCCAGCTCCACGGCCTCCACCTCTTGCAGCAGCTTGCTGGCCCCTGCCGTGGTAGAATATTCACTTAAGTATAACGACAACCTTCAGACAGAACAATCTAATGGAAAATGTACTTTAATGAGCTAAGAGATTTGACAGCATTCACAATTCCACACTATTGCTGTTCATAAAGAAAATCAATCAATACATCAAGAATGGAAATAGAAAGCAGGGAAGAAATGTAAACGTACTTGGGCTGTGGAAGAAATCTTGCAAGAGGCAAAAGCTTGGCAGGATCAATATAGAATTTGTCCCCATGATCGTATGAAGTTGCCATGACACCTTCCATCATTTTTATGGAGAAGCACTGTGATTAGGGAAGAACAATAAGATTAACGTAAAGAAACCATAAGTAGAGCAAAACAGCAAAAGGAAAATCACGAGTAAAGGACTCACAGATTCATTGATGGGACCAAAAATCTCATCAACTTTGCCAATTTGGGTCTTGTTCTGCAGATATATTGGAGCATTGAAGAAGGGTATTTTCTCATTGGTAAGCTTGGTGACTGCATCACCCTCACAAGCATGAAGGAAGGTTGAAACCTCTGCACAACGGAGAACACCAAATCCAAACTAAATAAAAGCAGTTCACTCAAGGAACATCAAGACAGCCCCCTATTGCTCTAGTAACCATCAGAACAAACTTAACACAGAGGTCGCTAGAAATACTTTAGCAGAACGACGTGCCTAATAACGTACTAAGATGTCTCCATTTTCCAATTCTGAGATTCGAACACAGAGAAACATCACGTATGCATAAAGCCACAGGAAAAGAAGTTTCTCCTTTTGTTTAAAGGTTTTTCAGCCACCAAATGTTGATGCTTTAAGAACCCTAGACGAAGCGAAGAACCTTACAGCCATTATAACACCACCAAATCGCAAGATCCTTAGGATTATTAGGAGATAACTAGCTTAACAAAACTCAAAAGACACAAACCTACGACTTCGCTAGGTGGTCCATCGTCGCGAAATCCACCGCCACCACGGCCTACACCAAAGCCCCGGCCACCACGGCCTCCACCAAAGCCTCGGCCACCACGGCCACCCCCGCGGCCTCTGCCACCTTCTCGACCACCCCTGAAGCCGCCGCCCCTTGGTGGCCGCATATTTCTCTTATCTGGTGAGAGTATAATGGGAAATAGGTGGCGCCGGCTGGGACAGCGTCCGCCTCCAACAGAAAGTCTCGGGGTTCAGGGCTTTTGTCCTCCTAGGTAGGGTTCTTGTTGTTAGGTGTGAAATGACCAAAGTACCCCCAGCACTTCTCCAAATTCTGAATAATAAACAGGGGGAGACACGCTCGAGGCAGGTTCTTATGGAAGGTAGATAAGATGAGGGCCTGGCGGCCTTTCAGAAGGAACCCAGCCCACTGACACGTCCGCCATTTTCACAAGCGTCGCGGCCCCGTCGTTGATAGCTTCGTCATTCTGAGCCGTCTCCTCTGCCTCTCTCACTAACTCAACTGGCACACACTGCACCGGTTCTTCTTCTAAGGTTTTCCAGGAGCAGGTTTTCGTCTGACGCTCGGAGACGGTTTTATCGCGAGGACTGCAGTGATCAGCTTGTAAGCTTGGTATCTCGTTGAGCTAAAAGAAGAGGAAGAAGGAGACGGGAGGTGAAGACCATGGGTATGCTGCCATATGGGAGATCAATGCCCAAGGAGGGATACAAGCATCTCTCGGGCCTTGATAAGGCTGTTCTCGAGAATATTGATGCTTGCAAGCAGCTCTCTGCAATTACTCACATTTGTTTCCGGTATATGAGGGAAGAAAGTTGAGATTTTGCAGAAAAGGTAGTGCAGTAGGGTACACTATCAAGTGGCACGATACTATAAAATATCTGCCAGCATAGTTTATTACTAGTCAAAGAAGTGCTGAGAAAAACTTAATATTGAGGGTGAGTTTAAACCAATTTCGATCTTTGTGAGTTTAGATAGTTTTTCTGACTGCTTCCTCTGTCGAACATGGTTGTGGGAATTCACTGGCAGTGGGGAGGAAAGGTTCCGATGAACAATACATGCATTTCCTTGGTCCAGACACGAATTCTGCTGCAAGGACGCTTACATTACTTTGGTGCCCTTGGCAATACTTGAACCTGTGAAAGGTCCATCCAGGAGATTACATGACTCGAACTCTTAAGTCATGTTCGAGTTAGACCACTCAAGAAAAGCTTCTTCGAGTGCTCAATCGTGTCAATGTAAAAACATATTGTTGGTGTCATGTGTATGTGCAAGGAGTTTTGAAGTGAATGTTTCTTGCTGTTTATTTGAGGAAAAATTATTTACTCTTTTCTAGCAGCTCTCAGAAAAACAATACAGCCTGTATGAAAAGTAAATATTGATAATCGAGAATTCATTTTCGGCTTCATTTTCACTTGCGACCCAAAGTTAGAAAGCGCACACACACACACACACACACACATATATATGTATATATATATCTATTCCTGGTAATATGTGTGAGTTCAAGGTAAGGGATTTCCTTCATCACATTTATTTCCTTGTAAATGTTATAACTGACAAAACAGGAGTGTTCTACAAGAAGGTTGCTGTTGCAAATGCGATGTTAAGATTGCTATCCTGCAAGTGCAAGTACAGTATGAGCAAGACTTAGGTTGGTACAGCATGGCCAAATTCTTGGTTGTTGTCGATCCACAGCAGCGAAGTGATCAATGCCAGTAGCAGAAACAATATGGTGCAAATCATGATAAAACTACTCTTCTGGGTATTTACTTCAGGTCTTAGCTTTGTCTTTTTATCTTCAATTGCCACCAACTGATGCATTAAGCCACCAACAGCTGCAGCAGCATCATCTTTGGACAAAGCTGAGTCTGGGCTAACTTGAACCTGCTCAATACCTGAGCATACATTTCCAGCATCTTTCTGTCCAAGCTCTCTAACCGGCTCAGCGGGAAATCTGTTACAGTCATTACTTCCTGTTTGACTCCTGCCACAGTCACTTGAAGGCGAGCTTGTAAACATCCCAGTCTGTTTCTCTGACAATGACTCTGAGTTACTGTGACTTGAACTCTGACGAGAGTGAACAAGCTTGTTTGGAGTCATGAACATATGAGTGTTCCCAATATAAAATTTGGATGGTGACCTCTAAACAACAGAAGAATGAAATGGAATGTCAGTAATTTGGCAGTGAAAATGCTTTCTGAATGCTGAACAATATAAGGAAGAAGCCAAAGCCTAACCTTTTACTTCCAAGAACAGTAAGAAACCACCTATTAAGTTTGCATGCAAAATAATTTTAACACATATATCAAGCAAGCTTACCTGAGGACTCGGTGCAAGAATTTGATAATCTGCTTCATTTGAGGTACCTTCTTGCATAAATGCTACAAGTTCTTCTGAGCTTTTTTCTTCTTTTTCATCCTTCTCCTGACTCCCTGGACTTGGTGTCAGACTTCGTGAATCTGTTCCATTTGAGGGACTTTCTTGCATGAATCCTACAAATTCCTCTGAGGTGTTTCCTCCACTGCTATTTAGCTTCTGAATTCTTGAATGCTCAGACTTAGTGCTATGATTCAACTCTGAGAACAATCCATCCTTGAGGGACACATTGACAACCTCGTCCTCAAACCTCTGTACTCTCTGCTTCACAATCCTATTAACACAGTCCAAGTTTGAAGAAACCTGAGTTGGTGAGTTTGGCAGCCCGACTGGAGAGTCAGACTTAGACAAGGAATCTAGCGTCTGTGACTCAGGTGATTGGTTGTCGAAGCCTGAAATGTTTCCCCACTGGGTATTGACTCGATCAACAAAATTTGACTCAGATTTTGGGGTCAAATCCTTCTCTGATTTCCTCTCTTTCTCGGAAAGGATTCTCCTGGCCGTCTGAAGGGCTTCATAGGCAGCCCCTTTGACAAAAACCATCTCATCAGATTCGTACTTCTCCATCTCTTCAATTATCAAATCAAGTTCAGTGTATATGCTCCGAGAGTCCAAGGACTTCATCAAGAAATTCACCATTTGAATAGCAGACAACCTTTTCTGCGAGTTTCCCTCCTTTGCTCCAGCATTCAATATTCTTAATCCCGATCCAATCAACAATCTCGCATAAGCTTCCACAATTAGGGAATTTTTCTTTGCTAAGGCCATGACAAGGCCCATGTGTGGATTAGTCTGATTCGATTTCATCTCCAAAGCCACAGCAACGTTCAGGGACACCTTGTTCACCATTGCATCTGAAGCAAACTGCCAATTGTCTGAGCCCACGAGAGCCTTCAAACAAAGGGCTGCACCAGCACTTGAACTCTCCTGAGAAGCCAGAAGAAACTCGCAGAGAGGGTTGCATAGTGTGTGGATTATATGACTCTTCCTGACCTCTGCCATTATTGGATGGATGCAATATCTTGCAATAGCTGGAATTACCTTTGAGCATGACTGTTGAAGTGGGAAAGATCCTGCATTCGAAGCTAAGGTCTTCATAACAGCTTCCATTATGTTGTCGATATGAGGAACAACATCGACTCCATGAACATGGACAAGAACTTCATACAGAGAAATTATATATTCATCAGACGAAGCACCGGTCTCTCTGACTTCTGACAGCTGAGACAGGAAGAGAGGGATAGACTTTGAGTCCATCTCTTTGACGTAAGATTTCAGCGCTTTCATGGCTGATTTACGACTATCAGCACCTTTATTGAAATTGGCCAATTCCTTGCATAGAACTTGGGAGAGATTCGGACCCATGCCGTGAGTCACTTTTCACCTAAATCCAACAAAATATAAACAGATAATTCATCTATAGATAACAAAACTAAAATTGAGGTCAAGAGTTGAAAACAAATGCTATGCAGAATCAGTATCAGCAACAGAATTAACCACTCTGTTCTTTCTATCGTCTCCCACTGAGAGCACTAACCGCTCAATCAACTGAAATTCCCGTTATCTCATAACTCAACTGCTGCTAATCCAATTTCGCACACCTCACGGTACATTAAATGAGCACAGGGGAAAAAAAATCACATCTTTTATGAGTTCCATTTAACGTGCCCTTCCCAGTGCAGGTGCTGGCAAGCTTGAAGGATACCAAATTTTTTTAGAAAACAAGCGGTGTTCAGCATTTAACTAAGTTAGTTAAAAGGGGGGAAAGTTCATCTATTGTAGAATTTTAATTTTCTTGAACCCCAAATCATTTTATGTAATGAATTTTACTACTGAGGCATAGATTTCAAAAACCTATTCAAAGGATACGTGAACCTGGTAAATCTAGGCGAAATGGAGAAAAGAAAAGAACCCAGAAAATTTACCTGCCAGATATGGCTTCCAAATTCCTTGCTTTCTCGCTGGTTCCTCTAGTAGTCCCCCCCTTTTTTTCCCTTGATACCGAATAGATCTGAAACCAGAACACGAGGAGGAAGCGAACTCAAGAACTTTTCTGCAACACCGAATCACCAACCAGACAGAGATTGGGAAGAAAGATGAAATGGCGGTTGCGGGTGCTCTGGTTTTTCAAACTGAGAGCAGCAACCACCTCTGAATCTATTCCCTCTTATGCATGCGGAAGTGAAGCGAGGGAAGAAGGAATTGCACGTCCAAGTTCAAAACTTTTCACGTAATCCCGCCGCCATCCATTCAGAACCGGGGGGGGCCACCTTGGCCATGAAATCGTCGTGTTCTTTTCTGCTCCTGCAACTGCCGTTCAAAATCGAACCGACCCAATCTGGAGACTGCCTGCTGCAGACAAAGGAAGATTCTAAATTTCCAACAAAAATAAAAATAAAAATCGAAAAGTCCTCTCGTTCGTGCCAGTCTGATAATCTGATTCGAAGAGGCGGGAAGTTTCCGAGGGCAATTACGTCATTCCACACCGCACTACTCCCGCTCAACTGGAGAAATATGAATTTCGTACGGTCAAACTCCCGCCTTCCATGGAATTTTGAAATTAGACACTCTCTTCTCATTTCCTCCCTTCCTTTGGCAGTTTCTTTCGATTTTTTTCAGATGGTACCAGCATCTCGAGGAACAGTTTGTACCCGAGTTCTGCTCCGTAGTGGTCGGGACCACGTGACGTGTCCGCGGCACTGTCTCGCGCCAAACGTCGTCCACTCCACTTGTCGGGGGGACCGTGTCGTACCTAGCATTGCCTAGAGATGGAGAAGCTCCCAGCTGAATGGACACTGGTGATTCAGCAACGATGCGATTTTGTATATTATAAAGTTTTTATTTTCTTAACTCATTTAAGATTTTTATTGTAATGGACTGTTAAGTCATGTTGGATATAAATGTGATGATGGAAAATTTCATGATTTAAATTCAAAAAATTGAATAATTTAAAGATTTTTTTGTGTATTTTTCTCTCCAAAAATTAGGTTATGATGTAATTTTAAAGAGATTCATATTAAAGCAAAGTTGAGAAAAATGTCGATGCAATCCACTATGTGTGTAAGACTTATTTGTATTGACTGGACTTAATTTTCTGGATCTAAGCACGGATCGATTTATCAATAATAAAATTCACTTAGCATTAATATGGATTTGCCACTCTTTTGAAATGTAAATATCAGGCCAAGGTGGACTGGTGAATTACTTCAGTGATTGGCAATTAAATTAGGTGACACGTGGACCTTGCGTGGCCAAACGTCGAAGCCTGGTTTTGGTACAATGATGTGACGTCACTAGGTGCGTCATTGTTTGCTCCAATAAAATCCCCCACCACACTTCCGCAGAGCAACAGCCCAGGTGCTTTCTTACCCATCATCCTGGTTCCACCTAAAATGGCCGACGCCGCCGCCGCCGTCGCTCCTACCGCCACTGAGCACCTCGTTCCTCCTTCCCTCAGAGGTCGGGTTGCCATAGTCACTGGGTCGTCCCGCGGGATTGGTCGGGCCATAGCCCTCCATCTGGCCTCGCTCGGGGCAAAGGTCGTTGTCAACTACACGGCCAACTCCGCTCAAGCTGAAGCAGTAGCAGCCGAAATCAACTCCTCGGCTCCCGGCTCCGCCATCGTGGTTAGAGCCGACGTCTCCGACCCAGGCCATGTAAAGTCGCTCTTCGATGCGGCCGAGGAGGCCTTTGGCTCACCGATCCACATCCTGGTGAACTCCGCTGCCATAGCGGACGCCAAATGCTCCACCATAGCCGACATCTCCGTCGAGGAGTTCGACAGAATCTTCAGGTTCTTTACCATATCACATATATTTGTAAACTCAAATTCTGTACTTAAAAATCAATTTTCCTTTTTTAAAAAAATAAATTCAGCGTAAACACGAGGGGGGCGTTCCTGTGCTGCAAGGAGGCCGCCAATCGGCTGAAGCGCGGCGGAGGAGGGCGGATAATACTCTTGTCATCCTCCCTGGTGGCAGCCCTGAAGCCGAACTTCGGCGCGTACACGGCTTCAAAGGCGGCGGTGCAGGCTATGATCAAGATCCTCGCCAAGGAGCTCAAGGGGACCCAGATAACCGTGAACGGCGTGGCCCCGGGACCGATCGCAACGGACATGTTCTTAGAGGGTAGGTCGGAGGAGGATATCCAGATGGTGATCAACATGTGCCCGCTCGGCCGGCTCGGCGAGACCCGGGATGTCGCTCCAGCGGTCGGGTTCTTGGCGTCCGATGCCAGTGAATGGATTAATGGGCATATCATCGCAGTTAATGGTGGTTATGTGTAAGACCGACGGTGCAGATTAATTATTAGACATAATAATCCTCGAAAAATGCAAAATTTCGCCCGTTGTCCTCCTTTTCCTTTGAAATACAGATTATATAATATTACTATGGGAAAGATATGGTTGTTGAATATGATCAATTGTGAAATTTATTAGGAGATTATGAATTGAGTAATTTTTCTATTTCATGTTGGAATTTTTCAAATTTGTAATTCCTAATTGTTATTTACGAACCGATTAAGCAAGTTCCATTCCACGAGTGTATTGATAAATTATTCTTAGATAAGTTTCTACGGTGTCAAATAGGGTGGGTTGGTTTGTAATCGGACGGTTCAAATTTGGAATTAACTCGGATCACTCCTAACCTAGCTTATAACGTTCTGAGTGAGTTTAGGTAGTTTTAGATCAGTTCTAAAATATAAACCATTTGATCGATAATCAGTTTGGACCATTACCTTATTGAACCGATCTGGAATTATTTAGAAATCGGACCAGAACAGTTGAAAATCTACTTGTAACCATAGTTTTTAAAACCGGACCGGGCC
>CXYZ01002312.1:133697-169969 GCA_900006705.1 Sonneratia caseolaris
AAAAAATATTAAAATTATAAAATTTTAATTAAAATAAATTAAATGTATAAAATTAAGACTAATTGACATATTAAGGATGAAATTTAGTATAAATTGGTAAACAAATATACTATATAATGATACAAGAATACATATCTAACTAATTAAAACTTTTTTAATGTTTCTAATATATATTATATTATATTTTTAATATATTTCCAATATTAAAAAAAAGCTATTTGACAATTCAATAATAATTAAGCTTTGTCATTTTATCTTAAAAATAATGTCTTATAAGGATTGGTTTGTCCCAAATCAATTTTTAAAATTTAATTTAATTTATTCAAGTTTCAATTATGGTTTTTTCAATTCTTTTTGTGCATCCTATGCTTGCCTTTTATGAATAGGTGATTATCGCATAATTATGAATTTTTTTTATCGACTTACTATTAAGAAAACCGAGATTCAGAAATTTTATTATTTAATGTTTCTTTTTTCCTTTTGTGGAACGACTGGGAGTAACCGGTAAACCGGCAACATCTACCGGCTACAGGCCAGCTAGGGTACAAATACCGTGACCGCGTGATCTATCCTTTACTAATAACAAGATCCCAAATTTCTTCCTCCCTCGATCCACAATGTGGAGCCCCTCTTGATCCCTTTGAATCCGTCGCCCTATATAGTCTCCTACCCTTCAAACTTTTCCCTCCCCAGATATCTCCTCTCCCGCTGGCGAACGGTGTCTGAAGACGCTTACGCACGCGCTCGTCCCCTCACCCCAACTGATGCGTTGTTGATTTCGATTCCCGTATTTCTGTGGAAACATGAGAATCAACGCCCGTCGAGGCGACCCTTGATCTCTTTGTCTGGATCGATCGATCCCCGGAAGTTTTCGGCTGCGTTGATTCTTGTTCTTCCAAAGAGCAGAGACCTTGGAAAGTTGAGCAGAGATCGTTTGGGGTTTCGAACGGTGTTACAAGGAGGCAGTGTCGTCTTTTGAGGCTAAAAATTGCTCCAACTTGCAAAAAACGTAGTTGCCCAGCTAAAAAGGTCCGATTTTGTAACAAACCTGTGCTGTTTAGTACTCTGAACGATATCTGGCGGGGAGCTTTTTATTTTATCTGCTTTCCTGACTCTGTTCCGACCGGGCAGCAACAAGATAAGCAATGGCAGAACAGGCGGGGTTAGAAGGGAGTCAGCCAGTGGATCTCTCGAAACATCCATCTGGCATTGTCCCTACCCTTCAGTAAGCGTCTTCACTTTCACCCTCAAGGTTAAACCTTTGAATTGAGTAATTGAAGGGGAATTTTTCCTAAAATGCACATGCATGCTGTGGTTCTTCTTTGAACGTCTTTGTGTCTGCTGGTATCCTTCACTGCCCCAGCAGTCAAACTGATGAACTATATTGAAGTGCTCTAAGCTAGCTGCTAGGTGCACTAGAATTCCGGAAATATGATATTTTGTAGAGTTGGATTTGTGTCTCCTGTCATCGGACAGATGTAAACTGAGAGAAGTTTGTAAGTTGTTGGATTATTCCCTTTTGTTTTGCTTGATCAGGCAGTCTAATAACTGCGGCCCTTAAGATGTATAATTGGATGTAAGAAGGGAGTGGTTGACTTTGGTCTTGCTGAATTCAACTAGTAGTTGTGTGATATTGTGTGCTTGAAGCTGGATGTTCTATTGGATCATCACGGCACATGCTATTGAGCTGTTTTTCTTCATCATGCTGAGGTGTATATATGGCATTCTTGGTGGTTTACTTATTATATCATCAGATCTTTTTTATTTTGTGTATAGGAACATTGTCTCAACTGTCAATTTAGATTGCAAGTTGGATCTGAAAGCAATTGCCCTGCAAGCTCGAAATGCAGAATATAACCCGAAGGTGGGTGAATAAGTTGGTTGCTGACTGATTGTTGATGGCATCAGAAGGGATAGAATTTCATACATAGATTTTTCTCTCTACACATTCTGTATTTACTTCTATTTCCTTCTGATGCTTCTGTGGCTTTTCGCTCCTGGTAAACTGAAACCCTCTTAATTTTGTGTGATATCTGTCTAAAGCGTTTTGCTGCTGTCATCATGAGGATACGGGAACCCAAAACAACAGCGTTAATTTTTGCCTCTGGGAAGATGGTAAGTAGTACATCAGGTTGTTTTATATTATTATTGTGCAA
Source organism: Sonneratia caseolaris (assembly GCA_900006705.1). NCBI lineage: Eukaryota > Viridiplantae > Streptophyta > Magnoliopsida > Myrtales > Lythraceae > Sonneratia > Sonneratia caseolaris. The sequence goes on from CXYZ01002312.1 coordinate 135,854, forward strand.
GTACGGATTTTTTTTACATGTATCTGCCTTTGCTATTACTTTCACTACATTTCCTACACATTTTAAGTGTCATTTTTTTTTTGTTGGTGATTGATAGACCACCTATTGCTTCTTCAGGTATGTACTGGGGCCAAAAGTGAACAGCAGTCAAAGCTGGCTGCAAGGAAGGTGAAGCCTAGCTGTCATATTGCTTTGTCAGAAAAAGTGGCTCTTATTAATTTCATTTTGAGCTAATTACTTTGGATATAGAAAGCATTTAACATGTCATTGTTCTCCACTTCCAGTATGCTCGCATTATTCAGAAGCTTGGGTTTCCTGCGAAGTTTAAGGTATGCTGACCCTCACTAACTACCATTTGTTTATCCAGATGTGGTTCCATCAATTTCATTTCACTTTTATATTTGACATTCTTTTGTTGTGATTTAGGACTTCAAGATCCAGAACATTGTGGGCTCCTGTGATGTTAAATTTCCCATCAGACTAGAAGGTCTTGCATACTCTCATGGTGCCTTTTCAAGTGTAAGTATTTGCCATAGATTTCTGTTGTCACTGCAGAGGGGCAGTGCTTGAATGAACTAGCACTAACTCTTGTCTAATGTTTGTTCAGTACGAGCCTGAACTCTTCCCAGGTCTCATCTATCGTATGAAGCAACCAAAGATTGTGCTTCTGATATTCGTCTCAGGGAAAATTGTGCTCACTGGTGCAAAGGTGATCTATATGCTTTTCTCAGTCATCCCTTCTTTCCCATTATACTTTAATGGGCCAATGGACTAACGTCTCTATTCTATTTTCTAGGTGAGAGATGAAATCTATACCGCCTTTGAGAATATCTATCCCGTGCTTACAGAGTTCAGAAAGGTCCAACAGTGGTATGGAACTCAGTTAATGGAAATTATTGTTCCCCCTTTTGTTAGCCTTGACTTGTCTTGTAAATAGGCATTATCAGTAATAGCCTTGTGAGGTGGCCTCTGATCAGCCATCTCCTATGTTCTAAGGGTAGATACCACTACTGGGGCATTGTCTTTGAATGTTATTCTTCTTCATTTTTTTTCTTTTTGCAGATGGACAGGTGGGCTTCGGCTCAGGAGCTTCTGCCAAAATGCTATGTGAGGGCAAAGTTTCAGACGAGAGGCTGCAAGATCAGGACCAGTCCTTGGCTGCTTCAGAGGCTGGATATCCAAATAATGGCAAAGCCAATGTGTTTGGAGGTTCTTCATCATGTCTTGCTTGTGTCACGACTGACCGGGAGGCTGACTGAATCGAGGAGAGGGAAAGAGCCCATAAGCAAGGCAATGAAATAATAATAATCTCTTAGGGCTTCAATTGATTTTTGTCCACGTGCAGTGACTTTAAAGTGCCTTTTTCCCCTTGCCTTGTTTGACTGTGACAGTTTTGGGTTACAAACAACTGAGGCAATAGCAAGGATTGAATCAAGTTATTCGTTTGAATACTCTGTTCTCTTCATGAGAATGCTTGAAGGAGCCAATATGATAATATAGCGACTTTTCCTGATATTACTATATTCTCATAGGTAGCAATTTGATCGACCCTAATGATGTTCTCGGGATGATTAAGAACTGGTAGAGTTTGAGCCTGTCTTAATTGTAAGATATTCTCTCATCATGCATGCATTTTGATGTGGGAGTACAATCTGGAATCTGGGTTCTTCAAAAACCGAGCCGTAGGAGTTGATCTTCACGAAATTTGAGGGAGCTAGATGATCTCCTCACTAAATCCTAGTATTATAGGCATGCCCAATTAACCATGAAATGCCAAAAAAAAAATGTAAGCCGGAGAGTCGGAAAGTTGTTCCCGGGCAAAGGATACTCAAGTCAGTCCCCTTCAATCCACAGTTTATCCCCAACATCTGAAGAGTGAACTCATAAAATCTGCTGAGGAGATTAGTGATAGGGAAACGAGCCTCGGATGGGTCTTGCGCTTCTCTTGAGCAGTCGAAGATTATAGAATCTAAAGGTAGATTCACGTGTTTAGATTCCTGTCATGGTAGGGTTATCAAAATGTAGTTTGCTATATAATTGGATCACATTTCCATTATCTAGCGTTGAAGCGGTTTATCCTCTCTGCTGGTGAAGATGAAGGTACCCCTATAGCCATAGGGGCCGCCACTATTAGACCGAGTGAGAAGGGGGCCGTCGTCTTTCTCTCTCTCTCTCTCCACGCCCTCAAGAATAGAGGAGTAGAGCGATGACCCAAGTGGCTGCAGCTCAAGGAAGTCTTAAGCTGCTTTTCAACGGGGAAGCTCCTGCTGGCTCTGCAGCGACACTTGGGTCGGGATCAAGAGACCCATTTTGCTGCTCCTCTGAGTTGAAATCAGCAGCTCACATCCAGTATTTCAGACTCGGTCTCTACTCTTCTTCCACCTCCTCGACAAGGTCGCGGCTTTTCATCAGATTGGGGACCCATTATAGAGCGGGCAGCGAAGGGATTCTTGATGAGTACGATTATGATAGTGAGGCTGAGGAGGATGAGCTCGGTTACTTTAGGGCCCTAGTCTTGGATATCTCTTACAGGTCTACCCGAAATTTTTTCCTTGATGGTGTGCCCAATTCTAGTTTCTTTAGGAGGGGAGATTGTTTATATTTTGAACAAATTATTGGATTTTCGTTCTGGATAGTAAGAATAAGGTTGTGGTTTTTTCTTTTGGTTATTCTTGTTGCAGGCCGGTGAACGTTGTTTGCTGGAGACGTGCTATCTTTTTGGAGTTCATGGAGAAGGTGGGTTCTTGAATTGAATACACAGACAAATGCTCGTGAAGTTGATCAATTCTTTTTAACCTTTTGTGGCTGCACTATTCTTGGCGGAAATGTTCAAGAAAATCAGGGCTGCGGTTTGAATTTTGAACGGAGCTTATACCAAAGGAGCGTGCTTTAGCTATCTCCAATTTTGGTTAATGGATTTGAGGACCTTCCTTTCCGGTTTTCACTGTGGACCTTTGCAGTCCAGGGAGTTCAAGCACATGCATTGTTTGGTTAATTGCTAGTTTGTAGGTTTTTTCTTTTGCCTCTCAGTATTCTGATGTAGTTTCCGCTTTGAGAATCCTATCACCCTCTCTCTCTCTCTCTCTCTCTCTAATTTTTTGTTGAGCATACTGTGCTCAGTTCTTCAATTATGATAAAATTCCCATTACTTGTTGAGAAAAAGAAAAATTGCCAAGGTCAGTTTTCAAGTACTGGGGATCATTCTCTGTTTTCATCCAGGCTGATGTGCTAGAGTATTATGATCGGACTGTGAGCTCTCCAAGTGGGTCATTCTACATACCTGCCGTTCTAAGGGTAAAGAGCTTATGGTTCTTTTGAGCTTCGATGGGAATTTCATGTTGGCAGTTTCTTCTCTTTTGGCCTTGTTGCTTTGAGTAATATTTTTTTGCTTGTCCACTGCAGGTGCCACACTTACTCCAAGTAGTTAAAAGGAGAACAATAGTACATAATCTTACCAAGAAAAATATACTTCATCGAGACAAGTATATTTGTCAGTAAGTGTTCTGTGCATTTCACTGGAGACATGGAGAGATGCTAACACAAAATTTTCAGAGTGAGCTGAATTAGATTGAAGCAGCTGCTTGAATAGCGTATGCCTTCTGCTTCCTATATAGGGTTGGGAGTGGAAGAGTGGGCAAAGAAGAAAAATACTGCTATCACCTATGTGGGGCTGCCTAATATTAAATTCTGCATGCTAATACAGTTTGTTGTGGTGTTCAGGTATTGTTCTTCAAGTGACAATTTAACTATTGACCATGTTCTTCCAGTTGCACAGGGTGGAAAATGGGAGTGGGAAAATCTGGTAAGATGATCTATTTGATGTGTTTCGGAATACTTTAGACATGTAATGGCGATGTTCATCTGATAACAGGTCACTGCTTGTTCAAAGTGCAACTCAAGGAAAGGGCAAAAGACTCTGGAGGAGGCCAATATGAAACTGATTAAGATCCCCAAGGTATGTTCAGATATTTTAACTTCCAGACCCAAGAATAGCTTTAAATCACAAATTTCATCACGTGCACTCACTTGAGAATTTGCCTGAATGCTTGTCCATGAACCAGGGGTTTGTGAGTTCTGATCTTGTGAATGAATACATTTGTTGGAACATTGGGCATTGTCTGTATTGAGTAATGCCTTGATAAATAGACATAGATGGTATTGAATGATGCCTAAATAGATAGTGTCAATCCTTCTACCAATGACATATTATGAAACAATATTTGGTTCTTGACTTGGCAGGCCCCAAAAGATTATGACATTCTTGCTATACCACTGACAAGTGCAGCAATAAAGATGCTGAGATTGACGAAAACTACTCCTGAAGAATGGCGCCAATATTTGTCAAAGCCTTCTTTGAAGCTGTAAGATATGTTAGAGCAGTCCAGATTCTCTGTAATGTTCATCTCGGGAAGCTGTAGCCCTTGTTGGAGCCGGAATTTTCCCCAGTTCGGTACAATTAATCAAACTTTTCTTGCTTTAATAGACATTGTGCTCTTGAATTCCAAAGAATTAACAGTCCTGTCACTGGACTGTTTTCATCATCATGCGTGGAAATGTCAGTCCTCTGCCGGGAAACACCTTATTACTTGGTCCCATGAAGAAATATAGGATTTTAATAGTTATTTGTGGATTGGATTCACCTTACACAACCTTATTATGACAACCTTTGCTTCTACTTCTGTCCCTTTTTTATTTTGTGTCATCTATATGCCAAACTCCAGAAGTATGGCCACGTTGCAATCATGGATGGGGCATGATTGACATAGATTGAACCAAACAGCTCTTACAATTTATTTATCTGCAGACTACATCTCAAAAAAGTTAAGATACAAAGATTGCCGAACTGATACAAATCAAGTAACGATGAATGACATAAGAGTTACCACAGTTATCTACAAGGAAACTATGAGGGCTATAGCAACAAAGTTGCAAGCAGTGTGACCACCATAAACTGCAGGAAAACCAGCAAACTTTTGCAACCCAGAGCTTCCGAAGAACCTGAGACAATCTGAATCGTGAAATTGCAGTTACCCTGAGAGATATTCTGAGTCGTGACCGTTGCAAGACCTTGAAAGCCACAGCTTACTGGATCCTGGTTATGCACCTGAAAGTACATATTGAATGCATACGAAGCATTCCCGTTTACATCCAACCCATTACAGGACGAGCCATATCCGAGGGAAGTGCAGTCAGCATGACTGCATGCATAGTCTATGTTCGGTCCAAGCTTGCTAAGGTCTCTCGCGTTTGGGTTGAACAAGCACCACCTCTGGGGGAGGTACTGGACGTTTTTCGCAGGGACAAGAAACTTGTTCTGCTGCTGGCCCGATAAGTCCATTGCAAACTTGGGCTGCCCATCATAACGGAATAATCCCCAGTGCCGCTCAAAGCTCCCCGGGGCGATGCTCTTCGCATCCTCGTCAATGAGGCTGAACAAGTAAGCTTCAATGTAGCCTGGGCGAAGCGGTGTCCCCCTGCCGGCAGCAATTCTCGGTAAAAGCCCATTATAAAATCTGTACGCATTGCCAATGTTAGCATCTATGTCTCCACTTGTTGGCCATCCCACCTCACCTACGAGTATAGGGAGGTTCCCATATCCAATTGCCTTCAAAGCTGACACGAGGGTGTCGAAGTTGGCATCGAAGACATTCATGTACTGGATCCCATTATCAACAACGGGGGTGGCACCATCAAAGAAGGCATAGTTGAAGGGGAAGTTCTTATTCCCATAAAGGCTTAAGAAGGGGTAAATATTAACGGTGAAGGGGGCGTGGTTCTTGGCCAGGAACTCCACGATCTGGGTCATTAGTCTGCTAATGTCGGTTCGGAATCTCCCTGCTGAAGGCACTGAATTGTGTGGAGGGGAGTTGTAGACATCGGCATTCAGAGGGACGGTGGCCTTCACGGAATCCCCAAGGCCTGCTTCGTTGAGGGCGTTCTGGATGTTCTGGAGGGCAGGGAAAGTCACATTGTTGAAGGTGTTGTTGTAGGACGAGAGGAAAGGTTCGTTCCCTACTGCAACATACCTGAAATAGAGCGCGTCTTGTCGATAATGAAGCATCTCAGTTTGACAAAAAATTTATATAAATGTCTGTACTAGAAATATGAATGGATAAGGTAAACAGATATTCTCAATAATTTTGCAGATTTAATAGTGACAGCAATGATTGGAAGTCTCAGCAGCTAATAACCACGTATAGCTCAGAGAAATCCGACAAGAATCTTGCCTGATTCCCGCGCAGAAAGCTCCATAGGAAAACACGATCGTATAATACATTCCCTAGCTCAGCAAACTGAAAAGAAATCGAATAGGATGACTGGCCGACATCATCACACAGCTATGGTGTAGTCCAACTATTCATTGAAGAAAGAACGACCCTTCCAACAGAGGAAAGGAGAGAACTTACTTGACATTAACTCCACCATTAAAATTGTAACGCTTGACATTCTTCTTCACCCAATCCTTGGCCCCGTCGTAGCTGTTCATAGCAGCGAGCTGATCGTTAGGGATCGCCACCATGACCTCGATCCCACTCCCAGCGAGGGCGCTCATGGTGGAGCTGTCCGCATCAAAGAGCTTCACCTTCTGGAACCCATTGTCCTTCAGCATCTGGACAACGGTCTTCGGTGGCAATTTGTGGGTCGCCATTGTTCCCCAATTCACGCCCAACCCCCCAGTAGTAAGCCGACCCGATGAGCAGATAGCCAGGGCAAGAACAAGAACCCATTTGGCAAGATCCATAGCTTCCCGATTCCCGGAAAGTCTTGACCTTTTCCCGGGAAACTGGTAAAAGGAAAATGGTTGGGGGGGTGTGGGCTGGTGGGCGGTGGAGGGATGAAGTAAGAGCTTTTTGTTTGTCAAGAGTAAAAAGAAACGACTTTCCTGAAGATGAGTGGGAATTCAGGGGTACTGTCGCACGAGTGCTGAGATTATGGGCGTTAACCGAGCACAAAAATACAAGAAGCGATAAGAATGAAATCAGCTAAGTGAAGTTCTTGAAGTAGTACTGTTCAGGAAAGGAACTGGGGAATCTGGGAAAGGTGGGTTCTTTAAGTAAAGTTAAAGCCTTTATGGGGAAGTTGACAAGGATGTTGAGCTAAGGATATTCTCTCCTTTCGACTCCAACAGAGGGGGAATCTGGTGAAATTAACATATATGAGATTCTGGGTTTTTGTGAAAGAGAACATTCAAAAACGAGGGAAGGGAGAAGCATCAACGGAGAGAACGGAGCAGAAGGAATTCCGAGTCTCAAAAAAAAAAATGAAAATTAGTTATCGTGAAAGAACAGCACAAAAGCAGCCTAGGTAGAACACAAGACTAGAGGGGCCAACGTCGGAATCAATAATTAAACGGAAAGACAGGACGCATATGAGGGATGGCGCAGTGACCGTTGCCATGCTGGGAAAAGCTAGTGCCAATTAATTAAGGAGGATCCTGAGGTAATGGAGAGCATGTAGTGTGTGTGCACTGAAATTTCTCCCTTTCCCCACTCTCTCTTGTTCAATGTCTATAAACGAGTCACTCGTCAGACTTTCTCTGGATTTCTGGGCGAATTGGAAGAGAAATATGAGGGGTACCCATCCATGCATTTCTTCGACCTAAAGACAGGGTGAAACCGACCAAATTCAAACCAATCGGACTGTTTCTGTTCGTACTTGTCTTTGGGGGATGAGCATTTTCAAGGATTTCAATGTCCAACTTTGCTACAACAAACGAGAGTAATCCGTAGAATTGCACCGGTCTGTACGTATCCAAGAAATTCACTTCATGAGCGGCCTATTTTCAAGATTCAACTGCAAAGAGACGAGGCTCATTCTCCGGCTTCGTTTTTATTAGAGCATTTTGACATTGATTAGAAAGAGTGGTTTGGTTTGGGCGTTCCAGACAAACATTGAAGAGTTAGATGAATAAATATTATGGATAAGGACTGGCATTCATCCACAAGATCGGCCAGGGCCAGAAGCTCCCATTCAAATTCGACAGCAGGACCCACCTGAGTTATCATCACCACAGCGCCTCCCCGACCACTCGTTCTAACTTTGATTTCACTGGGGCCCAGTGGGAGAAACCATCCCCATCCCTAAGCAGTGAAAATTCTACCATCTGCTGAATGCAGTAATAGGCAAGCTAAGCTCTTCTTGATTTAGAGTTAGTAATGCATCGCTCCTCGGGAGACCCATCCAAAGGATAGTGAGATATGATTTCGAGTACCATTTTTTTGGTATTAAAACAGGTGTTTTTATGCAATCAAAAGTTGTTGAGATATACGATCTCACATCGATTAAATGAAGAAAACATTGTGAGCTTATAAGAAGGTTGGGTACCGCTACTTATCAGCTTGAGCTTTTAAGTGGAAACGAGCTTAATCTCTTATGGGCTCACAACGAATTTAACAAAAGTGGTGTGAGATGGCAAACATTTATGCGTCTGAGGAAGAAACAAAGCTTTAATTTAGATCTCGAAGGAGTCCTCCATTTACAAGGATACTGGATCTGATTATCTGCGTTTAGAAGAAACAAAGCCATGAAACCCCATCTTCATGGAAACTGATGCTGTGTAATAGTAAGATTCAAAAATCGAGTTGAATATGTCACATACTATTAGGACATGTTTCCCTTTAGGCCATGAATTCTCTCTTAAGTTCTCTGGCGCCTGAATACCATGTGACAGGCCATCACACAGATATATATGCAGAATTCGCTCAGCAAGCAATTGGACCCAACTGATTGTTTACAGCTAGAGATGAAAATGCTCTGGAAGTAATCTACAGGAATTTAGCAAAACAACCTTCATTTTCACACAAACAATCAGATGAGAGTAACCATGGAAATTAAGTTGCACGTACCATAATATGAGTCCCCTACTCATCTTCGTTGGTGGTGATCTTTGGCTCCTCATGCTGTCAAAACCACGTGTCATATTTCTTGTGGTATTTCCAATGTGTTTCTTTCTATTCTTCAGCAACCAAGTAATGATTGTAAGTATTCTGCAGGGAACTGTGCCAGCACAATAAATTCAACTCATTTAATAGACAATTATTGCCATCACAGAAATGGTCAGGGACAATACTTGCTGGTGGTAAAATGTGAAGAGAAGGGTATCGGCACCATAAGGCTCCACCTGGCCGTTCTGAAAGGCTGAGCTGTTTACAATGGGCACTCATACTTGAAGATAGCTTTATGGAGTTGCAACAAGATGCTTCTGCAAGAAACAGACATCTCAGTAGCAGCAATTGCAGCTCCAAGCCCTTTTCTCCAAAGGAATGGAAAGAGAATGCAATAGAATGATGATACAGAATAGTCCAGTTCTACATGGCATTTACACTCGTCAACATTGGTACATATTCCTAAAGCCTTTCCTATATATCAGATTAGAAATTTCATCTTAGGTGAAGATCCCTACGGGGATATAACTCCTTGCCTCTCTGAATGCTTTGGCTGAGGAAGTTTGTGACATGCAGCCTCAAGCATCTGCAGATTGTATAGCTGATCAAGCATTGGGTCTGCTGTAACAGTTGACCCACTGAGATTGTCATGTATGGCCCGATGACACAAAGCTTCCGTAAGATTGCATCGATTGAAAAGGTTATCCTGGGGATAGGTCAACATCTGGGAATTTGAGTGGGATCCAAAGTAGAGTAGAGCATGACCAATGTTTCATCTGTTTGACAGGACAGACATGCGTTCTGGAGACACAGCATTTGTTACCATCCTAGATCTGAATTCCTACAAATTTGAAGAGCTGCATCCTCAACAAATTCATCAGGCAGTCTGCAATTCAAAACAATCCTATCTCCTTTAGTATGGGAGATACAATAGTGACATATCACATTACTTGATTGTTTGTAACAATATAGTGGAATCTTTTGGAGCAACTTGCGTAAGTCCTTGCTGACTGAATTTAAGATGGATTGAATTTGGTTGTCACTAATGTCCAGCTGATCCAGTATTAAAACCTGGTGCTTGCAATCTGAGTCCTTGACAAGAAGGAATTTGACTGTTAAGATAAACACCAATAGCTCTCTCTAAGCAGATTTCTGTGCCCATGATGCCAATAATTTACAAAAACAATAAATGGGTGTTAATAAATTTATAGTTATTATTACAACACGTAAATGGAAGCTCCCCTATAATCATTCCAAAATGACCATTATAAATCACAATCTCTCTACCAACAACTTAGCTGGGCCGCTCGGCAACTCCTGTATTCCAGAAGAAAGAACTACATGATTAGGGTAGAGAAAATTATCCGCCAAGTGTCAGAGCTCTGGATATTACAGTTTCACATTTGATAATATCATTAAAGAGGGAAGCATAATTCTGGACATGGAAATTGGTAACAAACTTCAAAATGCAAGAAAGTCATATCCTCTCGTCATAACTACGTATAATTCATTACAGTTAGTTCAGTTAGCAATGGAGAAGTTTCTTTCAGCAGTTACACAAATTCTATCATACTGGGATTGTTACGATGCATTCATTTCTACTGAAAACACCACTACATGTAACTGGTATCTGCACATCATCATCATCATCGGGCTTCTGTCTGGTTCAGTTGATTTATTCCTGATCTTCCTGGATGCAGGCAAGAACATAAAATTTGGAGAATCAATTTTCTTCTCCTGACCTCTTCGACGTTGCTAGTACTTTATAAAAGCAGCACTCAATTCTCAGCTCCAACTGAAGCCGTTAAGATCAAACTGCTTACAGCCAAAGGCAGCCTCATTCTCTTGGTGGCCGTTCAGATCCAGCTTTGTCTCAAAGTAGTGCATTCTATTATTCTCTCCTTGGTCTAAGAAATTCTCAACTCTTTCCTTTGTCGTTCCTTCAAGCCCGATGCCAATGGAGAGATTGTTGGAATTGGAGTTTGAAGCTGATTGCCCCCTGACGGAGAATATTCCCCTACCAGCTGTTTCCCTGGAGTTTGGGGAGAGAAACATTGTGTTACCCCTTGAGTCCGGCAGGCCCCACTTGAGATCAGTCCGCTCCACCATGGGATCCTCCTTTTGGGATCCTTCACAAGATGTTAAGCAGCTTTCCATCGAACAGTCATTGGGTTGATTCATCTGTGGGCACAGGTCATGAAGTTCCTTCGAGGCCGGGAATGCAGAGTTTAGTGTCTGAGTGGTGACTTTTGAGACTAGTTCCGAAAGTTGGACTTTGGCAGCCTCAAGGCCCGCGGCTGAGCCCAAATTCTGTCTCCCTAGAGTTTCCTGGGCTTTCTCAAGAACCGCTTGGAGGTACTTGCCCTGTGCTTCTATTCGAAGCTGTAAGTGCCGTTGTACCTGTGAAAAGATCCTGGTCTATCACTTCTTACAGTACAGCTCAGAAGGCTTGCAAGACAGAGACCTTGTTTGGTCTCGGTGAAACTGATGCATTCCTTTTTTTTTCTTTTCCGTTAATGTATTTGGAAGAATTTTTATATCATTGTCATCAATGAAGCTCAAGAAATTAGAATACCTCTAGCTGCTCATGCAGCCTTCTCTGCACTTCGATCTGCATCTGTAGGGCTTCGTTGAAGTGTAAGCTTCTGCAAGTATGAAATGTTCACCCTTAGCACATAGAATGATGAAGAAGATGGTTCGGAAATTAAATACCTTTTTTGTGATAAATTTTTGTTACACTAGTCTTACTTGTTTGGTTGAGGGGCAACGCTGAAATTGCTCATATGATCTCCATTTTGTTCAGGCATTTTGTCTGCTGCAACAAGAGGCATTGCACCTGAACAAAAATAAAACCCTGTCATGTTTATTCTAAAATTTGTTTGTTACATGAAGAACCTTATCAAAATTCGTTGAACTTTGACTTGCCTATTCTGTTGGCTGCATTATATGTTTGCCCGTGCTGGCTCTTGCTAAGCCTATACTTCTGCCACGGAAGATCAGTATGTTAGGATTGGAATGTACACATACCGAGTAGTACAAAAATAAAAAACCAAACCAGTGTGGTCCCAACTTGTTTTACCTGAAGGTGGCTCTTCAAATGGTAAAGAGTTAGTCCTGGGATCCCCATTAGCTTCATTACTGTTTTTGGGGTAGCTTCTGTGGCACAAGGAGAAACACATAACGTCAGCTAATGCCTGCCAACGTATTCAGTTAGCAACTCTAGAACTTTCATGCGGTTATCTTTGAAAGCTTACTGTCTGCTCCTCCGAGCTGGTTGACTGCTTCCACGAACCTCTCATGAAGATCAGTTGTCCATTTTAGCCTGGGTTTAGCATCGGTTGAGAGGATGAGGCCCGAGTCACCAGGTCCATTCCCACCTTGTAGAAACAAATTCCTGTCAGAGCTAGAGATTGGCACTCTTGAAGATGTTTGTATGCTCTTTGCTGTGTTGTGATGATACATCTCCTATCAATATGACAAAACAACTCACTCTCAGTTTTCTACAACTCGGAACCAAAAGACACAGTTCAAAATGAACTCTTGAGGTTACCAGAAGCCTAATGTTGAACTTGGCTAGCAATAGATACTCTTCCTTGCTGAACACCGTCAAGTTCGTGAGTCCCAACAAGCAAACAGAATCGAACGTCCCTGTATAATGCTGTCTAGAAACTAGCTCAGTTCTCGCTGAACAAAAGGGCACACATCATCAGGTTTTATAAGGCAAGACAGACCATAGCTGGAAGGGATTTTGGTGAATAAGAATCTTAAGGAGGACTGGACCTGATCCAATATTCACAGCGACACGAAAAGAGATACTGTCCTTCCTTTGTTAATTGTGGGACTGCTGGGCTCCAGCTTTAGTTTCCATTCTCAGGAAGTTGATACCATCTTCGCCCTTTGAATTCCTCTTCACCTTCAACTTTTTACAGGGCACTACTGAGCCATCAGAAACAGAATTTATCCGTGAGATAAAAGACCCTTAATTTATTGTTCGTATTCTTCCTCCTTGCAAAGGCAAGAATCTCATTCCCTCCAGTCGTCTTTTTTTTTTTCCTTGGGGGAATTCATTATCTTTATTGTCGATGAAACCTCATGGAAGATTCTTCAAATTCGCCCCATATCTTTGATACTCAATTTGGACATGAGGGAAAAAGGTTTGTACCCCTCGTCGATGTTACAGAAAGTAAATGACAGTTTAACTACAACTTGGGAAGCACTGTTTCTATTGGCTAATTCAAATAATGTGGAGGTAGATTCTGTTGACCTGGGCATCCATTTTTAAAATGAAAGGAATACATTAAACTGGTGGAAAAGGATGCTCTGCAATGGAGTGTTCGGAGGCGAAAGAATTGGAATAAGGAATAGATTCCTGCTTTGTCTCCTTCAGAAGTTTGGTACTTATTCAGACCCACATACATCAGAAGGTGAGAGGTCCCAGAAATCTTTTTCATACTTCAATTGGCATAAAATTTTTAGCTTTAGCCTGCCTTCCCTGCACTGAAGGATTCGGGAATTAATCCCTGGACCTGTCCCCGGGCCCCGTAAGTAGAAAGAAGTGGGAATGACAGATGATTAAAAGTACTGTACTTGCTCATATTTCAATTATAGATAGGACAATTCCTGGTCCCCGAAAGAGTTCCTGTTGATCATCCTTATTAACTCTTGACACGGTTTTTGCTTTGCAGATTCTCCCATATGAATCCGCAAACTCCTCGGTTGCTCCAATCCATTTCCCAATTAACATTATCTCTGCTGCTCCATAAGTATTAATGCACACAGAACTCCGATGACTTTTATGCTTACAAGCTTGATAACCCGAGAGGTATACATAGAGGTTTCAGGTTCTCACGATAAAAATATGTGGAGGAATAATATCTGCACATTATCAGGAACTAACAGGGAATAAGTTCGTAAGTGGCTGCTATAAGACCAGCTAATTCACCATTAGAACCCACTAACACAGATGAAGAATGAGAACAATTTCAAACAATATAAAATAAAACATGTTGTGACTCTGATTTCGTATTATAGAATTTTATTCCTGATCGAGTATTATATACGTATCATTGCACTGGTCCTCCTTGTAAGGCTTTTGCTCGAAGATCAATTCCTTCCGATACATGGAAGATATTTGTGCAGTTTTGAAGAATCCATGAAGTGACAGCCTATAGTAAAGCTTTAAAGGCAGAAAGTCCCTCAATATTTTGCTGGCATGTGGATAGGAATAGATCTCACATATAGGGGCCATGATTCAGTGCCCTGCGAGTCCAAAACCCAAAATTGCAGCTGCACCGTAAGCTCGACATCACTGCGGTCGATTCTCCGGGAAAGTTTCATCGGAGTTGGGCAAAGTAAGAGGAAATTGGGGAGCTTTGTTGCTTCGTATTACATTGAGATGTGAAAATTAAGTTCGTAAAAGATTGTTTGCCTGGGGGAACAATAATAAGCCAAAATTATACCAGGAGGGGTGGGCCTTTTGGGTTGTTATATATTCAGGACAAACAGGGAAATCCAACTTCCATTTCATGTCTCTGAAAAGATTAAGTCTATCTATATCCTATTGAGGGTACAAATTCAAGTGCTTTACTTGTTGCCGTACTGTGGGCACTTTGGAGATCTCATCGAGTCACTTCTTAGTAATCTGCACAGAGCACAAGGGAAAGCTTGGTCAATTCAGACCCATCATTAATCTAGTTGTTTCCCCCTAATTTGCCACGGAAAGACATGGGTTTGAACACAAGAAGACTGCTTAGGATCTCAAAATCGAATATGGCAGTAGTACCACTCGTGAGCCGTCGGCTAAGAAGTTCCATCATCATAACGGTAACAGAGTGCAGGCAGATGTGCGGAACTCTGATCGTTATCAATCCCTCACAAGCTTTTAACGCTTGTAGGCACCGAGCAGCCAGACTTGACACATGAAAAACCCAATAACTTTTCATGGCCACGGTACATTTAGTAAATCTCGTATTCCCCTTATCCCACAGAAATTTCTTCTCAACTTTACATGTAACATAGATTAGTCTGATCTCCTGTTCTTCCTTGTGCTTGCACTTCCTTTTATGAAATTTTATAATTAATTTTAAACAGTGCTTTTGGAGATGAGACCAAGCTGTGGAAAGCAAAACACCAAAGAGAAATCGGGAATGAACTCAGTCAATCATGAGCAACACTTACACCAGACGCAAAATTCCCTTTGGTTGTGATCTTCCCACCACAACACCTGCAAATTCAGGCAATTAACCAACAAGGGACGCCAGTCCATTTTCTTGCCAGGGTTCTGCTAAATTCATGCACGACAAGTTCTTGGATTTGTACAGAATCCTGATTCCCTGTTGTATTCCATATAGCACTGGCCGAAATGGAAAGTGAGAAATGACCACGGAATGCTATTCCCTCATGGATAAAGTTGTGGAGACTCCAGTAGAATTGGAATATTAGAATCCTAACTCAAACTAAAGGGACTGAGTTGCATACTCAAGTCAAGAATTTCTCGTTATTCTTCTCTCTGCAAGGCCACAAAAAATGGGTTCCTCGCCGCACAACCTTTTTCGCATTCTTTAAGTAATGATAGATTAGATGCCCCTTCAATGCTTATGCTTACAGTCCTTATAATTACGCACAGATCAAGGGAGATTTCAGAGGCTAGTTACCAGCAGAGCTTGGTTTAACTCTCACGTTTCTCTCACCAGTTGATAATCCATTTATTGGAATCTGATTCCACCATTCATCACAGTTTCCCGGCCCCTGGTGCGGCAAAGCATTTTTAGGAAACTATTGCCTTTCTTTCAAGCAACCTATTAGATCGATTGTATTCTCATGCTGCAGGCTCTCAGCTATTGTTTAGATTTTACTTGTAGTTGCCTAGGAAAATGACAACACTTTACCTCAGTAAAAGCTTGGACGAGATAAGACATTATCCCAATGGAGGACACAAAACATATGCACGATGGTACCAACATGACAAGTTCGTGTCTCTTGCAATGTTAAGACCTACGTTTCCTTCTCTCTTGGAACCCCGGCAGAAATTCCCAAGTGATATAATCAGCCACTGTGCCGCAAGCAAGCTATCTGTTAATAAGTCTCTCATACATGGGATGGTAAAAGATTGTTCTTCCTGCATAAGAAAGCTGATAAACCCTCGTAACTTATAATAACCATTAAAGCGAGAGATACAACTTCTTCGTGGTGTCTGAGTTAGGCACATTAAATCATCCAAAGGATCGGCAAATTTGGAGGGTGTTGCTCGAGAGCCATCTGGGTTGGATCTCCTACATCCTGCAGATCTGGATGATGCTCTACTCGGGCAAATATCGACACCCCATACCTACATCATACGCCATAAATCAAAAGCTTGCACCTGTGGAGCAACATCATACCTACGTACGTTTTATCCATTCATGGTTGCTCATTACCTATAGCCATATTTGTGCATATGTAGGGCTCATCAAGCGTGAATCTCACGCCTGCCTCTCACCTGGGAATATGTGTCTCGACATGATTAATTCGGTTCGGTATCACAGTGCATGTATACAAGCATCACTGACGTCTTCGTCTGGCAAAGGTGCAATTTGCGAGATTAACTAGTGCCTAGACCTATGAGAAAGCTACAGAAGAGAACATGAAAACTTGTTGTGGCATTAGGACATGTCCGTATCTGCCTATCTTGCTATATATATTCCGTAGGATTGCTATGTTATTTTATGTTGTGATGGACATACGAGGAAAAATAACAAAAGAAAAGCATCTTCGACACAGTATCTCTACAAAAAAGAATACAAATTGCAACCTATATCAGAGAAATGATCGGCACATAAAGTTCCTTTTTCACGCAATGTCTAAAGAATGGAGGACGGCCGTGTTCCATCAGATTCTTTAGAACCCTAACGTTATTGGGTCTCCGAACTTCCATTCTCATTTCATTTCCATGACGAGAAGACCGATTCAATGACTGGAACCTGTAATAATAAGGCTAAACCATCATAATTATGTCAGTCAAGTTTTAACCAGATAATAATATACACAGAGAACATAACAATCCACGAAAATTTTGGAACCTCATGCGGAGACAAATGCCCCGTGAGCTTAAATGTAATGTATCCCTCTCCATTCTTTAGACTTTTGGTGCTTGGGAATTTTCTATCTTTAATGTCATTTTCATGAGTCAAAGTGTTCCATCCCATGCATATATTCCTCGAAATCCCATATAGAATAATGTTAACCCATGCAAAGAAAGAAAGACCAGGTCCATAGTTCCAGGGCTTGTGGTCCAAACGTGCTCTAAAATTTCTTTCTTTACTTCTTTTTTTGCTTAGGATTCAAAAATATAATGGATTCTTACTAATTCAATTTTAACATAAGTTGACCCATTAAAGAATCCTAACCAATTCAAGTTTGACTTGACTTAGCCCAGTAAGGGGTTTCTTTTACTTTTTTTTTTCATTTTTTGGTGATAAATTGGCTGCTAGATTAAATGTGCATCTGCCCATTGAGTTCAAGCAAAAGATGATAAGAATAACTTTCAGTTCAAAAGAGAGCTCTGTAGCCAAAAAAGTTTCTTCCTTTCCTTCGCTCCACAGAATAAACACATCTATATATGTATGCATTTGATTTGCAGATAGTCCAAAAGACAAAGACAGGATGTGTGCTGTTGCCTGTGCTGTTTATTGGTACCGCCTAGTACATGAACTGAAATCTGATTTCACTTCAGTCCTCCTTGAAATTCAAAAATTATTTAAAAAATAAAAGAGAATAATCTGGAAAATTAAGATAAAGTTAGGGTAGAACGGTGCTGCCGGTGGACAACGGGCAGTGGGCCGGGGGCGTTGGAGTCCGCCACCACCCTGCCCCATGTAGATCAATAGCAGCAACCTCTGTTCTTGAGATCCACAGGGAGTGCAGAAAAGGATATTCGGAACATAATGTGAAAGTCAAATCGAAACAAGACCATAGTAGTTCCGAGTTCATGATCAATACCACTACACCGAACATGATCCTGTATAGCAGAAAGAAGGCTGCATCCTCGTGCTCTCCAATCAGATCTCTTACTGAGAGCTGATTCATTGTCAGCTGAGATATCTTACCCTTCTTTCTCTTTTGCAGGTATATATCATTTCTTCTCGTTTCTACGTCAGCCTTTTACGTAGCATTTTACTGCTCATTTAGCTGCCTTGCATATAGGGTTGATAAGGATGATAGCATCGAGGATGACTTGCTGGCCGTTGATCTCCTGGATCGTGATCAGCTGTAAGTGCATGCAGTTCAAGCATACGTATAGATCAGCAAACTTTTTCGTGGTCAGCAATATCGTCGGATGCAAGCATCCCCACATGATAAATCACAAAAAGACCGACGGCCACCATTTTCATCAACTCTTAAGTTACTGATACCGCATTCAAAGGCCTCGATTTTCAGGTTGAAGATGCAGTGCCACTAGGAATGGATATCAGTACCTACATACATTCCTATCGGGAGCCACTATTATGCATACATACAACACGCATTGCCGATGGAGAAAACGTCTGCAGCACTGAATGCTCTCCACGTTCTGAGTTCCAGGTACTAACATATGCTCAGATGAAGAAAAGACTTCAATGAATGTATGGTGAGAGAGAAGTTGTAGGCTATGACATGGGTAAATCAGCAGAGAGAGCAGACAGAGACCTTACTCATCGAATAACCAATACAACCTACAAACAACCTCGTCCGAGAACCTTACAGGCTTCAAAAGTGTCAAAGACAGGATATTTTCCATTTCCATACGATAAAACCAGTAAAAAAGGAATTACACACAGATCTTCCATTGCAAGTGTAGGGCCACAATGGGCATTTCTCACACTAATTTAAACTGGAAATAGAAACAAACTCTACCCAATTTATCTGAAGCCCCCAAAGATACAAGCAGGCTGAAAGTTCTAATGAAGAAGCCTTTCATCGAATATAACCCAACAGAACCAGAAAACAGTAAAAAAAAAAAAAAAGCGGCCGATGTTCACGAATTTTACGAAGATAGACTCAGAGACTTCACATGGACATAAGACGGCTAACAATAATCACGGGATAAACAGAAAGAATACAGTTCTTGACGCACCAGAGCGTTCACAGAAAAAACCTGGGTGGGGGCTCTCTCGGGGATGGTCTCTGATCGGGCCACGACAATCCCCTTGCCATAAAACCCACTCCTTGACCAAGAAATCGACGGCCCGATCTTGAGAGGCTTCAGTGCCAGATTCTTGCATCTCTTTGGCAACACGGAAACGACATTTTGAACACTGATTGCGCGATTTGACGACTGAACGAGGCTCGCCATGCTGATGCCAGTAGCCTCCGTCCTTTTCAACTAGAACTCCAGAATCCACTCTTTCAAAAGTAGAGGGCTTTCAACCAAATCGACCGACGTTGATTATCCTACAAGCAAAGGAGAAGAGATTTGCTTCGACGAGAAGCCTCGATCAATTTCCCCCACGAAACTGCGCGGGCAAAATTAGGTGAAGAAGAACGAGGAATTATTTTGAGCAGATAGAGTGAGGTCGGCGAAGCGGTTAAGGACCGTTAGATCTGTCGTTGGCCGTTAACAGGATTATAATCGGACGGCGATCGGGGGTGCAGGTGGTGACGTTGACCCTACGATAATAGATACCTCCCCGTATTGCTTTGACCCCCCGGATGCGCCCGGCAAATGCTGCCGGAAGGGAGACGCAAAGGACTACGACTCGAGTAAACCGTTTCTGGGTGCATATGAGCCGGGTGTATGTACCAAGAACCAGGAGCTTGGTGGAAAACAGGGTTACGTGAGCTGTGCGGTGTCACACACGTGGCCTCATCGCGACGCTATGCGTCCTTGAAAAGAAGCAGGGTTGACAGCGAAAGTGGATATGCTTTGGATATTTGCCACGTAACTGTCCTCTGAGGGGCCACCGAGAAATGGAATTCCCATGATGCCCCTGGCGGTGGCCGGAAATAATTCCCTATCATGCACGACTCTTCTTTAGTTGTCACGTAATTCTTCTTCCGTGTTTCCATTTTTGCCCATCACGGGCTTCTCAATGGGGACCCGTGTGAATCTATAAATCTTGCTTGAGACTAGGATGGGGCTTAGCCCACCCAAAAGCCCAACCCAGTTCGCTCTGGGCACCTCTCCGCCCTTCGAATCAGTTGTACCAACGATTCTTCTTCCTCTAATTGATCGCTTCGGACTTGTCACGTCAGACAGTGACGAGCAAAAAACGCTCTTCGTTCTCCTCTCCTTGCCGAGTGATCCAAGTATCCGATTCTCATGTGCTCTCGTGATTCTCTTATATCAGCGGATTCTGTTTCTCAGCCCCTCGGGCTGCCGGAGAAAGAAAGTCTGCAACTTTTCTCCAAAGCTTGAGGACCAACATCCACATGAATGTATGCTTCCGGGGTGCTGTTGGTGGTTTGATCACCGGCACAGCTGTGGGGGCCGCAAATGCTGGGCCTACCTGCCGTGACAACCAAGTCGGGCTCGTTCCTTTTCGAGAACTGAGATTCTCCCCTCCAATGGGTCCATCTCCTCCCAGCGACAGGTCCACTCGAAGTCCTTGTTCCTTCTGATGATGTGTGGCTTNCCACTCGAAGTCCTTGTTCCTTCTGATGATGTCAGGCATCTATGCAGATGGAACTGCTGAATGTAATAGTCCTTCCTCTAGATAGTAATTTTGATGCTCGGTTTGTTTCTCATATTCGGGGCTTTGTTCATTGCTCGCTACTGCACCAGAATTGCATTTCCCGGTTTGTTTTAGGACAAGGAAGGATCTAGCGCCGCCTCGCCAAATCCAGTATGAATTATAGGTAGTAAAAGGTCCATATGATAATGGTCACCACCGCTGGTACAATACATTAGCGAAATAAACATCCCCAACTTCAAAATTAACGAGGACAAATCTGATTTATCCATTGAAGAGTCGAATGCCAGAGAACTTTGTACGCCCGGCATAAAGTTTCTCCATTAAAAAGCTGAATGTGAATATGTGACATCATGTCACTGCTCTCGAAGGACAGTTTCAAGATATATCAGCATCTTCCAAAATGGATTTTTTTTCTCACTTATCATATTTGAATTAGAGACTGATTTTAAATAAAAGGGACATTAGATGCTATTTCTCATCTCAACGTGTAAAAGAAAAATAGGGGGTGATGATGTCAAGATGAGCTAAGCCACACGGAAGTATGAAGGGGACATGTACTTTTTGTAGGTAGGGTAGGGATTGATGAAGTGGTGGCTCCTCAGTGGTTGGTGGCCCCATATTTTCATGCAACAAATCAGCTTCTGATCAGACCAAAAACGCAAAATAATTCAAGGAGTACGCTGATTGATTTGATTGCTTTCTTAATTTGCTCAGAAACCCACAAAGAAAATAATCAGTACTAAATCTTTCTTCTAATAATAACCATAGTCATCATCCACAGGCACAGATGAATTGAATGAGAGAACAGTGAAGAAGAAGAAGATGATGATAATGACATATGGCAAGCGGCAGCAGCAGCAGCTTAACTCTCTTGCAAGTCTGCAACAAAACAGATGAAAAGCTTTGCTTTGAAAAGAAAGCAAAGATAAAGGGCACAGAAGCAGAAACCCCCTAATATGGACCTTTCTTCTCTTACAATAACCGATTCCTCTCCATCTCAATCAACCTGATCCTTCCCACCATTAAAGTATTCTCAGTTTTCCCCCCTACTGCAGTTACCCCTCTTACCTTGTATGGTTATGGAACCCAATAAACGGGAAGTGGAAAGCAGCTGCATCATCGTACGCAATATTGAGTTTCATTCTTGTACATGTTGGATTGAAACATGGTGTATCATACGTGCAGATAGTGTATATTCGAGGTAAAAATTGCGAGAATTTTCAGTGTCCCATATTTATCTGCCTCCTAAGGTGTTTTTCCTCACTGCATAAATAAGGACTCGAGCAGTGCTACTGCTTCCTGCTCTCCCAAAGGGTTTGCTGGGAAGTGCAAAAGTAACTGAACTTTGATATTAGGAGTGATATCGAGAGACAATAAAACCTTTGCACTGCTTAAATCTATCTATTTGTATGTCATAATCTTCTTACGAATTTCATTGAACATGTCCATATTGTTCATTGATATCTATCGCTGGCTATTGTTGCTTGTGATTGGTGCATTGGAGAGCAAGTATTAATTACTGCTTCCTGTATCTGCAAATATACACTGAGTCAACTCCTCTGCAGTACAATGAATAGACTGAATTGAGATTATGTTATCAACCAAGGGCAAGAAATTATGGTAGCATTTGAACTCAGAGAGACATCTAAAGCAGAAAAACGAATGGGAAAAGACTGATGAAATATCACTGTTACATGGAAAAAAGCACAAGCTATACATTAGATTCACAATCGGTATGACTTGTTTGTGCAACCTAATCGGTTGTCACAAACTAAGTATGAAAGGTTACGAAGCAATGATCGTGAGGATGAATCTATGTGTATGGATATATACAAAAATATAAATCCAATTGACGACCAATCATCTCCCTAGCTAACCTGCGAATACCTTTGAGGCAAGGCCTATCTATATATGCCTATACCAAATCCCAAAGCTAATCATAAAAAAACAAAAAAAAACAGTGATTATCCTGTATTCTTCGGTTAGTCGGATCCCTTTCTGCATCAAACAGGTATTATCGGTCACAAATATTCTTCAGTAATCCCATGTAAAGTCGAGTATATCTGATGAATTACTGAGGCCTACCAATGGGCCCTCAGTTTGATCGTCAATTGGCCTGTTGCTTGTGAGTTCTTGCTTCAAAGCTGCTGTAGATGATGACATCTCGGAATTCTTGTCGGTGCTAAGAGCTGTCTCCTGCGAGTGGCTACTGATCATTGAGCGATTCGAGAATGGATCTACCTCATGCTGTGCTTGGTCTGGCAGGTAAGTGGGATTGATTGCAGATGCTTCAACCGAGAAGAAGTTTGGATTATGAACTTGGTCGTTCAACATGGAGAAGTTCGAGCTCAGGTTCAATGGATATGTGGGACAAGGATTACTGCCCATTATGAGGCCCTGGCATGGATCAAATGAAAGGCTCCAGCTGGGGAAGTTTGCATCAGAAGATCTTGATATTTGTATAGATGAACCTTTACAAATCATTCCCTTGAACTCGTTATCCACAGCGTCTGCAAGGCTCGAGCTGGGTCCCATAGAGGAAGCCGGCTCCATGAGAGGTGGGAGTGAACCGCTCGAGAGATCATCACCATACATCAAAGAGTTGATCTTCGGCATTATCAGACTTGTCAGCTTCTTTATCCCGGTACTTTTGTGGAATATCCTGCATACAACCCATTCATCCTGCCATCAACATGTTCACAAAACTTCCATCAATTACAATTAGATTTCCTTGCTCCAAAAGGAAAAAATAAAAAGAAACACAAGAAGGAAACGTCCGAGGAATGACCAAAAAATGATTGAGAAGCTTGAAAATCTGATTTGCCTTTTCCAATCTGAATACTCAAAACTGCTTCCAGCCCCACCCTAGAATCGGCAACATTCCAGTCCTTCCATATCATTTGACTTCTATTGAAAACCATATTATCATTCTAGTCATTAAGCTTCACATACACAGCTCTCTTTCAACATAATGCTTCCCATGTACTCAGACGCTCGGTCATCAAGAAGAAAACGCTGGAAGGGGAAATTGATCGATCAATCAATCTTGTACCTTTGAGACCTTGGGGAGATTGGAATAGGAGAATTTCCCCTCGAGTCTGTATTCGTGCATGACCCAGTTGGTCTTCTCTCCCTTCGGGGCCCTCCCTAGGTAAAAGACGAGGGTCTTCTTCATTCCGACGAGGCAATTCTTCCCTCGGTATATCTCCTTGTCCTTCCCCGTGGCTTTCCAGTACCCCGACTCGGTTGCCCTGTTGGTCCTCAGGCCAGTCGGGTACTTCCTATCTTTCTGGGTGAAGAAGTACCACTCTTTCTCACCCATCTTGGCCTTCTCTGCAAGAACAATCAACTAAAACTTTGAAACAAATCTTATGAAATAAAAAAGTGACAGAACGGATGAGAAAGTTTGTGAACATTAACTATATGGAGGACTTACTGGACAGATCCCAAGGTTCACACTTGTTCAAATCGACCTCACCCATAGCAATTGCAGTGAAGCTGCTGTTCATGACCTTCTCGGTGAGGTAGTGAGTGATGATCTCTTCATCTGTTGGGTGGAACCGAAAGCCCGGAGGCAAGTGGATGATCTCAGGATCTGCTAATTCACTCATCGACATGGATTCTTTGGTGGCTACAGACAGACAATCTATCTATCTATCTATCTATATATATATATATATATATATATTCTCTACAGTCGAACAGATTGNCAATCTATCTATCTATCTATCTATATATATATTCTCTACAGTCGAACAGATAGTATATGACCGACTATTCTATCCAGGATCGAAGAACACAAATACTATAAACCCGGCAGCTTAAAAGGGGGGATGGGCAGTTAAGAAAGTAGGCAGATGGGAGAAAGCGGGGCTTAAATAGAGGAGCTACGTCTCCCTCTTCAACAGCTCCATGGTGCCCAGTTGAAGATCCGTAGGGTTCAAGGAACTTGTCCAGGAAGACTTTCAATGAAAAGCCAGGGAAAAAAAGAAAACCTTTTTCCTCAGCCGTTTGGATTATTTTATTGCTGTGAGCTGCGTGGCTTCGGAGTTTTCCACCCAATTGAAAATGAGACATAGGTCGGCACCGCAGGAAAGGAAAAGGTAGAAGGGATCTCTCAGCAGCCGGGTCTTCAAGCTCCCTTTCACATTAGAGTAGTTAACATTTCACTGTAGTTCAAGTTCGATATCCGATCCATCCATCCGCACATGTTTCGTAGCAGTATGTTGACGGCTCTGCCTTTTATGGGTTCAACCTAATCCTATTTGGTGAATTTCTTTGCTTGCTCCAATCCTAGTAAATTTCCATTGAAGAACTTAGCCCTAATTAGCTCCCCTCAGCTGGCCCACTCGACCCAGCCAGCCGCACGTGCCACACAATAGCGAGGAGTTCACATCTACCACGGAGACAGCGACGGAGTCAATTCAAATGGTGGACTTTCCGGCGCCGACTCCACAAAACGAGCCAGCTCTAGCGTCATTCCTGAGCTCCAAGTTGGATCATCTTCTCTATCTCCTTGACCTCTATTCTCTTCTCAGTAAAATCTCTATTTGAATAGTTATAGAGAAGAAATTTCCAATTAGGAGATGTCCTACCTTTTCATACACTAAATACATAAATTTTTTAGTGTCATAAATTAATCGAGATATTTCAATATCTCTTCCATTTAAAGAAAAAGATATCAAATTAGACTCTCGTGAATAAATATAATTTATGTCGCGAGATATTTACCCTTTTAAACCACTCGACTCGGATCTAATCGAATCTATATCAATCCTCTATCAAACTAATAAATAGACAAATAGATGTTGATGTAAACTCAACTTTGCCCTAATTATTTAAATAAATAAGTATTTATGATCTAATATTTTAAATATCCTTAAGTCAAAGTTTTTAATCGCTAATAAGCGCAACTATACGAATAACAAAATTCTATCAAGCCCATTATTATTATTACATTTGCTAACCAAGAATAAATTACTTTGGCCAGAAAAAAAAATAAATTGCGAAAATAGATAAATTATTCAAAACAATAATACTATCTGGAGTGACTCCGGTTATATGAGAAAAGATTCACAACATAATTCTGCATGTCAGTGGATATTAGTTATTTCTAAAATTGAAGGAATTTTTTTGCATAATTAAATAGCACATAATTATACCGTTTAATAATTTGTACCCCTTGAGTGTCAAGGTAAAATATTTCTCAAGCAATCGGGAAAGTCGATAAATTTTTTTTCAGGGATGTTAGCTTGATTAGAGATTAATNAATTATACCGTTTAATAATTTGTACCCCTTGACTGTCAAGGTAAAATATTTCTCAAGCAATTGGGAAAGTCGATAAAATTTTTTTCACCAATGTTAGCTTGATTAGAGATTAATTTTAAGGTACGCTGTGGTTGGATCGGTGATACTATATAATACAAAAAAAAATTATATTATGTAATCTTACTCGAATTTTTTTAATACAATAAATTTCATTAATTAGCCTGTAGCCGGGCACACGTTATCATTATTAATATGACCGATATTGCTAGCTTGTTTTACAAGTAATTATTTTTCCCATCACAATCGGGTTTCTAAATGATGCACGCATTTTTCAGCGATCACGAGAGTAACTTAGATGCCGTATCCTTTGAATCCATAGGAGCTAACATCTTCTCGATCAATCACGTCCCTTGGATCGACGGGGCCGTCGATATCATTAGCTACCTATCGTGTCATTAGTCATTAGCCATCCCTATTGATAATATTAAGAATCACGTAGGAACCTAGCCTTTGAAGAGTCCCGCACTTATTGACAATCTCAGACCGCCTCACCTCTCTCTACTTGAGATTGATAGAAACCCTAATTTCTCGATCTCATTTGATATATTATTATAATTATATGCTCGTTTTATTTATTATTTTCCGATTGCCCATTTTCAGATTAACCAATGTTTCGAGGGGAGAGACAGTTGGCCGCAAGCGGGACAGCCTTCGGAAATTCGTGGGCTCCTTAGCAGAAGTATTAGAATTTTCCATGCCACCCTGAGAAGGACAGCCTTCTTCCGAATCATATCAATCATTCATTAATCTAATAGTGTGCCTATGATTGATATCGAATAATTAATTATAATTACTCCACAGTTTTTTTTTCCATGGCTACGGAAGCAGCTCCTTTGCATAAAATGAAACTTCGAAAAGAAAAAAAATAAAGGGATATAAGCATTTCTTTGATCGTGAGAATCGGATCAATAATTTCTTTATAATACATGAACAATGATATTATAATACTGAAATACGGAATTTTATGCTTGACTTTTTTTTCTTCCCTTGATTTAGAGACGATCTCCTACCATCCAAAAAATGGAAAAAAAAGAAATTTAATGATGGAGTTTATTTGACAAACGTGTCCATGTTTCTATCCATTAAAGCATTGTCTTGGTTTCTCCGACGGAAGCCAACGAGGAAAATTCAAAACAGCGACAAAATGGTTAGATGCCGGGCTCTACCTACATGAACAGACGGTATGACTCACGCGTGTAAATTGCAAATCTCTACGACCGAATTGTTTATATGTAAATACGAGTCGGAAATTCCATCCAGTATACAAAATTTTCCTCCCGACATAGAGATGCAAATCATGCTGATGATTGATTGTGTAAGTTGATTTCCATTGTTTGAGACTTACAGAGAAAACCATGTGTAATTAATTAAATAATGAGATTGAGCTGAACCAAGCCAATGATCTTTCGAATCATGCATATATAACATCATCAAGATCTATACAATATCGTTTGATTTGACATACCCTATATCTGATGTCCCTATCACAGCCATCTTTATAGTTGACGTTCATTCAATAATTGACACTAAGGTTCATATAAATAAATAAATATATCGCACGCTTCCTTGGTCTTTGATCTCGACCCACGGTTAGATTCAGTTTTAATATGGTCTTGTGTGGAGAAAAATTAGGCGACCTACACAATATAAAACAAAGATCTTCGAACTTGTAAACGGTTTTATAGATTAATTCCATCATTTTTTTACGAAATCCATTGATTTCATTGGGTTTTGACCCAATCTCTCGTAAATTAACTCATCTATATACGGGTGTAGAAACTAGTTAGCGAGCTTGCTTTGGTGGTTGGGGGTAATGCTGAAATCTCAGTCTCGATTCCTATTAGGGAAGATGGAGGAAACAGCACCTCTGCCAAACAGTACATGTAAAAACCTAGAAATATATATTTATATATATATATTTAGGTCGTGTTCTTCCTATCGGGAGTCAGAATATACCACTGTGAGACTTATACACTACAACTGTGTGTAGTGTACAAGTTGTAGTTTGCTTCGTTGGTCTCTTTCCCTGTTTAATAACCTACTAATAATTGGATACCACTCTCTCTATATATATATATATATATATGATTGATTAACACATCTCTCTACACATATATGTATGTATATATATATGTGTGTGTGTGTGTGTAGGTGGGCTTTCGTAACATTTTAGGTGTGGAAAATGGAGGTCAGTCAAAATGTTCGATGAGGACCACGGAACAGGCACCTAGTTCTGAATCGTCAGCAGCTCAGCTCCATCCACTACATTTTTCCCATGACTTGAATCGGCTTATGGACTCTCTGTCTACACGTGCAGACGGCTCATTTGCCTTCGATTCGTCCCTTTTTTTTTTCTTCCTTTTCTTTTTNCTCATTTGCCTTCGATTCGTCCCTTTTTTTTTCTTCCTTTTCTTTTTTCTTTTTGAAATTTGTTGTCTTATTGGATTCCCGAATGAGATATTTGACGATGATTATCACTAATAAAATGAAAATTGTTTATCTGAATAAATACTAGCTCCTTCTTTAGGTGCGGTTTCAAGCTCCCTCTCCTTCAGGAGGCATTTTGGGCCGGCCCAAGAATATCGTCGGCCGGGCCCATGTCCTGGTGGGCTGGGCCATGGGCTCCAACTTAGGTAGATGGGCCTCTTTTATAAACAATTCTTGACTTCTACATAGCAATTTGGCAGTCTCATGAATGTCCCTTAGAAGGGAAATTCGTCCGGGATGAGCCCAAAACGAATTTGTCAAAAATTATAGGTAGGAAAAAAGAAAATCAAGCGACCGGTTGGATTTCAATCCATTATGCAAAAGGCATGACTTGGACTTCCACGATTATTTCCCATAATGTTGTCTGCTTTATAAACTCTTCTTTTGGTCCAATCTTCTCGATCTCCACACAAATCATCTTCTTCTACTAACACTGGCGAGAAGTGAAGCGGAGAGAGTAAGATGGTGCCATTGTTGTTGCTGCTGCTGCTGCTTCTGGGCTCCGTTTTATCACTAGCAGAAGCATAAACTTATCCGGTGGCGGAAGCCTAACTAGAGGATATATCAACATCATACTTCCTTATCTTAGACTATTGTGAATTTGATAGTAAATATGATAAAATTATCCATTAATACTCGACCCCACATGACAACTCGTCTAACTATTGCAAACATTAGCTTACAATAAAATCTATGCTAGTTAATTTATCATGTTTGATCCTCTTGTAATCTTTTTAGTATATATATATATATATGAACATTTTGTGTATAATTTATATTTGGTAAATGAAGTTACAATTCTTTAAAAATGAAAAAAAAAACTTACCCGGTGGAGAAGTCCAACTGCAATGCCCAATGGGGCGGTGTCACCATCCCGCTCCCCCTCGGCACCGGAGCCGGCTGTTTCTTGGATGACTGGTACGAGGTTGTCTGCGGGGCCGGTGACACCGTTTCAAGGCTGAAGAAGCTCGATTTGTAGGAGGGTCTCTTCTGTACCTATAGTTCAGTCGTTGTCAATTATCCCGTAAAGCATTCAGGATCGGGCTGCAACCGCAAGGAATCCTACAAACCGGTCCCTCTCTATGGAAGCCCGTTTACCTTCTCATCTAGATTGAACACGTTTGTGGCCATCAGGTGCGACAGCATCGCTGCACTCGGAAATGAGAACCCTCCCATTGTTAAGAGCAGGACTCAATGCACTGGACCTAATACTCGGAGCAGGTACAGTGAATGCACTGGCTTTGATAGCTGCCAGACATCAATCCCCGGAGGTCTTCAAGGTCTCAGCATCAATTTCCAAAGGCAGAATGATTTGGTAATAACTGGAGGATTAGACCGCGACTGTCAATCTGCATTTCTTGCCTTGAAGAAGTGGTTCAGGCCTGAAGTAACCGATTTGTATGCCCTGAGATGTAGCGCTGCAATGGGGAATACACAATATCAGCTTCCTGCGATCTCTCAGGCTCTAGCTCAATCCCAGCTCGATCGCTAATTATGCATGCCACTCTGCGAATCACATCAAAACGAACACTACACCTCCAGTTTCAAGTTTCTGCAACTACGAGTATGACGGCAACCCTTATCTTCCCAGTGCATGCGAAGGTATGCTGTGTTGTTTTCGAACTGATGATTCCTGCAAGATCCAAAAAGCTTAAAGTCGTACTGTATTTCTGATCTCATGTTCACTATCCTGTCAGATATCAACGAATGGGAACTTCTGGAGTGGAAAAGCAAGTGCTATCCAGCCAAGTGTCGGAGTATCCATGGAAATTACGAATGTGTGAATGATAGAAGCACCATTGTGACCATCTTAATAGGTATATCTCCGTGATTCAGTCTCTATTGCAACCAAGAGCTTTCTTCTCCAGACCTACTCGACTTAAAGGCACGACTGATATAAACTGATATATGAAAGTAACCCCTACCTTGAAGAAGGATGTCAAGGTGCGCACTTTTAAATCTCAGTTTTTATATCTCATGGTTTTGAAATAAAGCTTTCATGTCCTGCTGCTTTGTCCCAAACAAGATAAGACTAGACTGATAGAGAGGCACACAACACAGACAGATTCCGATTACGTCTGTCAGTGAATGGAATTCTTGTTAGGCGAAGGTCAGTTTGTACTTCATTTGGGCTATATATTACAAAGACCAACAAATCAAAAGTTCATTAACGTTACTTTAGTTCAGGAATTTTGTATAGAAGATTTCCCCCCGGAAAATGGGAATTTAGGGATGTTTATTTTTTATAATTAAATCCTAGTTTATATCTCCATTTATTCTATTTTCATGAATTTAATTTCAGTAAAAATGTGTGAAAATATGATTACCTGTGTATTGAGAGAAAGATAGGGGGGGATAGACTAGGAATTTCTCCTCCATTAAACACTAGTTTGGGTCGAGAAAAGAGACATAGGACGCAAATTAGACAGCGTACACCCGATTCATGTAGAAAAGGAAATCTAATTTCGATACTCATGAAAAGGATTTCTAATTTAAAATGTTTTGTTAAGTGACCTTAATGCCTGCAGATGTTGACGAATGTGTCAATCCAAACCTCAATGACTGTCCTGGGAAATGCGTGAATACGAAAGGGCACTATCAGTGTGTGGATGGCAGCAGATCAGTTAAATTGGCAATGATGGGTATGCTTTCATGATAAACTGTTCCATGTTGATGATGTGTGTTGAGCATTCAGATATAGTCCTTAGATTCTTTCGCACCAGAAAAACTTCTGGTCATATAGAATTATAGTCACTCATGGTACAGAACTTTCTCGAGGTCAAGAAAAAAAGGGGTCAACGATAATGCTTAAATTCAGAGATGTGAAAACCTTTGAAGTGAAGCACTTGCCAGGATCAGCCAAAATGCACATGGGTCATTTACCGTGAACAAAAATGTTAAGTTAGTAGTCCAAATGTCGGATGCAGTTATGAGCTGGTACACTATCAGCAACAAAGCATGTACTTTTGGTTGCACTCACTTCAGTTTCTTTGGTAGGAAAACTGTAATTTCTCTGTCACAGAAATGAACTTACAATTTGAACTCGCAAATGTCATAACCGTCTTTAACCATTCAGTTTGCCGGCCTTTAATTCCCTCCTACCAATTTGTCATTATTCAGCGATTGGAGGATTTGTTGGAGCATTACTTTTCGCTGTCTTTGTGAGATGGTTACGCAAAACAATCAAAAGAAGGAAGAAGATGAAGCTTAAACGGAAGTTCTTTAAACAGAATGGTGGTCTTTTATTTCAGCTACAGTCAGCTTCGCCCGAAGGCAACGTCAAGAAAAGCAAGTTATTCAATGCCAAGGAGCTCAAGAGGGCCACCGATAACTTCAATGGGAACAGGATACTTGGCCAAGGTGGTCAAGGGACCGTCTACAAGGGGATGCTGATTTGTTGCTATTAAGAAATATAAAGTGCCCAAAAGGAGAGACATCGAACAGTTCATCAACGAGGTTTCCATCCTCTCACAAATCAATCATAGAAATGTGGTAAAAATGTTGGGTTGTTGTTTGGAGATTGAAATTCCTCTTCTAGTGTACGAGTTCATCCCTAATGGAACACTCCATCAGTATCTTCATGACCCAAATGAGGAATTTCTAGTTCCATGGGATATGCGCTTGCGAATTGCCTCTGAAGTTGTAGGAGCTCTTTTCTATCTGCACTCAGCAGCATCTATGCCGATATACCATCGGGATATAAAGACAACAAACATACTTTTAGACGAAAAGTACCAAGCGAAAATTGCTGACTTTGGAACAACAAGGTCGGTGGCCTTCAATCAGACTCATGTGACCACATTGGTGCAAGGAACCTTCGGGTACCTGGATCCAGAGTACTTCCAGTCAAGCCAATTTACAGATAAAAGTGATGTATACAGCTTTCGAGTAGTTCTTGTTGAGCTCTTGACAGGACAGATGCCAATCTCTTCGGTTAGAGTACAGGAGGGAATAGGCTTGGCTAGATATTTCATGCTCTCAATGGAGGAGGATCGTCTTTTTGACATTGTCGATGCTCGAATTTTGAACCAAGGGAACAAAGAAGAGTTCATTGCAGTTGCTCATCTCACAAAGTGGTGCTTGAATCCGCACGGAAGGATGAGGCCAGCCACAAAAGAAGTCGCAGTGGAGCTGGAATTGATTTGGAGCAGGAGGTCATCACATCCCTCTGATGTACAAGAGATTGAGGAAAGGTGTGGGAACTTTGAAATTTATGGGATCGAAGCTCGAGATGTTACTTTCAGATCAACAGGATTTGAAGTGGGCAATGTAATGAATTGTACCAGGGAAGCTTACTCGCTTCTATCTAACCACACATGGTGATCAAAACATTTAATGTAGGAATTCACCCAAGTATTCTGTCCTGGTTTCATCCCATCTGCAGTCTCCATAAGTTTAGAAATGGTTTGTTCCCTTTCAGTTACGATATTTTGGAAATTGTATGTATAGAGCAATTCGAAGAAGGTGATGCTATGAATTCGACTACAGATGTTCACCCACTATCACGCGTCCAGAGACACATGGTGAAGCAAGTACCAAGTGTAATAATGATTTTCCCAATTATGGTTTCCTCCTATCTCCGACCTCTGTAGGTTAAGTCATGGTCCTTTTGAGTTATAGTAGTCTGGGAATCGTCTTTATTCACATTTCAACTTTGTATCGTTTCCCTGTTCTATGTATGGTCTATGACGCAATTGTCCTATGCTTGTTTTTCACACTTTCTGTAATGCCTTACTCTTCATTTACCCATCCGGAACAATCATGGCGCTGTTAGCGCCAGTATTATGCTGTGAGGCAACTTGCTAATAAAAATGTTGAAAGCTGTAACTTTGATCTGATGTACGGTCCCATTGGGGAGGTCAAATTTGAACCTGTAAACTCAACTGGAGGAGCACGCTGCCAACTAAACGCCATTGTTTAACACAGTCAGAACACTGTTGCATGAGCATCATGAAGCTGCACCGAAGTCATGCTGCGGGGACGATCATGNATCATGAAGCTGCACCGAAGTCATGCTGCGGGACGATCATGGGCCTGAGAAGCTTTCTCTTCTCCCTACGGGAAAAATCCGTAGGCATATCTCAGCAGGTAATAAACAGGGATGGAAAGACCAATACGGAGTAAATCATCGAATAACCACAAACCTCAAACCCGATTTGACCTTCCAATATTCGAGTATGACTTGTGAAGGGGCCTTAGAACATTTACATCAGACATAATGTCATTGATGGATGTAATAATCCATTTAGAGGGGATGAGAATATTAACCTCGGGCAGCAGGCCATGGGGAGGCCGCAGCGTAAATGGCACTTGGCGTGAGGCACACGGCCCTGGAGGGGGAGGCTGGGTGATGATGGCAAGAGGACATCCACGGCCCGGCTACTTAATTTCTTACTACAAATTAAAATATCCATGGCCACGGGGAGAGGAGGAGACGGGAGACTTTCGAGTCAAAACCGGTTGGTAGGTTGAGAAAAGATTGGAGTTGAACTTTCGCATCATAGATTGCCAACTGTCATCATCTCTGAGACAAAGACCAGAATCTGTCGATTTGAGTGCACCGAAAGAAAAAACGTCGCTTGCTTTGACTGAGCGGGCCACCGACCGACCGTCCATGATGTCGAAGTTGCAATAATCCGTGCCCTTACTATCCTTCTTAAAAAAAAAATGTTAAGACGTGAGTGAGGGTTTCAACTATTCCAAGTTCGACTTCAAGCAATGATGTTAAGATGTGAGTGAGGGTTTCGATTATTCAAAATTCAAAGGA
>CXYZ01002351.1:0-10139 GCA_900006705.1 Sonneratia caseolaris
CTCTCTCTCTCTCTCTCTCTCTCTGCGTCGCGCTGTTCACATTGTCACGTGGTTAACGTGTCCCTCTCAAATGCATGTCTTCTTATACTTAGTTTCTTGACCGTAAGTAATTAATTAATATCAGTAGAATAATGATTATTATTTCTTAAAACTTGTCTAAGGGAATAATATTAATACATACGAAACTTGTGACCAAAATCAAAGTACCCATTAATTGTAATAGTTAAAATATAAAAATAAAATAAAATAATACATATAAAGTAAATATGATATAAATTAATTGAGATATTTTATATTCAACTAATAAGAAATAATATGAAATAATTTAAAATATAGTTGGAGGGATCGTTTTTCTTGGGAAGCATTCCCGTTCAGATAAATTTTAAAATTTATAAGGATAAAAATAAAAGGCTTGTTTTTTTAATGGTTTTTATTTTAAAAAAAATATTTAATTAAAAAAAGAGAGATGAGACAGTGACAGTGATAATCTCGTTATTATGAGTCTCAATAGAGTTTTATTTTACTTCCTTTAATCTTGCCAAAAAAAGGATATATTTAAAAAATATCTGATAATTGATAATATTTAGGATTTAATTAATCGAAAAAGGGGAAATAATTAGGCCATTAACGATCTGCTCTGTTTGTTTTCGAATTTAAAGCACCGCTGTAGCGAATATTCTCTCTCTTTCTCCTCTCCTGCCTTCATTGTCAGATTTGCGAGAGAGAGAGACAGGGCAGAAGAGAAGACCAAGAGGGAGGAGGAGGAGGAGGCGCGAAGAGGGAGAAGTGTCCCATAAGCAAAGCTGAGAGAGAGAGAGAGAGAGAGAGAGAGAGGAAAAGCGGAAGCAATTGCCCCCATTTTTTCTCTCTCGATCCCGGGGAAGATCGGAACGAGAATCTGGAGCTGGGAGGATATGGACGCGAATGTGAAATCCGGATCCAAGTTCCCCCTGAGCCATTGGGAGGTGGCTGGGGCTTCCATGGTGCTCCTCGGCTTTGCTCTGGGCCTTCTCGGGGTTTACCTGACAATGCCTGCCTCCGATTATAGCTTCCTCAAGCTGCCACGGACCCTGGATGATCTTCAGATCCTCAGGTACGTACCTTCTCTAATCTCTATGCACGGTAGATGATCCTCACCTACACACGTTACTCCGGATTTCACTTCGTGTGCATGCGGGGTATGGAACATTCCCGTTGGCTGCAAGATGCGCTGCCTTTGATTTCGTAAAATTTATCCATGAAGACAGTAAATACTCAGCCCTTATCCCAATTCTGAGCTCATAATGAATTTCGCCTAAAGACAACGTTGTCCTCTGTAATTTCTGATTGTGCATGACATTTTAATTGGGCTGTTATCTCATCCACCGGCAGCTTCCCCAGCGGTGGCTGATTTCAAGATCTTATACCTAATTTGTTGGTTCACTGGACCTCCCCGACGACCCAAAAGTCCTTGCCTTTATCAGATATAGCTTGTCAATCAATCAGAAAGTATTCTCATTAGAGACAATTACTTCTCAATCACGGGGTCAGTTTTCCTTTGGAATCTCGAAGTTCGCCACTTTGGAGTTGGGAACTGTTGTAAGCTTTGTCAATTTCTGTAACAGTTGCAGTTCGTCTAGCAGTCAACTTTTGAGCCATTCCCGTATAGTGGTGCTTGTAGGGACACTTGACTCGTAGGAAAACCTCAAGTCGAGTACGAAGTGGAAATTAACCGCTTGCATTTTCATGCAACATGTTGCCGGCTTAAGGTTCCATCGTGATTCCACTTAGTATGTTGATATTTTCATGGTTTTAGGTTCTAGCCTGGTCCTGGATCTTGGATATCTATGTTTCATATTCTTCTCTTTGATATTTTGCAGAATCAATTGTACCTATACTTGCAATTCTATTTTTACATTAGAATTTTGTCCCTTGTAGCTCCTTGGGTGCGAGTAACGCACTAGCGATATACACGGTTGAAGATTTTTGATGTCATCTTTATGCTTTACCTTTTTCTGCAGAGACGGCCTTGAGGGCTACACTAGTGACTACACACTGCAGGTTCTGATCGGATACTGCATGGTCTACATATTTATGCAGACTTTCATGATCCCGGGCACTGTATTCATGTCATTGCTTGCTGGGGCACTCTTTGGTGTTTTTAAAGGTGTAGCTCTCGTTGTGTTCACCGCCACTGCAGGGGCTTCTTCATGTTATTTCCTATCTAAGATGATTGGGAGGCCCATTGTCTTCTGCCTGTGGCCTGAAAAGCTCAGCTTCTTCCAAGCACAGGTGAGTTGATACCTAGTTGTGCTCTTCATCCTTGGGTGCCCTGCTTTTTTACTTGGTACTTTTGGTTGCCACTATTTAAAAGCAAACTC
The DNA here is from genome assembly GCA_900006705.1 of Sonneratia caseolaris. NCBI lineage: Eukaryota > Viridiplantae > Streptophyta > Magnoliopsida > Myrtales > Lythraceae > Sonneratia > Sonneratia caseolaris. Next base: position 2,361 of record CXYZ01002351.1, read on the forward strand.
TGTAACTTTCAGGTGACCAAAAGGAGAGAACGGCTGTTGAACTATATGCTTTTCTTGAGGGTCACACCAACTTTGCCCAACACGTTCATCAACTTTGCTTCACCTATAGTTGATGTGCCTTACCATACCTTCTTCTTGGCAACTGTCATTGGACTCATTCCTGCTGCTTTCGTCACTGTCAGGGTAATTGACTTGACTATAAAATATAAAATGCTCGAAAAGGGGAGAAAACACATATGCGTATAGGATATAGAGATCCATTACCCATTATTAGAGCTTGAGAATACTGTGCAATTAATTAATGGAGGACCATCGTAGTTTGTCAATCCTGCTAAAGCTCAAATCCTGTCATATATGGGAAGGGTGCATTTAACCTGACCTCATTTGGTAAATTTTGAGGTATAACTCTTATAGTAGGAGACCTATAGTAACCAGTCTTCTACCTCAGTCCTGTTATCTTACGTCTAGCAGTGTGTTGGGGGACAATAGAATGGTGGCGGTGGATCAGTGTCGATGACATAGTAGAAAGTTTTGACCATATAGGCAACTGTAGTATTTCCCTGTCTGTTTCCAATTTATGTCTCCCTATCTGTATCTAGCCTGAACTGGATGTACTAACTGCAAGGGGGTTTCCCTTTTGTATAGGCTGGAATTGCTCTTGGGGACTTGCAGTCAGTTGGGGACCTCTATGACTTCCAATCTATCGCGACTCTCTTCTTGATTGGTGTAATCACAGTCACCCCCACACTGCTAGGAAAGAGCAAATCGTAAGAGGGGTCCATCGCCTCGACTTTGCTCGGGGGTGCATGCGCTCACTTCACTTCTCAAGGTTAGCATTTTCACCTTCATGGCTGCTGTACATACGGCATGGGAATGAACTGTGGAGGTGGGGGAAGAGAGAAGTGTTAGGGTTGTGGGGATCTGTAAAACTTGCTTCCGAGAGGAGTGCAGCATGGGGCTAGTGGAAACTTAAGGTGACACGGAGGTTGTAGTAGTGTGTGTGTGTGTACTGTGGTGGCTGGTTCTCCTGTATATTTGATGACCCACTGATAAATTTATACTGTTGTAGAACCATCTCGGCCTCTCCACTTCAACTATTTGGAATAAGATACATCAAACAAGAAGATAATTGCTACAAAGAAAGATTCTATGGCCACAGGAAATCGTGTGGTTGGTTTGGGGATGGGGAAATACGGATCACCATTGAGTTGCAGTCGTTGGCAACCTCCTCTCTTTGCACTACCTTTCCCAGACTACCACAGCTCCGATAGGACCGACACCATTGTTCCTTTCATAATTTCTTTCAAGTGGATGATGCTTTCTTCCGGTGCGAATCCCAGGTACGATAGATCAGCTTCATTCAGCCTCTTTTCTTTCTCGAGGGCGATCTGTCTGCCTCTTCTGGCGATCGGTTGCTTCTCTTATATGGTGTCAAATCAGGCGTTGCACGAAATAGTCTTATTTCCCAGTCCCGAAGCCTTTGAAGAGACTAGGCAAAACCCTTTCCCAGCTCGTACGAGGATCGCCTACCCTACCAATTGCAGAGTCCACAAACAACTGATCCACTTTCTCATCCTGCAGAAATTCAAGGAGATGTCCGGTCGCTTGAGATAAGTGGTGTCAGCAGCAACAGCAGCAAAGGCAGTGTCGAACTCCATTAGCAATTCCTCCTTCATCTGCTATGGCAAGTTCCCATGAAAGGCATTGCTCGGCAAAACTTATCCTCACTTACCAATTCCTCCATGAACAATACACCTGTAGGTTCATCGTCCTTTTTCCTCCTCCTTCCAACAACACTCTCTCCCTCTCCATTCTTCACCCTCGACGGCCCAGAAGAAGATTGGGGTATTCCCTTCTCACATGTCTTTGCAAAAAAGATGTAAAACTCCTGATGTCATGAGATGCCTCTGCCCCTTTCTCTCTATGATACTCTAGCAAGTGTTATAAATGGATAGGAAGTCAGACAATGGCCTGATATCTTAGAAGGCTGCAATTGTCTGATAATGCTTCACTTCGTCTGAAATTGTTTCTGCTAATAACTATTTGAAAACACATCTCCCATCTTAAGATAGAATTTGATTTGCAGATCGCAATTCCTTAGGCACGCATATGATGATAGAAAACCGAACACAGAACACATGGATCGACATACCTACATGTCGATGATAGAATCTAACCATTATCAGCTTAAGCTTCCTGCACAAGAAGCTTTAACACCATTTTCTCCAACCCCTTCCTCTTCTTCGTCTTCTTCTTCTTCTTCTTCTTCGTCAACTTCCCACATGAAATGGGCGTATGATCCCAGCACCGTGCTGCAATACGGACAAGTTTCCTTGATCATTTCCGATCACATCAAGCGCAGTCAAGTTACAGCAATTTAAAAGGTGACCGGCTGCTTACCAGTCCTCGGGTGAAGCTCGGACCGCTTGATCAAAGTACGGTTGGGCCCTCTGTCCATCTCTCTGCGTGTCCCAGATTAACTTCCCGTAAAGCGACAAGACCTCTCCGTCTCCAGGACTCGCGAGGATGGCTCTGCTGTAGCATTCTTCAGCTCTCGTGAAATCTCTCTCCACCTGATCGGCAAAATCAGATCAAACCATCTCCAGTCAGATCTTGATCTGTAAACTGAAGCTCCGACTGGGCCGAAAATGGAAAGAGTTGATCGATCAAACGACTCGAGGAGGTACCTCGTGCAGGTACTTGCCGTAGTTTCTGAGTAAAAGAGGGTCACCGGGGTTTGACTTCAGCATCTGCTGATAGTGCTCGCCCACTTTCTTCCTGCTCCGACCAAACCCACCGCCAGAGACATGATCTCCTCCGGAATCGTTTCCCTTTCCGGATCCTCCACCACTGGAGCCCACCTCGTCCACCAGAATCCCGTTCCTCGTCCAGAATTCGTCGAGATTCCTGTCCAGAGTCAAACACGTTCGCTCCTCCCCCGAGTCCACATGCATCTCCTCCCGTACCCTCGACATCGAGCGGGCACCGCTCGACCTGCCAACCGGCTTGATAGCTTCGGTATCAGACAGAACCCTCCTGATTCCTCCCGTCCAGCGGTTCACCTTCAAGTGCAGGGCGATCCTTGGAGAACCGTCCGCAGCTCTCTCGCCAGAGAAAACTCTAGTAAGAGAATTCTGGCAGTACTGAACCACCCCATCTGAGGCGGGAATCACCGGCGACTGGGCCGCAACTGAGCTGCTTCTCAGCAGCAGAGCTTTCATGGCTCCCTTGCAAGTTTCGATCTCTGTGTGTGTGTGTGTGTGTGTGTTTCCCCGTGTGAGTGAGATAACTACATTTCGTATATGTGTGTATATAAATATATATATATATGGAAAAGACTAGTCGAGAACCGTAGGATTTGCTTACCAGTTTGACCCTTGGAGAAGGAGACCGCGAGGCGAGGCATTAGGAGCGAACTCGAAAGAGATTTTTGCCTTTTTTCCAGCTAATAAAGAGGGATGGCCTTTCCAACGCGGCAAAGTGAAGGGACTCGAGCGAGAGAGTGCGAAGTGAGTGACGTGTCAGCACACGTGGCACTATAGGACAAAAATATCTAAAAACATTCAGCGGCTTGTGCTCCGTTAGCTTGCGTCTCGTCATCCTCACCATAAGATGAACTCTACTGTACTGAAACAATCTCATCTTAGAAGATTTCCAAATGCCAAGGGTGACGTGAGCAAGATCCTATCGAGCAGCATTGCCCAGGATAGACGACCAAGGCAACAATGGCATTAAATCGAAATCCAACATCCCAACTTAATACCATCATTTCTTTACGTCGTGATTATTGGTACGGACATTGGGCCTTGGGATCCGCTTCAAAAAGTGGATGGTCACTTTCAGATTTCCCCGTGAGGCCACGGGAGGACCAATCCTTGACCTCCACGTTCAGCCTTCACATGCCATCTCCGACGCTACGTGTCAAACCTGCCGCCACCTCACGACTCAGTCATTTAATGGTTACACGTCACGGTCATGGGGGTAAGAGAAGAATCAACACATAGTTACTCACTTTAGCTAGCTAGTGCGTTAACTGGGTGATTGATGCGCTCGTTTAGAGGTCTTGAATCAATGCTACTGGTACTTGATCAATGGAGCTAAATATTGAGTGGAAACCAAGGATAGAAATTTTGACTTCAGCTTCCACATTTGGGGGGATCAGATAGAGACATTAATTTGACAATCTCATCTTCCCTCTGATTACTCGTGCTTATCTTAATCCCCACCAAGAAATTGACGGCCAAGTTTATCACTGGAAAGAAAATCTCTTAATAAGTCGGTTTATATTATAGTTACCTCGAGTATCCTTCACGGGCAAGCTCTGTGCTGCATGATCGACTCAAATGATCTTTGACCATAAGCAGGAAGTACCCTGGCAACTGCGTAGGTCACCGTGGAATTTCCTCCAATACTCTCTACCCGACAGTAGACAGAAACAACTGACAAGACATAATATTGAGGAATAGCAAATCCACATGGGCTCCATAGCATACTCTAAAACTTGCCCGGTGGTAATCATATCAATAATAATTAGAAATGCTTTAAGCTTACATTTTAAAAGTCGACTGACTAATAGCTTTCCCAGTTCAAATATCTGTATCAGTCTCAATCTAACCAAATTCTTATGGTTTATTTATTGTCAAATATATGGGAAGCCTAAGGACACGTTTCTATCCCCCGAATTGACCACAGAAGAAGAAATAATTATTCAAGAATCGAATGTGATAATGATGGAACTCTGGAAAATTTGCAATTAAGAACAAAAGCAACAGCTTGTACTCAACACGAGTTTGCTTTCATAATTTGCATTAGTAGAAGAAATAGCAGAACATAAAAATGTAAGAGAACCACTCAGGCACAAGTTTATTGGCTTTTCTTTATCCTTGATGCAGAAGGACGTGGTCTAAGATCCTTGCTGGTCCAAATGATGAAACGCAGTGTTTCTAGGAGCATGCCAAAAACCATTCCAAGTATACCTCCAGTCGCACTCTGAAATATCACAGGTGCATTATATAAGGAATAAAAGATGGTGCTCAAATTAAATAATGATCAGACGAAAACAGCATGCAGATGAAAGAATCTCATTTGCACAAACTAAGTTAAAACATAATTATATGCTAGAAAGCAGGAAGGAAGAAATCTGTCAACATTACCAGGACAGGGTTATGGGTAAACAGGGCTCTGAAGGCAAAATAACCGAGCAAATAGCAAGTAAACATTATAGCCACAACATGTAATCCTGCAAGAGTTACTGACCAGCATCAGTTGAAAGCAATAAGATGTACTTTCCACACAAGTTCATAGAGGGAACTTTCCTTTTGCCGTTAGCAACAATCCTTCCAAGAGTAGGAAAGAAAACTGGACATGATTTCGACTTTGTTGCAAAATTATGAGATTTCAAATGGGACTATAAAGGCATTTGGTGCCTCAATGAAATTACTTCAACTAGAGAACTCAAATCATTAAACAAAAAGAGACAAAAAGTCAGTGGTTTATATTTGAAGCATAACAGTCGTAAGTGAGACAGCTTCAGTGTTCATTTTTCCCCTTCATCCATAATTAATCATACTATTTTAACCAGTCAGAAGAAAGGGGTTCAGACACTGAGTTTCATTGCAAAAGCAGATATTTTTGAGCAATCCAAATTCTGACCAACAAACTAGCTAGAGGCATTGCAGCATATACAAGAGAAGAATTTTGCTTATAGATAGCAGTTGATCATTCACCAGAACAGTATTTCTGAATTTATGATGCCATGAACGACATAAAAGTACTTTCAAAGGAACATACTTTCTTCTTGGGTCCTCCATCTTAATAAAAAGGCAAAAGGGCACATTCAATAATGAGTAACACGATGGCCCTGTATTAAGAAAGATCACCAATATATGAGAATGTGCGGACAATAGCGGGAGGGAGGACTAGATATAATACCAAAACCAAGTTGGTCTTTGTATGAAGAGAAGGGCTCGTCCACTTCTTTTTTGGGCTTGATGTCTTTGACAAGTTCTTCGTAAGCTTTCTTCTCTGCTATCTCAGCAAGCTTCCTGAGTCTCGCCTTCAACTCTTCACTCTGGAATTGAACCATACTCAACCATCTTATAAAGACTACCAGACAATCCGATGCACAGTCTAACATTCAAAACAGCCAACGAGCTGAAGCATGACTAGGTTTTCAATCCTGTTGTAAACATCATAAGCTCCTCCAGGTTCCAGTTAATCTCAGATATTGCAATAAATACAACAAAATGCTTTAGAATTCTCCGTTTCTTTCTAATTTCAATTCCCAGGGAGAAGCAACAGCGTTCAAGGAATTGAAACTAACTATCGAACAAAAAATGGAATTGAAACTAATCTGTGGAGAAATGACAAAGCATAAATTAAGAACTACCTTCTCCCTAGGTTTGGGGCTTGTGAAGACGAAGCCGGATCCGGAGAAGAGCCGGACCAAATTGGGCCGCGTTTCCGAGGAAGACGCCATCCAGACACTTCGGAGAGACTTGTAAGGAACATTATCGAGGGATGCGAGATCAGCGGCGAGTTCCCGGAGCTCCTCCGAGAGGTGAGGGTCCGTAGAAGCTGTGAGAAGGAAGGACCGAATGGATTCTGTAGCCGAAATGACCAGACTCGATGGTGGTAGCTCTCCTGAGTGGTGACTTACGGTCGCGCTCATCGGAAATTAACCGGACAACAGAACGCCCAGGTCGGAGGAAGATGATCGACTGTGGCGGGACGGTCACTTGGATGAAGCCGCCCCCGCGATCCTGTATCGGTAAACGGGCCGGGTCACCGTGGGCCCATTTTTGGACGATGACAAATGATCGCGGCGCATGCGCCGTTCGGGGTCACGTCCGGCGTAATGTATGCTCCAGCAGTTATACTGCATTAGTATATTGTAGAGAGAAATGATTAATATTGTTAAAAGTATATTTCGAGCCAAGTTCAGGTAGGTTTAAAATGGGCATATAACTATTTGACCTGGATACGGTTGACCTCGTTTGCTTAACAATTAGGGCAAATATGAATCGGCTCGGAATTATTTATAAACAGGCTGGTTAACCGTCCGAACTGGTTTAGCCCATGAACCATCCATTTTTTAATTTTTTTAAAAATCATTTTAAATGATTTTTTTAATTTTTCTTAAAATTTTAAATTGATTCGACAAAATCTGGCTGTTGATTAGCAGGATTTTGGTGGTCCAGGCCAGTTTTCAACTGTTCCAAGCCGGTTCAGCAGAATAACGGTCCGTGTTGGTTATGATTCAATAGGTCTATATTTTTGAACCGGCTCACAACTGCCCTGAATCCAATAAGAAGGGTTACAAGCTGATTTAGGAGAGGTCCGGGCCAGTTCTGAGTTTGGACGGTCTTGTTCCGATCCAGTTATGGGCCATCTCGGCCCGTTTAAGATCTCTAGGCATGACCACATTGGTAGAGATGTTAAACGAGGTGGGTTGGCTCGAAACTGGACCGTCCAAACCTGAAATCGACCCAGAAACCTCTAACTTGCCCAGCAACTACTGTTATTAGGTTGATGGACGATTATTGATCGGGTCAGAAATATATGTCATTAAATCATAAACTGGCCCGGACAGTTATTCTGCTAAACCAGCCCGAATTAATAAAATCTTGCAAATTAAAAGTCAGATTTTGTTTGATCAATTTAAAATTTTAAAAATATTTAAAATAATTTTTAAAAAATAAATAAGAACAGTTCATGGGTCAAACCAATTCAAACTATGAACCAACCTGCTTATAAATGATTCAGAACCCGTTCATATAT
>CXYZ01002399.1:16181-37125 GCA_900006705.1 Sonneratia caseolaris
ATAAATCATTATATGATATATATTAATTTTACTATGAATTAAATGATAGGTATCGAAGAGACCCGGGATACCCACCCCGAAGTTGAAACTGTATCTAAAGATATGTCTTGATTTGTCCGTACTTCTTCAAGAATCTCATTTGGTTTTCCTTTAATGTCTTGCCAATGCAATCCCAACTACTGAAGTTTTAAACTCTTAACTGGGAGTGAACCATTTGATTGTCGTGATGTATTCTCTACTCTCTCCAAGCATCGTATAGCCAAGTCCTTTTTCAATCCTCTGAGTCCACTTAACTCATCCAACCCTATAGCATTTGGGTTCCCTTTCTCTCCCACCACAAAATCACTTAACATCTGTAGGTTTCTTAACTTCTCTATTCCCTTCGGCATATGAGTCAGTCCAAAACAACTACTTACATCTAGTTGTCTTAGATTGACTAGCTTTGTAATGCCATGTGGTAGTCCAGTTATTTGCCAACATCCCTCAAGCCTAAGCATCTCTAGATTGTGCAATATGCTGAATGAAGATGGAAGAGCTTTAAAATTGCCACTTGAAAGGTGGAGGGACTTCAAATGCTTCAATTTGCCAATTGATTTTGGCACCACCTCAGTGGAATAGTTGTACTAGAGGTGTAACACCCGTACACTTTTGAAAGTTGGGGTGATTTTGATCAAAGGATTGATGCCACTTCCAAATTCGTCCAAGTAGAACAAGGATCGAGCTCTGCTATGTGCCTTTCCCATCCATTGAAAACCCTTCATGTTATGTATGGATACATGAAGGGCTTCTTCAAGAATAAGCTTTCCAATGTTAGAACTATCTACAACCACAAAGTTATTGCCTGCCACCATTTTCGCAAGGTCATGCATCAAGTCGTGCGTCTTGCACCTGTAGATGTTGCCATATAGACCTTCCTCTAGGTTCTAAAAGAAGCATCTCCTAACCAACTCCATAAAACAATCCCCACCAACATCTTCGGGAGTCTTATTATTTCCGTGGGAGGATCTGAAGAATCCTTGAGCCATCCAGAGATGAATCAACCCATTCAGGATGAATTCATAATCCTTAGGAAACAAGCAGTAGTAAGAAAAGTAGCGTTTCAAATGGGGAGGTAGAGGATTGTAACTCAACTTGAGTGTTGGCAGGATGTTAGTTGCGTCTTGTTTTATTTCTGCTAAGTCACGATTACTAAATTCCAGCCAGTCCTCTTCCATGTCTCTCGTGAACAATAATAACCGTCCCATTGTCATAAGTGCAAGGGGTACTCCACGACACTTCCTTGCAATTCCTCTTCCGATGGTTTCTAAGCTCTGATTCTCCCATTCATCCTTTGGCTTAGATGCCATTAGCATTAGCAGAGAGAGGGATTCATCTTCGAGCAAGCCTTTCAACTGATGAAATCTATCAGTCATCATTCTCGCCACATTTTCACCACGGGTGGTGACCAATATCTTGCTACCTTTGGCTCCCCTCTCAAAGAACCCTCTAAGTTTCAACCATTCGTGTCGATTCTCATTCCACACATCATCTAGGACAAGTAAAAATGTCTTCCCATCTAGCTTTCTTGGTAGCTCTTCCATGCGATAGTCCTCAAGTTTTCTTTGAGATTCACCACACTGCTGCACTATTTTCTTCACAATAGTTTCCACATCAAAGTCGTCTGAGACACAGACCCACAACTTGAGCTCAAATTGTGCTTGGATAGTCGTGTCATTGAAGACGAGCTTTGCTAATGTCGTTTTACCATGGCCTCCAATACCAACGATTGGAAGGATGGAAGCATTCCCACGAGGCATCGAATCAAACAAGAAGTGACAAATGTTCGTCTTGTCCTCATCTCTTCCGATAAAAGCTAATTCATGTAAAAGTGGAATACTGTCTAGTTGCATCCTTTTCTTCTTCTACAAATCGTGGTTCCTAGAAATCGATTAGAAACAAAATCACTTTGGTGCTTTTCTACATAATCTCTAGTTCATTCGTGGATAAATAATTTGATAAGTTTTCATTAGTCATTGGATTTTATTTAATTGGATTCTGATGAATCCTCCTACATTAGGATGTTGATTTTAGGCCACAGTGAGGCCATGATAGCGTGATTAAAATTCTCAAAGCTTTAAAAAGAACACTCAAAAGGACCACTTTAGAGTACTGTGGAGAACAGGAAAATAGTATAGGACAAAGTATAATAAGGTAGAAAAAAACTACGTACCTTTAGAAGAAGTTGATGAGGTCAATAACAAGTTGAAACTGTTAGTCGATAAATTAGATAATGAATTATATGTGTTCCAAAATTCGATTGTGTTGGATTTTATTAATATTGATTAAGCTATATAAGAAACAATAATTAAATAATTTACTGGTAAATGCTATTTAAAAATAATGAAAATTTGTTTATGCATTTTTGTGTTGACCACATTTTGATGTATAGTTCACAAAATCCATATTTGGGATGAACTATCAACTAGCTTGGTAACTAATTAAATTAATTAATAAACTACTTAATTTTCATCGGAGGGATCGTGTACTTGTGAGAATAATAATTATTATTAATTTTAAATTACCTCACAGCAGGCGCCGGNTAAGGTCTTCCTGACGGCCCTAAGTTGATGAGCCATCTTGAAGCAATAGAAGAGCCTGTTCGAGGAGGAGGAGAAGATGCGCACCTCCTTCATGATCCGATTACCTCCCATCAGTCTCCTGCGCAGAGCCTCCGTGGAAAAGTCATCCAGCAGGTCTTCGGCCTTGTACACCGCAGACTCGACTTGTCCCTTTTCCGCCTCGGCCAGCAGAACGTTGATTGCTGTGACCTTCTTCTCGAGTTTCTCGAGTTCCCCCTTGACAACACAAGCTCGTCCAATCCCCTGGGAGACCAGAGAAGCAACATGCCCCACGACGGAATCAGCAACGCTTCCAAGGATCACTTCAGCCACAGCTGCTTCTTCTTCCGCAAGATCACCCGTTCTCAGAGAAAGAGGACGATGAGGGTGCCACTGGAATGGGGGTGATGGGCTTAATAACTGAGACGCAAAATCAGGTCCTACTTGACATTGACTTGGGCGACGACCTACTGTTGTTCACTGCTTTGCATCCATTATTCGCTCCTAATTTTCCAATATCTTATTCTATCCCATCCTCATAAATTGGACGTAGTACGAAATATCCTACTGTTCATGGGAACAGTGATTTTTCCCCGTGATTCTCCTTTTCATGTGAACCACACGGGTTATAGTTTTTTAACATGTTTTGATTTCACTTTTATGGTTAGTATGGTTTGCAATCCGCCTGGATAGGAATGCCAATTTTAAAATCACCATCAATCATGAAATTGCTATTGTTATCATGCCTCTTATATATATATATATATGTATATATATTACTTCATTAGGTTAAAGATGGAAGTAGTTTTTTGGGACTGATTTTAAAAAATGACCGGCCGCTCACGATAATGTGGGGAGTGGAGACAGTGCACCTCCATGGATATATGTAGTGTGCATGGCTTGTTAGGTAAATTAGAATTATGACTCTTTTAATTGTATAAGTTCTTCACTGTTGTTACTTCTTGAAAATACAATGTATTCTACAGAATGTGATGCTACAATCTTGGCATGGTCAAAATCGCGGAGACTTGGCATATCGCTGATCCACTCTGTCGATTACTGCTCTGCGAAGCACAAAGAGAGATTTGTAAATATTGAGCTTGAAACAATGAAACACAGCACATTCAAGAATTGGACTAAAAAGAAAGGAATATTCTTTACTTACACCAGGGATAACGGGTGTTCCAGATCGGGAAATTGAGAATTTGAGATCTAGCAAAAAAATATCCATCATTAAAAATATTTTCCCGATATATGACATGCAGCATAAGCCAATCACCGTTAAGTTTATCAATTTTTTTTAATGTATCTTACCCATGTCCGATGGACTATATGATCAAATAAGATTCGAGTAATTCAACATTATAGGTTAAAAGAATTCTCTTATTTCTCTCCGGTCATGTTCAATGAAAGGGGCCCTTAAGTTGGGAATCAAAATTGGCATATTTATGGGGGCCGAAAAGTAATTATCATAGCCATTTGTCCACACCAAAAGCCGTGTCGATCACATCATCACGACAAAGCCACCTGTTACAGCTTCAGCCCCGGAGAATGCGTACCACAGGCCATACCTCGGGGTAGTGGTAGCGCATAGCATGCACGCGAGGATGCGCGGGCAGTCAAGTGTGAGGTATCGGGATGAATTGCAAGTCCATGAAAGGGCAAGTATGGAGATGGTCATGCAGGTGTGCGCAGAGGCACCAGTGGAGGGGTCGATCGATCAAGGCTCAACAACGAAGTTGAGGGATCAATTGTGGCCACGGAGGGTCACACTTCACAAGTCAGCAAATGCACGGACGGGTGGTAATGATGTCCATGAGCAAGGCATGATGCAACGCTCAAGGATGCTCGGTGTACAAGAGGTGACCGAGCAAAGGCACTCCAGGAGTGCGCACTACCCGATTGGCATGGCAGACGTTAAGGAAATGCTCAACACTTAGCGGCCGGTGAGTTGACTATTTGTGGAGATTGGATAAGTCCTTGACCAGGCTTGAGCACCGTTGGATGCTGCAATCCCGATCGCACGGTGATGATCGTGGGAGGCGATCATGGACGTGGATCCTAGAGGAGCCATGTGTGCATGGTCAGCGACAGTGCATGATGAACGAGTGAAGATGCAAACATGCAAGGGAAGTCTCGATCATGCGGGACCCGATGATCGAGTGCGTGGAGCGCAACTACTCACAGAGGTGCGCGGATGCTGTGGAGCGCAGGATAGGTGCTCATAGGATAAGGATCGCTGACACCAACATGGAAAGGATCGATTGTTTCCTTATGAGGAGCGGCCGAGATGCTGTCCAGGTGCGCCCGAGAAGCTGTCCAGGTGAGATGAACATGGTCAAGATAGAAGATCATGTGATAGCAAACAATCTAGGAAATATTCTCAGGGATATGGCAATCAATCTGTTATGGAAACAATCCTAGAGGGATTGGACAGATTGGAAACATGATAGAGTGAATCAAGGGATTCAAATATATTAGTTGCCATATTGGGTTTGCTAGGCTCCTCTATATAAAAGGGGTCAGTCTCATTCTCAAGGAACAACCAAGAGAGGACAACTGAGAGGGCACAAGGAGGAGCGATCTAGAATTCTCTAAGGAGAAATCACAGAGGTCTCAAGGCGTCTCAAAGAGGAGAGCTAAGGAGAGCAGCTAGAGAGAGCTAGGAAACACGAGGGAGAGTAGGTGAGGCAGAGCATAGAGTTGCTACTGCAAATTGTAGCTCAGTAGTGAGTGGAGAGTAAGTCCCGTTTACCCTTGTAACGCCGAAGTGCGTCTGGTTAGGGTGAGTCAAGGGAGGAGTGTAAGCGGCGCAGAGGGCGTAAGGCACATACTCGACAAGCTGAGTGAGTTTGCTCTTGTGACGGGGTTTTCATACTTGTACAATTGTGAATACAAGTGAAGTTTTCCCTTCGTATATTGCTCGTGTTCGTGTGCCAGGTGACTTTGGAAAACCTTGGTTGTGAGTGAAGGCTGGTTGACAGGCGGAGCTGTCAACGCCTAGCGGGGTGCGGAAAAACTTGTGGACCGCATCGGCCCCGTGACAGTAGGTATCAAAGCCAGCAGGGTTGGTCGTGACAGGTTGGGTTGCCCGATCCAACAGGTTGGGGTTGGCCGTGACAGTCTGGTTGCTAGAGCCAGCAGGGTTGCCTGTGAGAGTTGGTGGCCCGTGCCAGGTTGGTTGCTCATGCCAATTGGTTGCCCATGATAGTTGGTATCAAGGCGGTGCAGCGGAAGCGTTGTGGGCCCATAACCCACAAGTGCAGTGTGCTCGTGACAATTGGTACCAGAGCTACGTTCGTGACGGCTGGTACTGGTTGAAGGTCTGGTAACGCCTAGGAGGAGCCTAGCGGTATCAGAGGAAGGTTGATTGTGAAGAAGGTGTTGCTGAGCTGATCGTGCGAAGGGTACTAGGAGTCTAGGTTGGGAGAAACTAGAGGTATCCAAGCGAAGTTGGTGGTCACAATAGGACAACCTGTAGCAACCGTGTGGACCCGATCGATGGAGGCGATGCGAGAGCGTGTGCAAGCTCTTGAGGGTCAGATCGGTGATGTTACGACCAGGCCTCCCTGAATTGATGGAATGGGGTGGCGGATTTCTGCCCTCGAAGACAATGTGGGCGAAGGCGATGATCTCGGTGGGACGCTGACAGACATCGTGAAAGCATTGCGACGGGAGCTCGATGCCTTGAAGGACGACATGGTGTTGGTCAAGCGGCAATTGGCCACACAAACTGCGAGTGGGTCGACAGGTGAGACTCGTGGGAAGATGAAGATTCCCAAGCCAAAGTCATTCGATGGTTCTCGGAGTTCCAAGGAGTTGGAGAACTTCATATGGGACATGGAGAACTACTTTGTCGCTGCAAAGGTTCCAGACTCAGAGAAGGTAATGATCACAACTATGTATTTGTCTAGTGATGCTAAGTTGTGGTGGAGAACTCGTGTCTAGGATGCGATCAGTGCCGGACGATCCAGGATTGAGACATGGGAGGCCTTGAAGCAGGAACTCAAGGAGCAATTCTTACCAAGCAACAGTTCGTGGGTTGCTCGGGATGCATTGGCCAAGCTGAAGCACGATGGCTCTGTGAGAGAGTACGTGAAGAAGTTCAGTTCCCTGATGCTGGATGTCACTTACATGTTCGAGATGGACAAGTTGTATACCTTCTTGAAGGGTCTACAGTTGTGGGCACAACTTGAGTTGAGAAGGCAGGGTGTGAGGAATTTACCAGCTGCCTTGGCTGCAGCAGATGCGTTGGTGGATTTGCATTTTGCTCAGCAGGAGAACGGACCCAAGGGGCAGGACAAGGTGCAGGAGAAGAAGTCAAGAGCGAAAGGCAAGTATGGTCAACCAACCAGAACCGAAGAGGACAAGGGAAAGGCGGTCGGGAGTAGGCCAAAGAAGGACTCCCGAACTCGCCAAGGATGCTTCCTTTGTGATGGTCCTCACCGTGCGAGAGAGTGCCTGAAGAAGAAAGGAATGGGTACGAGTCGACGGCCGGAGGAATCTGATGAAGAGCCGACTGGGAGGGCGGCGACACTTCAGTTGCTGAGTGCATTACAGACCGAACGCCAAGAAGAACGCTACGACTTGATGCACGTGAATGCTGTGATAAACGGCATTAAGGTGGCAGCATTGGTAGATACTGGTGCCACAAGCGTGTTTGTCTCCAAATGGATAGTGGCAAAATTGGGTTGCAGGTGCAACGGTGCCCAAACGGCTTGAAGGCTGTGAATTCTCGGAGCCAGCAGATGAGAGGCATTGCAAGAGATGTGCCAGTCCGAGTTGGAGAGTGGGAAGGCAAGCTGGATGTGATGGTCGTAGAGCTGGACGACTACGATGTGATTCTCGGTAATAGCTTCTTTGTCGAAGCTTCTGTTACCATTATGCCTTGTTTAGGTGGATGCTTGATAGGAGATCCCAAACCACCGAGTTTTGTGTGGGGAATAAAGCGAGACAGTGGCAGCAAGGGCAAGAAGACCGAGAGTGGCACAGCCTTGTCGGTGGCTGTGAGGGATCGACGGAGGCGGAGATCCAGATCCAGCATGCGCGATGAAGCCCTGTTGACGAGGGCGTCAACTTCCTCAGGCGGGGGAGGTTTGTTACACCCCTGAGCTCCAGCCTTGGAGAATGCGTACCATAGGCCGTACCTCGGGGTAGTGGTAGCGCATAGCATGCACGCAAGGATGTGTGGGCAGTCAAGTGCAAGGTAACGGGATGAATTGCAAGTCCATGAACGGGCAAGTATGGAGATAGTCACGCAGGCATGCGCAGAGGCACTAGTGGAGGGGACGATCGATCAAGGCTTAACAACGAAGTTGAGGGATCAATTGTGGCCATGGAGGGTCACACTTCACAAGTCAGCAAATGTGCGGATGGGTGGTAATGATGTCCATGAGCAAGGCACGATGCAACGCTCAAGGATGCTCGGTGTACAAGAGGTGACCGAGGAAAGGCACTCCAGGAGAGTGCACTACCTGATTGGCATGGCAAATGTTAAGGGAATGCTCAACACTTAGCGGCCGGTGAGTTGACTATTTGTGGAGATTGGATAAGTCCTTGACTAGGCTTGAGCACTGTTGGATGCTGCAATCCTGATCGCACAGTGATGATCGTGGGAGGCGATCATGGATGTGGATCCTAGAGGAGCCATGTGTGGATGGTCGGCGACAGTGCACAATGAACGAGTGAAGATGCAGACACGCAAGGGAAGTCTCGATCATGCGGGACCCAATGATCGAGTGCGTGGAGCGCGACTAATCACAGAGGTGCGCGGGATGCTGTGGAGCCCAGGATAGGTGCTCACGGGATAAGGATCGCTGACACCAACATGGAAAGGATCGATTGTTTCCTTATGAGGAGCGGCCGAGATGCTGTCCAGGTGCGCCCGAGAAGCTGTCTAGGTGAGACGAACATGGTCAAGATAGAAGATCATGTGATAGCAAACAATCCGGGAAATATTCTCAGGGATATGGCAATCAATCTGTTATGGAAACAATCTTAGAGGGATTGGACAGATTGGAAACCTAATAGAGTGAATCAAGGGATTCAAATATATCAGTTGCCATATCGGGTATGCTAGGCTCCTCTATATAAAGGGGGTTAATCTCATTCTCAAGGAACAACCGAGAGAGGGCAACTGAGAGGGCACAAGGAGGAGCGATCCAGAATTTTCTGAGGAGAGACCACAGAGGTCTCAAGGCGTCTCAGAGAGGAGAGCCGAGGAGAGCAGCTAGAGAGAGCAGGGAAACACGAGGGAGAGTAGGCGAGGCAGAGCATAGAGTTGCTGCTGCAAATTGTAGCTCAGTAGTGAGTGGAGAGTGAGTCCCATTTACCCTTGTAACGCCGAAGTGCGTCGGGTTAGGGTGTGTCGAGTGAGGAGTGTAAGCAGCGCGGAGGTCATCAGGCACATACCCGACAAGCTGAGTGAGTTTGCTCTGGTAAAGGGTTTTTCATAATTGTACAATTGTGAATACAAGTGAAGTTTTCTCTTCGTATATTGCTCGTGTTCGTGTGGTGTGATCGTGTGCCAGGTGACTTTGGAAAACCTCGGTTGTGAGTGAAGGCTGGTTGACAGGCAGAGCTGTCAACGCCTAGTGGGGTGCGGAAAAACTTGTGGACCGCATCGGCCCTGTGACACCACCCCAGTACGCTCCTACGGAAGGTGAAGGCCGAGACTCAGGCCCTGAAACTGAGAATTGATCACATGAAACTGCCGGAACAAAATGAAAATCAAGGGCCCAGGATAAGGCATGAAAATTAGGAAACAGAGACCCTGTTTTGTCGTGCAGATTCATGCTGGTAGTGTTCATGGGATCACCCGCCATTAGATTAGGTGTGTGGTCCCTCTTGAAGTCTGCAACTTTACCCTCGTTTGTCATTTTGGGTACTCTGTCCCTGGCCCTCTCGTGCTTGAACTGTGACGCATAAATCAGGACTGGTAGAGAGAGACAGAGATAGAGGAGCTGGGATTCTTCTCTGACAAAACTTAAGACCGATGATCCAGAGACGAGTGTACTTTTTAGATCTGCAGGGGTACGCCGGCCTATTTTCGGACAGTTCAAGGATTTCCATATCAACTTGGGGTGGTTTTTTCTATTACCTGTCGTTTGTAGCCTAGTCATTATGGAGTCTCCATGTGATACTATGGAGTAAAATTATGGAACAAGCAGAACAAACCATGCTACAACAAGTAGTTCTGCGGATCAAACGTTGCTATTAACATCCGTTACGCCTTATTAGCTCGAATGCCCAGCCTTATATCACTCGAGAATGTGGACTTGTAAAGGTGTGTGCAACATGATCTTGATATCAGTAGACAGTCCCATACCGGAATGTGATTTTCAACATCCACCAGTGACATCACGATGAGTTATTGAGAAATAAAATATGTAATTTTATCTGCTGAAAATGTTCGTGGCATTGGATGGGCTTCCGTACCCAGCCGATTGACGATAAGGGGAACCCACAAAAGGCCGAAGGTGGAAGGTCATCCAGCTGATCATCACTATGATGGAGGTGCTAATGGACAGACTGACACATGGACCACCTCAGTGCCGACCAAGGGACTCACGGCAACTCCCCAAGGTAACTTCTTTCCTTGTTTCTTCCGTTTCTCGTATACTTCATGAGCTCTATGGAAGAGATTATAGGAAAATGAGCTTGAAGATGGATTTTCGAGATTGTTGTAACACCTCCAAAATCTTCTTCGAAGTGACGTTTCCGATTGGCCTCTCAACTATTTCATATACATCTGATGCTCATTTATTGGTGATGACTAGGTAGGTTTCTTCAATCTGTGAAAGCAAATCAGGTGATAAGAGGTTTTCAATTTTTCCGGGAATGAAACAGTTATTGCCTCTAAAGCAGAAGCAGTGGCTGCTAATTGACACACTGCAGCAGCTATAGGTACATGTTATGGCTGATTCAAGTTTCTCCAAGTACTTCCTCTGCAGTCACGCTTTGAACATTTTTCTTTACAAGTAAAAACGTTTTTCAATTTATATAGACATTTTTTTAAGTTTTATAATTGAGATTTGAGATGTGATCTTCATATGCTGCTTTTCAGATTTTCTTTCAGTGGTTACTGATGTTCTGGAAAGTGGAATTGATTTGTTGCAGTCAAATGTGTTTAAAAAAAATGATGTCAATCATCCACAATCAAGAACATCTTAGAGTATTTTGTTTTTTCAAATGCTCGGTAAAGTGGTAGTAGGGTGTATGTTTTTGTACTTAACATTTAGCTTTTATTGTAACTCCCTTAATCTCCAAAGAAAATAAAAGAAAGATATTCTTCTTTTTTTCCGGTGATAAAGCCATCCTTTTTTTGCAGCAAGCATCTATGTTACATCATACATGGATACCTGAAAAAAAAAATTGCAGTAAAAATCAGAGCAATGCCAAATCAATACTTGCCACGTCTTCTATGAACCACTATCTCCAAATGACCATTTAACAAATAAGATAGTAATGCAGTTGACTTTATAGTTGACCGGTAAGACTGGCCAACAGATAGGTTTTTGGTGCTTCACTGAAGGCCGGTTATTTGGTAATTGCTCCAGAGAGAGAGTCTGTCTGTTCATTATTCTAGGCTCTTGCGAAGGAGCTGGTTTTAATTATATGGTTGAGTCACAGCTATATCTGGCTTATTTTGGTTGTTCTTGTAGTTCTCTGGCTTCTATTATGATATGGCTTAAGAATAATCTGTGACAGACGTTAGAACATGTCCCACCAACATGTACTATTCATGGACAGATTGTGGTTGGTAAAATTAGTATTAGCACCATGGACTTCTTGAGCATTAGTTCTTTGAGGATTCTTTGGATTTTGTGCTCTTCTAATGACAAGATTTTTCTTGTCCCATAAGAGTTTCTTTAACTGATTTCTTGATATTTCCACATGAAAGTATGCATGAAAGAGTTATGCAGCTTTATGTTGAAATTGGTTGTCTAAAATTTCGTCACTTGAATTTCTTGCGATTAGGATTAAGACTACTCGCTGACTGTTCCTTGTGGTTCCGTTTCTTCCCTGGCTATATGAAACCCTCAGTTGCAGACATATCCAGAATTGAGAAAGATGCTTGGTATAAAGCCTGAACGGAGGCATCTGACCAGCTCATAGGCTAATCCACTGCTAAAATTGTGGTAGTGTTAAAAAGGCTGCCTATTAAAGTGCTGTCTCTCATGTTAAGAGATGCTTAATTACTAATAATAAACAGGTGATTGTTCATTTCATTCTCCAGAATACAGAGCGTCAGTTTGTCTGGGTTCATGTGTATTGCTTTATTCATGCTATAGTTATAATTCCATTTGATCAATCCTCTAAGTATCTTTGATCATTTGACGATTTTTGGGCATTGAACACATAATTATGAGTGGGATTGCTGAATTTTATTGTCTTTATTGCTTGACGACGTGCTTCATCAAATTCTAAAGCCGAAATCATAATCTGGTCTATCGGCAACAGTAAACAAGCTTCAGATTGAATGATGTTTGATTATTATTGATAGCTTGACTCCTTACTATTTATCAAGTTCCATCTTCATGCAGGTGTAGTGAAATCCCAGCAGTCGATACGGCGACTTAGGACAATCACTGATTTCCTTTGGGCAATCGTGAACCTCATAGGTGTCTTCTTCGCCACAATGCTCTCAGTAATGCAGAAAGTTTATATTAGCATCCCTGTTTTGCATGAAAAAGAGAAGCTAAAGCAGCGTTACTTAAAACTTGTTTTGTCTCATTTTTGCAGATCTGTTATTGTACTGGATGGAAAAGTTGGATGCTTATAGAAAAGGCTCTGGCTCTAGCAACAAGTGGGATGGTGGTGGGCCAGTAGGACCCGATAGGGGTCCATATGGCGGTGGTCCCAGTGGCCCACCCCGAGGACTGGATAATGTTCGAGGCATTGATCACAGTAAGTTTTATCAAGCTTTATGTCCTGTTAGCGGTCTTGCCCCAAAATTTTCTGAAGTGCTGATTGAGATTTATCTGCTTAGTTTCGCTTCCTGCGTGCGGTTCTTGCTGTGGAGGCTAAGCATGATGGGAGTGCATATTGCTTCCCTAAGAGTTTGCTGAAACGCTTGCATAATAGCTACAAGGGCTGTCCATTTTCTGTCTATGAAATGTAACATCTGACAGAACTTCTTAGAGTCGTGGACCAGTTAATGTCGAAATGTTCTATTCTGGACAAGCATCTCTTCTGAATGTTCGTTGGACAGGGCCAACTTTATGATACAGTGTATGAGAATTCTCCAAAAATACTGGCTACTATTATGTGTTCCCCGTGATGACCCGTAAATCCATTGCATAAAGCTCAATGGAGAACCTCGCTTTCGTTTTTGTTCTTCACTATCAATCTGGCAATCTGCCATAACAAAGAGAGGAGCAGGAGTCTCGGAAATCGAGCTTCTTCGTCATTAGTAGCTTGATGGGGTTTCAGTGAAAACCTACTATGAACCCATCAAGCACAGGACAATCATGTCATCATCATCATCATCATCATCATCAGCCGTGCCAGTTTGGATGGGCAGCTGTTCTATTCATCAGCCACAACACCATGGCCCAATGACCAAATTGATTCTGAATAATTTTACTTTTATATTAGATGAACCATTCAGATAATAATAATCAATTCTTAATTCGAAGTTTGTTTAAAGACTGGGTCAAGGTTATGAGGGGCAATGTGAATTACATCTCCCAAAGATGTGGCAGTGTCTTGGCGGCGGACAATAGAGTTGATACTAAATCATCAGAGACTATGCACAAATAAGGATTGGAAAAGATTTTGCTGGTACATAATTAACTGGGGAAGATGGAAGTTAGAAAATAATTTTAGTACTAATAAAACATGAGATATGTTTTCTTAATAAATAAATAACTGCTCTTTCATCAATGAACCAAGTGAAATACAAAAAACAATACACAGAAGACTTTCAAGAGCTCCCTCAGGAGAAAACCATCAGAAAATGTATAGCTAACAAGTTTAAATGCTTTTCCTAGTTATAGGAGGAGAGCTTCTACGCTAAAACACTGCAAAATTGCATTTAATCCAAATACAGTGGATATAATAGTTGAAAGCAACCTTGAGGATAATCGTCTTCAGAGTTTGCCCTCCCAATTGGCAAGGTATAGGTTAATTCAGCTCCATAATCCCCTAAAGCTCGCAGGATCTAGAAAGTAGACAAGATGAACTCCCCCATGTACTTGGTGAATTGATTAGAGAAGAACAGATGACTTTAAGGTCCATCTTCCAAAAGGCAGAAGTCACAAGAGAGGAGAGGAGAGGACAGTGAGCTCCATTATGGTATTCGATCCTTGTTGGCTAGCCTGTTATGGAGGGCTAACCATGAGATAAGAGGATCAGTTTCAGCATGTTGCATTAGACTTTGGATATGCGGAATGGAGTCCAACATCCTGCAACATACACAGAGGGGGGTTTGCTATGAACACCTATCAAGGGAAAAGCATTTCTCTCCTTCGGCAAAGTAAGAGCTTAAAGGAACAACCTTAAACTTATTGTAATAATAGAAGTGTAGGAATCTCCTTTCCATTCTTTTGGCCATGCCCCTCAGTTCCAATATCTTCCTCCAGTTATAAGAGTGCTTTTATTGATGTTACCAAAAGCATCAGGATCAAATGAGATAACTCCTTGCCAAGCAATCTATAGAGACCGGACTGGACGGGACTGGTGAGATTTTAATTCTTACCTGAGTAAGGGGAAGATGCATTCAAAGAAATTTAGCCATGAAATTGAGAGGGATTGCTCATAAAAGCCTGCAAAATGAAGGAGAAATGGCGTGTGAATTGAAGCAAAAGGAATCATCAAGGTTACGGAAATTTCATATAAGAATACCAAGAAAAACATTACCTGGATTTGGATGAAGGCAGCGAGATCTTCCATGTGGATTGGATTGGGATCAAACGCTATATTATTCATGAGGGTCAGCCATATAGTGAGTGCAATGGAATAGTAGCATGTCCATGTTTTTCCATTCTATTGAGTAAAATGAGAGATTGCCAATCACCATTGGTTGGAATTCTAGATGATAGACTGCTTGCTGCATCTACACCCAGAGAACCTACACTGTCAGTAAGTATATCTGTACACAACCTAAGTTCAACTATTTCCATTACATGAGTTCTCTACTAGCTGATCGTTAGACATAAGAAGTATTGTCGTTCACATGTAACTATCAAATGAAGAATGATTTAGCGCATGCTTTCCTAATTAATTTATGTACAGTAGCTATCATTCTCGCCAGACTGATTTGTTGATAACTATCTTAGAATTGCAAAGGCCAATCAAGACAAGCTACTTGGCTAAAACTGCCTCATAAATAGAACTTCAAGCAAGAATTTTACCATACACACTGTTATGATAAACTCTGCTTCCATGTGAACCATGAGGATGCGGTCAACCAAGTGAATGGCCTAAAAAAATTGCATCATGAAAATCAGCACGAGCCAAATATAGATATTGTTCTATCAGAAATGCAAGGATTAAGGAAAGCTTTTCAAATGTGGTCACAGCCAAATCACCAATTTGTCATTGGAAAGCACTCGGATGAGAAATGTTGAAAAAGAGAACATACGTGAAGTTAAATCCAGACCAATTTCATCTGATTTGCGAGCTCTTTTGAGAGGCACCAATCATATAATCTACGCACAGCCGTCACCACGGTTGGCCAAATCTCATTCTTAACGTAAGCTGCAATGAGGAGAAGAATATAAAAAATTCGAGTGGCGTAAGCTGAAGCAAACTACTTTCTAGGCTGAGAGCTATCCGTCTTAGAATTCGACTCTGCTTCTTGAAATGAAATGACGGCGTGTGTTATGGGCCTCCCACTCTCACAAAATTAGATGCCATTTGTACGGATAGCAGCCACTATGTTTTCAATGGATTCATGAACAGATTTTCATTATTGGCATGAACCACAATTGATCCGCATGACTTGTCTTTATCAACACCGGGGGAAAAAGAAAAAGGCAATGCCAAGCATAAACATTAAATATAAAGTTTGGGTTGATGAAGTTATGCTACAAAATTGAAAGTTAAAACTTCATTTTAAGAAAAGCAAAGAATAGTGGTGGACTGATCATGAAAATGGAATGGATTTAATATATTTAGGTTTTCCTTTTATATCTTTATGTGATTGTACTATGCATAATTAACCTTTTATGCCATTTGGGGAGAATTTTACACTAAAATTGATAGAATAATTAAGCATTTATTAAAAATATTATGAATGCTTCATCTCATCACTTTTATTATCAAATTTATTCATTCAAATGTTTTAGATTATCATAAAAATTTATTATTCAAATTACCACAATTTACCATATTAAACCCAATCCATTCCATCAACCCTAGTCATTCATACCAACATGACATTAAAATACTTTGGTGTTAATCAAACTATAAATATATATATATATCTCATTGTATCTTTTATTTCAAACTATAAACCCAATTTAACTCTCCCTATAGAAATACCAAAGATTGCAATGTATGAATTGTTTTTTATTATTATTATCACTATTATTAATTTTTATGCTACTTAAAGTCAAACAACTATAATATTTTATGAAACTAGTCAGTTAATTATTCGATGTTATATATTTGTTGTTATTAAAATGAGAAAGTGGTTAGAGAACATCCAAAAATGAAATGTGTCAAAGTGAACAATCAAATCCATAAAACATATGCATATATATGTATATCAGAGTCGGACTCACATTGATCATAACGCATTCAATGTGGGAGATCTTAGGCCAATCTGGTCCATTCTCCTTGCACCTCTTTGTGATCAGCGGGCATTTCAATATGCATAGCGATTTGAGTGAAGTGAGCTCGGAGAACCACTCTGGCAGAGCCTTCAAGTTTTCACACTCCGCGATACAAAGCACCTCGAGATTGTTTAGGTGCTTAATCCACCATGGAAGAGGCTTTGCTTTGCTCATACTGATAGTCAACTCACTAAGCGTAGAGTGTTGCGAATCGGCCATGTCATCACTGTCTCCATCTAATTCTCCATTCAAATCCAACTCCTTGCAGGATTCTATCTTCCATTTCTTGAGGGTGGTGATAAGATGAACGATCGTCCTCCTCGATAGTGACTTCAGTCTTTTGCATTGCCCGATTTTAAGCTTTCTAAGAGAAGTGAGCTTGGAGAACCACTCTGGCAGAGCCTTCAAGTTTTCCCACTCCTTGATACGAAGCACCTCGAGATTGTTTAGGTGCTCAATCCACCATGGAAGAAACTCTGCTTCACTTCTTTCGATGGTCAACTCATGAAGTGTAAATGGCTTGGAGAGTTGCAAAATGATGATGTCATCACTCTCTCCATCTAATTCTCCATTCAAATCCAGCTCTTCGCAATCATATATCCCCCATTTCTCGAGGGTTGTGATAAGATGAAGAATTGTCCTCCTCGATAGTGACTTCAGTGCTCTGCATCCCGAGAGTGTAAGCTCTCTGAGAGAAGTATGGAAGCACATGATTTTAGACAAAACCTCTAAGCCATCGCACTTCTCAATTCTTAGAATCTCTAGACTTGATAGAAGTTGAAACCACCATGGTAGACCACTCATTCGCGCAACTCCACATATAGAAACGTCTCTGATATTGCTGTTCATATGGACATACTCCCATTGAAGATCAGCCTCTTCCTCAGGGATAGAGGGTAGATCAAGTTTTGGGCAGTCCAAGATTTCTAGATGCTCAAGGCTAGGGAGATAATTGAGAATCGCTCTCCAAGGCAGACTTTTCAAGTTATGGCCATTCATGATTTCAAGCCTTCGTAGAGAGTTGAGGGAATGAAACAACTCCTCTTGCAGGACTTCCACGCTACCCATGCCCTCAATGCGAAGAAATTTCAATTCAGTTGTTGGAACGGATGATAGGGAGATTAGCGGTAGAACTGCCGTTACTTCTTTATTTGGTGGTGTTTGGACTTCACTATTTCTCACCAACTTGTGTATGTGCTTATCATTTACATTTTTTAGTGATAGACTCTCCCCATGCCCTAAATATGAGAACTTCGGACATTCAAATATATTGACTTCAATCTTTTTAGGGAAGACGAGCAGCATGAAATTCTCATCCTCCTCATGAATATCATTTACTTCAGAGCTATTGCCTTGCAGACATTGCCATCCCTTGAAGTTAGGCAAATGCACCATGTTTACCTTTTCTAGTGATGGAAAGAATGTTGAACTCCAATTGCTGCCTTCAACTTCGATGTGCTCTAGTTCTCTTGATTGTGCCAAATAGAGTGATTTGAGGAGAGGGAGCTGATGGATTGGTGGTAGTCGCATGCAGTAATTGCACTTGTGAATCTTAAGTTCAACTAGTTGATGTAGTTGAGAAATCCAAGGAGGAAATGTGCGACCACTGTATCTCAATATTACTAATCTCTTTATATCCGAATGAGGCTGCAGTTGTTCTAAAGATGCTTCTTGAGTTGGTTTTCCCTTCTCATGCTTCCACCACAATTCCAACGATTGAAGTTTTAAACTCTTGACTAGGAATGAACCATTTGATTGTTGTACTCTCTCCAAGTGTTGTATAGTCAAGTTGTTTTTCAATCCTCTAAGTCCACTTAACTCATCCAACCCTGCAGCATTTGGGTTCCCTTTCTCTCCCACCACAAAATCACTTAATATCTGCAGGTTTGTTAACTTCTCTATTCCCTTGGGCATATGAGTCAGACGACTATCCCTTACATCTAGTTGCCTCAGATTAACTAGCTTTGTAATGCCACGTGGTAATTCAGTTAATTCCCGACATCCCTTGAGATTAAGAGTCTCCAAATTGTGCAATTTGCTGATGGAAGATGGAAGAGCTTTAAGACCGCCACCCGAAAGATGGAGGGACCTCAAATGCTTCAATTTGCCAATTGATTCCGGCACCACCTTAGTGGAATTGTTGTACTGGAGGCGTAACGCCCGTACACTTCTGAAAGTTGGGGTGATTTTGATCGAAGGATTGATTGCACTTCTAGTTCTGTCAAAGAAGAGCAACAAGGATCGAGCTCTGTTCTGTGCCTCCTGTATCCATCCAACATCCTCCATGTAATGTGTGGATACATGAAGGGCTTCTTCACATCGAAACACTCCAATGTTGGAACTATCTACAACCACGAAGTTATCTCCCGCCACCATTTTCGCAAGGTCATGCATCAAGTCGTGCATTTTGCATTTGTAGATGTTGCCATATATATCTTCCTCTAGGTCCTGAAAGAAGGATCTCCGAACCAACTCCTTAAAACAATCCCCACCAACATCTTCGGGAGTCCTATTAGTTCTGTGGGGAGATCTAAAGAATCCTTGAGCCATCCAAAGATGAATCAACTCATCCGGGTTGAACTCCCAATCCTTAGGAAACAAGCTGCAATAAGAAAAGCAGCATTTCAAGTGAGAAGGTAGAGGATCGTAACTCAACTTGAGTGTTGGAAGGATGTCAGTTTCCTCTTGTTTTATTTCTGCCAAGTCACGATTACTGAATTCCAGCCATTCCTCCTCCGTGTCTCTTGTGAACAATAATAACCGTCCCATTGTCATAAGTGCAAGTGGTACTCCACGACACTTCCTTGCAATTTTTCTTCCGATGGTTTTTAAGCTCTGATCCTTCCATTCATGCTCTTTCTTAGATGCCATTTGCATTAGTAGAGAGAGGGACTTATCTTCGGGCAAACCTTTCAATTGATGAAATCTATCACTCATCGTTTTTGCCACATTTTCACCACGGGTTGTGACCAATATCTTGCTTCCTTTGGCACCCTTCTTAAAGAAGCCTCTAAGTTTCAACCATTCATGTCGATTCTCATTCCACACATCATCTAGGACAAGTAAAAATTTCTTCCCATCAATCTTTTCTGGTAGCTCTTCCATGCTACTGTCCTTGGGTTTCTTTGGAGGATCATCACACTTTAGCAATATTTTCTTCACGATAGTTTCCACATCAAAGTTGTCTGACACACAAACCCAGACTTTGAGCTCAAAAAATGCTTGGATGCTCTCGTCATTGAAGACGTGCTTTGCTAATGTCGTTTTTCCGAGGCCTCCAATACCAATGATTGGAAGGATGGAAACATTCTCATCAGTCATCGAATCAAACAAGAAGTGACAAATTTCCTTTTTGTCTTCACCTCTTCCGATAACAGCTGATTCATGTAAAAGTGGAATGCCATCTAATTGCATCCTTTTCTTCTTCAGCCGATCTTGGTTCCTAGAAATCAATCGGAAACAAAATCACGTCAGTGGTTTTTCCACATAATCTCCAATTTATAAAAATAAATTTATATTTCCATTAGTCATTTGATTTATCTAAGTGGATTCTGATAAATCTCCTATATAATGGATGTTAATTTCAGGCCATCGTGTGATCATGAGTGTGATTAAAATCACGGCAGCAAAATCATGGTAAATGCTATTAAAACAATTAATTAAAATGATTTTATTGATAATACTTTGATGCAGAGTTTATAGGTTCCATACTTGGGATGGACCATTAATTGATTGATTAATTAGCTCGGTGCCTAAATAAATAAATTAATAAACTCCTTAATTTTCATAGGAGGGTTCGTGGGCTTGTGAGAATATAAAGCTTTCTGTAATCTACCTTCCAGCGGGCGCCGGATTCCCGTTGTTGTCTGGGTTGAGGTTGTACTTCGATTTGTTATCGTGAATGGCATCTAAAGTCTCCCTGACGGCCTTAAGCTGATGAGCCATCTTGAAGCTATAGAAGAGCCTGTTCGAGGAGGAGAAGAAGATGCGCACCTCCTTCATGATCCGATTGCCTCCCATCAGTCTCCTGCGTAGAGCCTCCGTGGAGAAGTCATCCAGCAGGTCGTCGGCCTCGTACACCGCATCGCTCAGCTCCTTCAGCCAGCTCTTCATGTCCTCAGCCTCGACTTGTCTCTTTTCCGCCTCTGCGAGCACCGCAGTGATCGCAGAGACCGTGTTCTTGAGTTTCTTGAGCTCACCCTTGACACCACATGCTCGTCCAATCTGCTGTGAGACCAGAGAAACGAGATGCCCCGTGACCGAATCGGCAACGCTCCCGAGGATCACTTCAGCCATAGCTTCTACTTTTTCTGCAAAATCACTATTCTAAATAGGATGGACGCAGATGCCGATTGAGTGAGATGATGGGAATTATAAATCTCGAAGGAAGAGCACGTCCCATCTGACTCTGCAGTGGCAACTTGGGATGGAATCGGCATTTTAAAAACCCACTTGTTAATTGTATTTGTACCTCCACTTGGTGTGCCAGCTGTTAAATTATTTAAAGATTGAGGGAGACAGAGGAAGATGCCGAGCGGGAGTGGTTGGGCGGTATTTTAAAATAGA
>CXYZ01002399.1:39439-54209 GCA_900006705.1 Sonneratia caseolaris
ATAGCCTGTCCATGTTTTTCTATTCTAGCGAGTACAATGAGAGATTGCCAATCACCATTGGTTGGAATTCTAGATGATAGACTACTTGTAGAACCTACACTGTCAGTTAGTATTTCTACACACAACCTAAGTTCAACTATTTCCATTACACGAGTTCTCTACTAGCTGATAGTTTGACATAAGAAGTATTGCCGTTCACATGATGAAAATACTGAACCTTTAAGTCAAGATCCTCAACTATCAAATCAAGAATGATTTAGTGCATGCTTTCCTAATTAATTTTATGTACTGTAGCTATTAGTCTCGCTAGACTGATTTGTTGATAACTATCTTAGAATTGCAGAGGCCAAGCAAGACAAGATACTTCGCTAAAACCACCTCACAAATAGAACTTCGAGCAAGAATTTTACCATATACATTGTTATGATAAACTCTACTTCCATGTGAACCATGAGGATGAGGTCAACCAAATGAATGGCCTAAAAAAACTGCATCATGAAAATCAGCACAAGCCAAGTACAGATGTCGTTCTATCAGAAATGCGAGGATTAAGGAAAGCATTCGGACAAGAAATGTTGAAAAAGAGAACTTACATGGAGTTAAATCAAGGCCAGTTTAATCTAATTTGCGAGCTCTCGAAGGGGCATCAATTGTATAGTTTGCGGACTACTGTCGCCATAGGTTGACCCTACGGGGGTCCTTACCATTACATGGTCCATTNATCTTGAAATGAAATGATGGCGTGTGCTATGGGCCTCCCACTCTCACAAAATTAGATGCCATTTGTATGGATATAAGCCACCATGTTTTCAATGGATTCATGAACAGATTTTCATTGTAGGCATGCCAAATGGAACCACAATTGATCCGCATGACTTGTTTTTATCAACACCGGGGGGAAAGAAAAGGGCAATGCCAAGCATAAACATTAAATCGAATAGCGATGGACTTATCATGAAAGTGCAATGGATTAATATATTCATGTTTTCCTTTTATATCTATATATGATTATACTATTCATAATTAACCTTTTATGCCATTTAGGGAGAATTTTGCACTAAAATTGATGGAATAAGCGTTAATTAAAAAAATTATAAATGCTTCATCTCATCACTTTTATCAAATTTATTCATTCAAATGTTTTAGATTATCACAAAATTTTATTATCCAAATTACCACAGTTTACCATATTAAACCCAATCCATTCCATCAACCCTAGTCATTCGTACCAACATGACATTAAAATACTTTGGTGTTAATCAAACTATAAATACTAAAGATTGTAATGTATGAATTGTCTATTATTATTATTACTATTACTAATTTTTACGCTACAAAAATTCATACAAATATAATTTTTTTATGAAATTAGTCAGTTAATTATTAGATGTTATATATTTGATGTTGTTAAAATGGGAAAGTGGTTAGAGAATACCCCAAAAATGAAAGATGTCAAAACAAACAATCAAATCCATAGCACATATGCATATATGTATATCAGATTCGGACTCACACTGATATAAACATCAACAATGTGAGAGATCTTAGGCCAATTTGGTCCATTCTCCTTGCATCTCTTTCTAATCATCGGGCATCTAATGATCCAAAGCTCTCTGAGTGAAGTGAGATCGAAGAACCACTTTGGTAGAGCCTTCAAGTTTTCCCACTCTTCGATAAAAAGCACCTCAAGATTGTTTTGGTGCTCAATCCACCATGGAAGAAGCTTTGCTATGCTCTTATTGATAATCAACTCATGAAGTGTAGAGTGTTGCGAATTAGCCTCATTATCATTTTCTCTATCTAATTCTCCATTCGAACCCAGCTCCTCACAGGATTGTATCTTCCATTTCTTGAGGGTGGTGATAAGATGAATGATCGTCCTCCTGGATAGTGGCTTCAGTCCCTTGCATTGCTTGATTGTAAGCTCTCTGAGAGAAATGAGCTTGGAGAACCACTTTGGCAGAGCCTTCAAGTTTTCCCACTCCTTGATATGAAGCACCTCAAGATTGTTTAGGTGCTCAATCCACCATGGAAGAATTTCCACTCTACTTCGCCTAATAATCAACTCAGAAAGTGTAGTTTGCCGCAAGAGTTGCAAATTGGCCATGTCATCACTGTCTCCATCTAATTCTCCTTTCAAATCCAGCTCTTCACAATCATATGCCCACCATTTCTTGAGGGTGGTGATAAGATGAAGAATCGTCCTCCTCGATAGTGACTTCACTGCTCTACATCCCGAGAGTGTAAGTTCTTTGAGAGAAGTGTGGCAGTAAATGATTTCAGACAGAGCCTCTAAGCCATCATAGCCCTCAATTCTCAAAATCTCTAGACCTGATAGGTGTTGAAACCACCATGGCAAACCACTCATTCGCTTAACTCCACATATAGAAACTTTTCTGATTTTACTATTCATATGGCCATTTTACCGTTGAAGATTAGCCTCTTCCTCAAGAACGGAGGGTAGATCAAATTTTGGGCAATCCAAGATTCCTAGATGCTCAAGGCTAGGGAGATAATTGAGAATCACTCTCCAAGGCAAACTTTGCAAGTGTTGACCATTCACGATTTCAAGCCTTTGCAGATAGTTGAGGGAATGAAACAACTCCTCTGGCAGGACTTCCACGCTACTCATGCCCTCAATGTGGAGAAATTTCAATTCAGTTGTTGGCACAGATGATAGGGAGATTAGCGGCGAAACCGCCATTACTTCTTTATTTGGTGGTGTCTGGACTTCACTATTTCTCACCAACCTGTGTATATGCTTCTCATTTACGTTTATCAATATTAGATTCTCCCCACACCCAAAATATGAGAACTCTAGACAATCATTTATAATGACCTCAATCTTTTTAGGGAAGACGAGGAGCACAAAATTCTTGTCTTCCTCATGAATGTCATTTACTTTAGAGCTATTGCCTTGCAAACACTACCATCCCTTGAAGTTAGACAAATGTCTTATTTGTACCCGTTCCAGTGATGGAAAGAATGTTGAACTCTGGTTGCCGACTTCAACTTCGATGTACTCCAGTTTACATAAGGATCTCAAATCAAGTGATTTGAGGGAAGGAAGTAGATGGATTGGTGGGAGTCGCCTGCAGTAATTGCAGTCCATGATCTCAAGTAGAACTAGCTTATGTAGTTGAGAAATCCAAGGAGGAAATGTGCGAACATTGTATCCATATATATCTAATCCCATTAGATCCCAATGAGGCTGCAATCTTTCTAAAGATGCTTCTTGATTTGTTCGTACTTGTTCAAGAATCTCATTTGGTTTTTCCTCAATATCGTGCCAATGCAATCCCAACGATTGAAGTTTTAAACTCTTAACTGGGAATGTACCGTTTGACTGCCGCAATGAATTCTCTACTCTCTCCAAGCATTGTATAGTCAAGTCCTTTTTCAATCCTCTGACTCCACTTAACTCATCCAACCCTGCAGCATTTGGGTTCCCTTTCTCTCCCACCACAAAACCACTTAATATCTGTAGGTTTGTCAACTTCTCTATTCCCTTGGGCATATGAGTCAATTGAATACAACGACTTACATCTAGTTGCCTTAGATTAACTAGCTTTGTAATACCTCGAGGTAGTTCAGTTAATTCCCAACATCCATAGAGATTAAGAGTCTCCAGATTGTGCAATTTGCTGATGGAAGATGGTAGGGCTTTAAAATTGTAACTCGAAAGATGGAGGGACCTTAGATGCTTCAATTTCCCTATTGATTTTGGCACCACCTTAGTGGAATTGTCATACTGGAGGCGTAACACCCGTACACTTCTGAAAGTTTGGATGATTTTGATCAAAGGATCAATGCCACTTCTAATTTTGTCCAAAAAGAGCAAGGATCGAGCTCTATTGTGTGCCTCCCCTGTCCATCCAACATCCTCCATGTAATGTGTGGATACATGAAGGGCTTCTTCATGATGAAACCCTCCAATGTTAGAACTATCTACAACCATGAAGTTATTTCCTGCCATCATTTTTGCAAGGTCATGCATGAAGTTGTGCATTTTGCACTTTCTGACATTGCCATACACATCTTTCTCGAGATCCTAAAAGAAGGATCTCCAAACCATCTGCATAAAACATTTCCTACCAATATCTTTAGGTGTCCTAGTTGTTTCGTGCTGGGATCTGATGAATCCTTGAGCCATCCAAAGATGAATCAACTCATCCGGGTTGAACTCATAATCCTTAGGAAACAAGCAACAGTAAGAAAAGTAGCATTTCAAATGACAAGACAGATAATTGTAACTCAACTTGAGTGTTGGCAGGATGTCAGTTTCGTCTTGTTTTATTTCTGCTAATTGACGTTTACTCAATTCCCATCAGTGCTCTTCCGTGTCTCTTGGGGGCGATAATAACCATCCCATTGTAGTAAGTGCGAGGGGCAATCCAAGACACTTCCATGCAATTTCTCTTCCGATGGTTTCTATGCTCTGATTCTTCCATTCATGCTCTTTCTTAGATGCCATTAGCATTAGCAGAGAGAGGGACTCATCTTCGGGCAAGCCTTTCAATTGATGAAATCTATTGCTCATCATTTTTGCCACATCTATACAACGGGTGGTGACCCATATCTTGCTGCCTTTGGCTCCCTCATCAAAGAAGCCTCTAACTTGCATCCATTTGTGTCGATTCTCATTCCGCACGTCATCTAGGACAAGTAAAAATTTCTTCCCATCTATCTTTTTTGGTAGATCTTCCATGCTACTATGGCTGTCATACGGCTGCACTATCTTGTTCCCATTTGGCTTTTCTGGTAGCTGTTCCATGCTACCGACCTTGGGTTTCTTTGGAGGATCATCACACTTCAGCAATATTTTTTTCACGATAGTTTCCACATCAAAGTTGTTTGAGACACAGACCCATAATTTGAGCACAAAAAATGCTTGGACACTCTTTTCATTGAAGACGAGCTTTGCTAATGTTTGGAAGGATGGAAACATTAGCAACAAACGATTGGAAGGACGGAAACATTCTCGTTAGGCACCGAATTGAACAAGAGGCAACAAAGTTCTGTTTTGTCCTCTTCTCTTCCAAAAACAGTTGATTTAGGTAAAAATGGAATACCGTCTACTTGCATCCTTGTCTCATTCAGCCGATTGCGGTTCCTAGAAATCAATCAGAAACAAAATCATGTTGGTGCTTTTTACATAATCTCCAATTTTATTCATGGATAAATAAATTGATACATTTATAAAAATAAATTTATATTTCCATTAGTCATTCAATTTATCTAAGTGGATTTTGATGAATCTCATATATAATGGATGTTGATTTTAGGCCATCGTGTGACCATGATAGTGTGATTAAAATCTTGAAAGCTTCAATGGAGAACACCCAAAGGACCACTTGAGTATTGAATTCAGCAAGATAGTAAGACAGGTATACCCCTTTATCTTTTATTAAACTAAATTCCTTATTTATGGATATGCTAATTTAAAAGCTTGAAATGCACGATTCAAGTTTGGAACCACAAGGTCTATATTAACTGTGATTAATCATATAATGAGTCAAAAATTACAAAATTTTAGTTGCTACGTGCTCCTTAAAAAATTGAGATCCTGAAACCGATTCAAATAGTGATAGTATGAAAGGCAAATTTTCAGCGTAGTAGCCATATATATACGTTCATCACAGCAGCAAAATCATTGTCAACGCTATTAAAAAATTAATTAAAATGGTTTTATGCATTTTGGCGTTGAAAATACTTTGATGCAGAGTTTATAGGTTCCCTACTTGGGATGGACTATTAATTGATGGATTAATTAGTGTGGCGCCTAAATAAATTAATTAATAAACTCCATAATTTTCATCGGAGGGATCGTGGGCTTGTGAGAATACAAAGCTTTCTGTAATTTATTTACCTTCCAGCGGGCGCCAGATTCCCGTTGTTGTCTGGGTTGAGGTTGTACTTCGATCTGTCATTGTTAATGGCATCTAAGGTCTTCCTGATGGCCCTAAGTTGATGAGCCATCTTGAAGCAATAGAAGAGCCTGTTCGAGGAGGAGAAGAAGATGCGCACCTCCTTCATGATCCGATTGCCTCCCATCAGTCTCCTGCGCAGAGCCTCCGTGGAAAAGTCATCCAGCAGGTCGTCGGCCTCGTACACCGCATCGCTCAGCTCCTTCAGCCAGTTCTTCATGTCCTCAGCCTCGACTTGTCTCTTTTCCGCCTCGGCCAGCACAGCGTTGATTGCTTTGACCTTCTTCTCGAGTTTCTTGAGTTCCCCCACGACAATACAAGCTCGTCCAATCTCCTGGGAGGCCAGAGAAGCAACATGCCCCGCGACGGAATCAGCAACGCTCCCGAGGATCACTTCAACCATAGCTGCTTCTTCTTCTGCAAGATCACAATTCTCAACAAGATGGATGCAGATGCCACTTGAGTGAGATGATGGGCATTATAAATCTCGAAGGAAAAGCAGGTCCCATCTGACTCTGCCGTGGCTACTTGGGATGGAATCGGCATTTTAAAAATCGACTTGTTAATTGTACCGCTGACAATGACAGTATCATGTCTGGGTAGGGAGACAAAGGAAGACACCGAGCGGGAGTGGCTGGAGGATATTTTAAAATAGAATGAAACCATGAGTGATTGATTGCTGGACTGCAAATACTTTATGCTTAGCTGTCTTAAACAATAGCAATAAGGTCAGGTGTGACCTGCATGACAATGAAACGATCAAATTAATTTTAAATCGCAAGCAACAAAACAAGAAATTGATGTCGTTCTTTCATGAGTTTAATCTTTGGTATTTGTTATGTTCTGAAGGAAAATACGTACTGTTCGAAAAATAAAATTAGAAAAATAAAGTAGCAAAGTAGTTTTCTGGAATAATCGTAAATCACTGTCATTGCTTTCTTGACAAACTAAAATTCGAGTAAACAATGCTGTAATGCAAGAAGAAAAAGTCTCTTTAAGTTTACTATTGATAGCTCGATAAAATACTGATGGGTAGGTCATCTAAGCCAAGATATGTGTTCCCCGCATAATGACCCATGAATCCATTGAATAAGGCTCAATGGAGAACCTCACTTTCAAATCAATTTTGTTCTTGACGATCGTACTGGCGATCTGCCAAAACCGTGAGAGGAGCAGGAGTGTCTGTTTAGACAAAAATGAGAGATGGAGCTTCTTTGTCGTTAGTAGCAAGATGGAGTTCCAGTAAAAACCTACTAGAAACCAATCATTTTGGAGGAACTTGTCGGTGAAACTACTAAATCCACATAATTCAGCTGAAAGCAATCGTATCAGACGAAGAAATCGTTAAGCAGAGGATAATCATGTCATCATCATGATTAGCCGTGCCGGTTTGGATAAGCAGCTGTTCAATTCATCAACCACTACACCATGGCCCAACGACCACATTTTTTTTGAATAATTTTACTTTTATATTAGGTGAACCATTTGATTGTACCTTACTACCACTTCCCCTGATCATACTATTCACATAATAATAATCAATTCTTAATTCGAAGTTTGTTTAAAGACTGGGTCAAGATTCGGAGGGGCAAGATGAATTACGTCTCCCAGCAAAGATGTGCCGGTGTCTTGGTTGCAAACAATAGAATGGATGCAAAATCATCAAAGATTCTGCAGAGTACAGGTACAGCTCCCTAATCCCCTAAAGCTCGCAAGATCTAGAAAGTAGACAAGAGGAATTCCCTGAGGAGAAGAACAAATGACTTTAAGGTTCATCTTCCAAAAGGCAAAAGTCGTTAGAGATGAGAGGACAATGAGCTCCATTATAGTATTCGATCCATGGTGGCTAGCCTGTTGTGGAGGGCTATCCATGAGATAGAGGATCAGTTTCATAATGCTGCATTAGACTTTGGATACAAGTAATGCAGTTCAGAACTTCGGGGCCATCTCCAGCATCCTGCAACATACACAGAGGGGAGTTTGCTTTGAAGACCTATCAAGGGTAAAGCATCTCTTCTTCGGCATTGTAAGAACTTAAAGGAACAACCTTAGACTTGATATAATATTGGAAGTGTAACGAGTCTCCTTTCCCTACTTTTGGCCATGTCCCTCAGTTCCAATATTTCCTCCAGTTATAAGAGCGCTCTTATTGATGATACGAGACCAAAAGCATCAGGACAGGATCACATGAGATAACACCTTGACCAAGTAATGTATAGAGACCATACTGGACAGATTAGAGAGATTTTAATTCTTACCTGAGTTAGGAACAGACGCATTCAAAGAAATACAACCATGAAACCAAATGTTGAGTGCAAAATTAGCGAGTTTTAAACTCTGCTTCTCTGCTTCTATGTGAACCATGAGGATGAGGTCGACCAACTAAATGGTCTAAAAAACTACATCATGGAAGTCACCACAAGCCATGTGTTGATTGCATTCTATCAGAAATGTGAGGAGTAAGGAAAGATTTTCTAGCTAATACATGGCTCACATCAGTTGTCAAGTTGAAAAGATAGAGAATTTTGCGGCAGAAATCAAAGTAAAGTTGAGCTAAGCTTGCGAAATGATTTCATCTTCATATGTATTAACTAATGGCTCCAAGATGAGATCATGAATAGACTAGCAGCTATCATTAACACTTGATTCTCCAAAGATATTTTGTCACGCGAGAATCAAAATGATGACCAATCTAGAGATTAATACTGCAAGAAAAGGAAGATATCCATAATCCAACTAACCAAGAGATGAAGATAAATTGGACAGACTCGTGATTACAGTCAAATACTGGTATGAGGGAGAATACAAAGAAGCAATACCTTGGAGGCTCTATCCTTCTTCTCGCACGTCGATTTTGAGGTTCACTGCATGTGGGATGGATGAGAAAAGCGTTGCTCCTCTCAGCAGGTCGCTGGGAGCAAGAATATGAGCAAAGATCATATACCGAAGAATTGTCATTCAAAACACTAATATGCAGCCAAATGAAGTACCAACAGCCAAATTTTGGAGAAAGGGGGTTCTTAGAATGAAAAGACGTATTTGACCTTCTCGTACGTGGCCACGGTTTATATTTTTCTATTGCGTGGTTCTTCCTATACATATACATATATATATTTATAGAGAGGAAAATGAGAAATGTTGAAAAGAGAACTTACATAGGGAGTAAGATTAGGACCCATTGAATCTCCCTTGCTCACGCCCACAAAGGGGTACGTGTCAGTCATACATATCTGCGGAATGCTATTGCCACCGGTTGACCTGTTGGGGCCCTTGCAGGTTCTACCAGCTCTGCAATGAATTCGAGTGGCTTCAGCTGAAGCAATTAACTTAGGGAAATGACAGCGTACGTACTGTGAACTCTGCGCACTCGCAAAAGCAAATTTTGATTTGTAAGTATATGAGCCACTTTTGTATTTAACGGTTTCATGAAGAGATTTTCATTAAATAGAACCATAATTGATCTGCATAACTTGTTTTTACCAACACGACGAGAAGTAACTCGTTTAAATTCACTAGGCATCAATTTCTCACAATACTTCACTATAATAATAATAATTATTATTATAATAGTTGAAATGGGAAAGTGGTTGGAGGATAGGTTAATATAAAAGGTGTCAAAATGAACAATGAAATCCATAGCACATATACATATATGCATATATGTCGGAGCCAGACTCACCCTTATATCCACCCTGCTAATGTGGGAGATCTTAGGCCGATCTGGCCCATTCTCCTGGCACCTCTCTCCGATCAGCAGGCTTCCTAGGATTTGAAGCTCTCTAAGTGAAGTGAGATTGGAGAACGACTCTGGCAAACCATTCAAGTTTCTCCACTCTAAGATATCAAGTACCTCAAGATTGTCTAGGTGTTCAATCCACCATGGAAGAAGCTCTGCTTCACTTCTTTCGATGATCAATTTGGAGAGTTTAGCTGACTCTAAGAGTTGAAAATTGGCCATCTCATCACTGTCTACATCTAATTCTCCGTTCATATCTAGTTCTTCGCAGGATCGTATGTACCATGCCTCAAGGGTGGTGATAAGATGAAGAATCATCCTCCTCGATAGTGACTTCAGTCCCTTGCATTCCGAGAGACTAAGGACTTTGAGGGAAGTGAGCTTGGAGAACCACTATGGCAGAACCTTCAAGTTTTCCCACCCTATGATACGAAGCACCTGAGATTGTTTAGGAGCTCAATCCACCAAGGAAGAAACTTTGCTTCACTTCTTTCGATGGTCAACTCACGAAGTGTAAAAGGCCTAGGTAGTTGCGAATTGGCCATGTCATCACTCTCTCATTCAATTCTCCGTTCAAATCCAACTCATTGTAGGAATCTACGCTCCATTTCTTGAGGGTGGTGATGAGATGAACAACTATTCACCTCGATACCAACTGCAATCCCCTACACCTTGAGAGACTAAGTTCTCTGAGAGAAGTGAGGCGGCACATGATTTTAGACAAAGCGTCTAAGCCATCACAATCCTCAGTCATAAGAATCTCTAGACCTAATAGGTGCTGAAACCACCAAGGCAGACTAATCATTTGCTCAGCTCCACATATAGAAACCTCTTTGATTCTGCTACTTATATGGCCATGCTGCCGTTGGAGTTCAGCATCTTCCTCTAGAACAGATGATAAATCAAGTCCTGGGCATTCCTAGCTTTGGAGAGAATTGAGATCCACTTTCCAATTATGACTATTCATGATTGCAAGCCTGTGCAGAGAGCTAAGGGAATGAAACCACCCCTTTGGCAGGACTTCCACGCAATACATGCCCTCAATGGAGAGAAATTTCAATTCAGTTGTTGACACTGATGATAAGGAGATTAATGACGGAGTTGCCATTACTTCTTTATTTGGTGGTGTTTGGACTTTACTAACTCTTGCCAACTTCCGTACATGCTTCTCTTTTACATTTCTCAGTAAGAAATTCCCCTCATGCCCTAAATATGAGAACCTAGGACAATCATATATGTCAACTCCAATCTTTTTAGGGAAGATAGGGAGCATGAAATTCTCGTCCTCCTCACGAATGTCATTTACTTCGGAGCTATTGCCTTTCATACACTGCCATCCCTTGAAGTTGGGCAAATACATTATTTGTACCTGTTCCAATGATGGAAAGAATGTTGAACTCAGATTGCCGCCTTCAACTTCGATGTACTCTAGTTCTCTTAAGGATTTCAATTTGAGTGATTTGAGGAGAGGAAGCTGATGGATTGGTGGGAGTTGCCTGCAATAATTGCAATCGGCAATTTGAAGTTGGGCTAGCCTATGTAGTTGATAAATCCAAGAGGGAAAGGTGTGGCCACTATATTCATATATTTCTAATCCCTTTAGATCCAAATGAGGCTGCATGCTTGCTAAAAGTTCTTCTTGATTTGTGCATACTTGTTCAAGAGTCTCATTTCATTTTTCCTCAATATGCCGCCAATACAATTCCAATGATTGGAGTTTTGAACACTTAGCTGGTAATGAACCATTTAATAGCTGTGATGTATTCTCTACTCTCTCCAAGTGTCATATAGCCAAGTCCTTTTTCAATCCTATGAGTTTACTTAACTCATCCAACCCTGCAACATTTGGGTTCCCTTTCTCTCCCACGGCAAATTCACCTAGTATTTGCAGGTTCGTCAACTTCTCTATTCCCTTGGGCATATGAGTCAATTGAAAACAACTACTTACATCTAGTTGCCTCAGATTGACTAGCTTTGTAATGCCTCATGGTAATTCAGTCAAAGTGAAACATCCCCCGAGATTAAGCATCTCTAGATTGTGCAATCTACTGATGGAAGACGGAAGAGCTTTAAAATGGTGATTTGAAAGATCGAGGAACCTCAAATGCTTCAATTTGCCAATTGACATTGGCAACACCTCAGTGAAATTGTTGTTCTGGAGGCATAACACCCGGGCACTTTTGAAAGTCGGGGTGATATTGATCAAAGCATCAATGCCACTTCCAATTTTGTTAAAGCAGAGCAAGGATCGAGGTCTATTGTGTGCCTCCCCTGTCCATTCAAAACCCTTCACATTATGTATGGATACATGAAGGGCTTCCTTAGGAATAAGCTTTCCAATACTAGAATTATATACAACTACGAAGTTATCTGCTGCCACCATTTTTGCAAGGTCATGCATCAAGTCGTGCATTTTGCACCTGACGATGTTGCCATACGCATCTTCCTCCATGTCTTGAAAGAAGGATCTCCCAACCAACTCCATAAAACATTTCCTACCACCATCTTCGGGTGTCCTAGTAGTTCTATGTGGGGATCTGAAGAATCCTTGAGCCATCCAGAGATGAATCAACTCATTTAAGTCGAACTCATAATCCTTAGGAAACAAGCATCAGTAAGAAAAGCAGCATTTCAAATGACAAGGCAGAGGATTGTAACTCAACTTGAGTGTTGGCAGGATGTCAGTTGCATCTTATTTTATTTCTGCTAAGTCACGATTGCTGAATTCCAGCCAGTCCTCCTCCGTGTCTCTCTTGAATAATAATAACTGTCCCATTGTTGTAAGTGCAAGGGGTACTTCACGACACTTCCTTGCAATTTCTCTTGCGAAGGTTTCTATGCTCTGATTCTTCCATTCATGCTCTGGCTTAGATGCCATTTGCATTAACAGAGAGAGGGACTCATCTTAGGACAAGCCTTTCAATTGATAAAATCTATCATTCATCGTTTTCGCCACATTTTCACCATGGGCAGTGACCAATACCTTGCTGCCTTTGGCTCCCTCCTTAAAGAGGCCTCTAAGTTGCATCCATTTGTGTCAATTCTCATTCCACATGTCATCTAGGACAAGTAAAAATTTCTTCCCATCTAGCTTTCCTTGTAGCTCATTCACACTGCTACACTATTTTGTTCACAATAGTTTCCACATCAAAGTTGTCGGAGACACAGACCCAGAATTTGAGCTCAAAATATGCTTAGACACCCTCATCATTGAAGATGAGCTTTGCTAATGTTGTTTTAACAAGGCCTCTAATACCAATGATTGGAAGGATAGAAACATTCTCATCAGACATCGAATCTTTCAAGATGTGACAAATTTCCATTTTGTCCTCATCTGTTCCGAAAACTGCTGATTCAAGTAACAATGGAATATCCTCAAATGGCACCCTTCTCTTCTTCAAAAGATCGTGGTTCCTACAAGTCAATTAGAAACCAATCACGTTGGTCCTTTTCTACATAATCTCTAGTTCATACGTGAATAAATAATTAGATATATTTCCATTACACGTTCGATCTATCTAATTAGATTATGATGAATCTCATATACTAGGACATTGATTTTAGGCCACAGCGAGATCAACATTTGAAAGCTTTAATAAAGAACCCACAATGGACCACGTGAGTACAGTATTCTTCAAGTTAGTAAGACCGATATACCTTAATTGATATGCTTATTTATAAGCTTGAAAGGTTCAATGCAAAAAATGGTACACTATTGTTTATATTAGACGGTAACTAATTATATTATGAGTCAAAAGTAGAAAGTCTAGCTGCTACGTGCTCATTAAATAAAAAAAAGGGTTCTTTAAACTGATCCAAATAGTGATAACCTAAATGAATTTTAGATAAATATCAACAGCAAATTCACAGTGGTAGTAGCCATAAGTTCATTGCAATAGTACATTGTGAATTGTTGAATTGTGACTTCAGTTATTCCTTATCATCAGCTTGTGAGATAGAATGTAATGGAAACAATGAGACTTGTTAGGGAGGGTGAGCAACCGAGTTGCACCGACGGCACCCATGATCTTCATAGGTTACAATTGTTGGTTGATAAGTAAGATTATCAATTATATGTGGTTCCAAAATTCGATCTTGTTGGATTTTATTAATATTAATTAAGCTATGTAAGAGACACTAATTGCATTCATGAGATGGATGTGCAATATAACTGAGTAGTTTTTCAGGTAAATTAAATAATTTATTGGTAAATTCTATTTTAAAATAATTAAAATTGATATAATCAATTCCGTAAATATTTAATTACTATATTAAAAAAATCCATCAAGTTAAGAATCTAGTGGCATAAAACCAACCAGTTTCCAACTATTTTACTCGAACCTGTTAGGGAAGTACCGGATGCAAAATAGTTGTCTTTAGACTTTGTAAATGTGCCCTTAAACCCACTCTGTCGATTTTTAGTTTTCATCGAAGGGAACCGCATGGAAAATTCACCGGTAGAAAGGAAATAAATTTTGGGATTCACCGGCCAACGGCCGCCGGATTCCCGATGTTGTCTGGGTTGAGGTTGTACTTCGATCTGTCGTCGTGAATAGCATCTAAAGTCTCCCTGACGGCCCTAAGTTGATGAGCCATCTTGAAGCAATAGAAGAGAGCCTGTTCGAGGAGGAGGAGAAGATGCGCACCTCCTTCATGATCCGATTACCTCCCATCAGTCTCCTGCGCAGAGCCTCCGTGGAAAAGTCATCCAGCAGGTCGTCGGCCTCGTACACCGCATCACTCAGCTTCTTCAGCCAGTTCTTCACC
Organism: Sonneratia caseolaris; assembly: GCA_900006705.1. Lineage (NCBI taxonomy): Eukaryota > Viridiplantae > Streptophyta > Magnoliopsida > Myrtales > Lythraceae > Sonneratia > Sonneratia caseolaris. The sequence continues at coordinate 53,870 of CXYZ01002399.1, forward strand.
ACCCCAGACTCGACTTGTCCATTTTCCGCCTCGGCCAGCACAGCGGTTGATTGCTTCGACCGTGTTCCCGAGTTTCTTGAGCTCACCCTTGACACCGGAGGCTCGTCCGTCCGATCTCCTGGGAGACCAGTGAAACAACGTGCCCCGCGACGGAATCAGCAACGCTTCCAAGGATCACTTCAGCCATCGCTGCTTCTTCTTCTGCAAGATCACCCGTTCTCAAAGAAAGAGGAGGATGCTGGTGCCGCTTGAATGGGGGTGATGGGCTTAATAATTAATTGAGAGGAAAAATCAGGTCCCGCTTGACTTTGACTTGGGCGACGACCTATTGTTGTTCACA
>CXYZ01002592.1:26097-36193 GCA_900006705.1 Sonneratia caseolaris
CCACCTAGAATTTCATAATATGCGGATCATGCCAGAGAGTACAGAATCTTTCCATGGGAGCTGATTCAAGCCAGTACGATACAAACAAGTTTAGTTTTCTGTTAAAAAAACTTTAATAATAATAATAATAATAATAATAATAAAGGAATAAGTTTAATTATTTCAGGAAAATATTACAATTTAGTTAGTAATATCCAACAATGAATTGTAAATTCTTCTTATGTTCTTAGAATTTAGATGGTGCATTTGTTTTAGATTTGAATTTATACTTTTTATGGCGAATTTGGACGCTACGACTCTATTTAAGATTTGAAGTTATAAATTATTGTGCTATGTATTCTATTTTAGATTATAGTAATAAATAATAAATTACATGGTTTGACCAGTTGAATCCATAAATCCATGAACTCATACCTTAACCATTCCCAGTCTGATCTAGTTTTAGTAACTATTGATACAAGAAAGTATATTTCTAAGTTAATGCAAACATTGTAAATTCTCGTGGTTCCAAGGTCATATACCCCAAGTTTCCTTTATACGTTGGCTTGTAGTACTCAACAGATTATACACTAAGGATAGTTTATCTTAACGGCAGCAGCTCCCTAATGTGTTATGCGACTTCTATGGGATCGTTCATGAATGTAGAGATCATCTATCCTTTTCATGTCCTGTTTCAGGTCAAGTTTGGTCTATCACGCTTAGCAAGTTAGCCTATACATTGTGGCGTGGATGCTTTTCCCTTTCATGTGTAAGACAGCCCAATTCAACTAAAGATGCCAGTCTCCTCCTGATGGCCAAGATATTTGAATCTTCGCAAGTATAGAGCTCTAGATGGCTCATGTGTAGCTGCAGTAGGAGAACAAATGATCATGAAATTTAGGGCTGAGCCCACATACGTAGCGCAGTGGATAGGCTAAAATAGCTGAGGTCCATTCAGACATATTGCATTTTTCTATTCATTTGGTCTAAAATAGCAGGCCAACCATGAGCAAATAATTAATTAATTGATAGTAAAGCTAATTCACCCATTCAAATGTCAAAGTGATTAAAAATTTGAGCATGAAAGTATTACTATATTCATGATTGTTTCCTTTCCACGTCACAATCTTACGTTGCTATCCATACATCATGCCAACGCAACTGATGATGACGCTCCAAGCTAGGGTCACGTCAATCCATATATAATTAGAGCTCTTTTGCAAACACATCACGTGTTTACATAAAATTAGTTATAAACATGTCACGTGGTCACCCAACATTAGAATAGATTTGGGCTTAAATCTTATTGATGGAGAGAATTTAGGTTAAAAGAAATCAATGGGCCTACATGACTCAAATTTGTATTTATTAAGATTTATTAAAGTTCCTAATATTAGATGAATTATACCAAAATATTAACTAGTTTTTTGAGTTGTATAAAAATGAGCCCTATATTCTCAAGTCGTATTAGGAAAGTGTTAGTCCAATAAATTAATAACACAATGAATAAACTTTTCCTTTCTAGTGCAATTGAGATTGAATCAAATAAAATAATAAACACAAGATATGTAAGTGGAAAACTCTACAATGGAAAAAAACCCATAGAAACAAGTCCAGAATCAAATTTCCCTTACTCAGTAGAGATTACAATAATCCTTGGATCGACTACAATTCAAGAAAAGTTTCTCTTAAATTATCAATTGATCACCCAAATAGGCGGTTCTCAAACTCACTTAAAGCAGTACTTACAGAGTTCTGATTTTGATCTCCATTGCCCAGAATTTAGCCCCACAACTTACGAGGGTGTTATCAAATTTTCATTATGATCGGACTTGTTTGCCCGTTCGATCAAGGTTTGATATTATATTACGCACTCATAAAACTGCCCTGTTTGAGATTTTGCTGTTAAAATTGCTTTCAAATTTTGCTGTTTATTTTTATCCTTAAAAAATTACTTAAACCAGGGGGAAATGTTGAGATCTGAAGTGTTGAGATTTGTGAGGGATTGTCCCTTTCCACCTAGAATATCATAATCAGCGGAGCATGCCCCGGAGTCAAGAAGCTTTACATGTTAGCTGACTTCAAGCCAGTACGATAGAAACAAGCTTAGTTTCTGCTACAAAAAAAGAAAAGAAAAACTTTAATAATAATTAAGGAACAAATTTTAATTATTTCACGAAAATATTACAATTTAGTAGTTAGTAATATTTAACAATGTGTAGTAAATTTTTCTTATGTTCTTAGGATTCATATGATGCATTTGTTTTTATTTAAATTTATACTTTTATGGTGAATTAGACGCTATGAGGATGATAACTTCGGTGAATTTAGATGTTATGACAATTATATTTAAGATTTGAAGTTATAAATTATTGTGTTATATATTCTATTTTAGATAATAATAATAAATTATAAAATATGTGGTTTAATCCATATGGTTGAACTAATAAATCCATGAACCTATACCTTAATTAGGAATTAAAAATTCATGTAAAAATTTATATATATTTGTTATTTTTTATATTTGAGTCATGCATATTTTAAAATAGTTCTTTTAATTTTATACATATGGTTTCATAATATGCTTAAGTCCTAATTCTAACAGTTCACTAACGTGGTATTTAACGGTGTCATATGGCATGACATATTACAAGTTTTTAGCCATGTTAGTAGAATATTGTTACATCAACATGCCACGTCAACACTTTATGTCATGTTGTTGTGCCACATTAGTAATTTATCGATATGTCATTATGTCACGTCAAGAAATAGCTGTTACGTTAGCATACCATTAGAATTGAGATTCAAATATGTTATGAAACAAGATATATATTACTAAAATAACTATTTGGAAACATATAAAATTCAAGCATAAAAAATAATAAACATATAGGGTTTTTATTGTAATTATCCCGATTTATAATGTGCAAGTACAATAGAACGACCTAAGGGATTAATTTACATGGTTAATTCAACAGAATAGAATGAGGTTACATACACAAACGGTACAAGAAGTTTCAAGAAAGAAATAAATTGATACAAAATTATTTTTTTATGCTACATTGGTACTAAACGTTGTAAGTGTGTTCTCCATTAATACAAATGGTCAAAATCATAATAACACCATTATAACATGAATTTTAGTTACTTAAGGGTACAAAAAGTTGAACATGTGTTTCAAATTAGTAAAAAAGAAAAGGTAATATTGATATAAAATTTGATAGAAAAATTATTTTCTAACGTTAAATAATTTTATTTTGCATAATAATATTCGATTGTCACACTTAACTCCACTGGTAAAGTCAATTGTGTTATTCTTTACCTCCACAAAAATAAGGTACAAATTTAAAATATTTTATATTGATTAGGTACAAAAATTTCATTTTGTATTAATTTAAAATATTTTAAAAACTACTATTAACACAATTAATACTAATAGTGTTATAAAGGCGTTACCATAATTTTAGCCGTTTATATTAATAAAAACACATTTATAACTTTTTGTATTATGAAAAAATCTTTTCATGCCAATTTTTCTTTTCCAAAACTTTATGTATCATTTGTACAATTGACCCAAATTGAATGTATGCATAGATTGTGAGTAATTCAAAATATTACAAATTGAGAAAATGGAAATAGTGTAATAGTATTACCATCGAACTAATAAATATGAGATTATATATTCAATTTTTATCGTGAGAGTGTCCGTATTCCTTTATTCTCATATTATCCTATAGGTTCAAATATCTTTTATACAATTGAAAAAAATATAATTATAATATGTAATTTTTCATTTTTCATAAAATCCTACAAGATTTCTATGCATTTGCATAAGAATTTATTTGAGTTTTATGAGTTTGCTAGATCCTCATAAATAAATGAGCTTAATTTTTATTTTATTATTTGACATGTGGGACCCATTTCCCATCATTTCACGGCGTCAATTGTTCCAACGCGGACAATTAACAATTGAACTGAGTTGGTCGGACTAAGGGGCTGACAATAGGCTTCTTGTACCAACCCAGCGGAGATGTACGTGTGATGAATTGACATTTATTTAATAAATTTTTGGATTCAAATTTGTTAAAAAGAGAATTTATATGGGGAGAATTAATAGGTTGATGATTATTAAATTTATATTAGTAAAGATTTATTGAAATTTCTCAGATCAGATAATTTAACCAAAGAAGGTGGCTTTTTTTTTAATAAAAGATGAGCCCTATATTCTCAAGTCATATTAGGAAAGTGTTAGCCTGATAAATTAATAAGACAAGGAATAAAATTTTTCCTTTTAGTGCAATTGAGATAGAATTAAATAAAATAATAGACACAAAATTTTAAGGGAAAAAAGGAAAAAAAAAGCCATAAGAACAACTCTAGAATCAACTTTTTTATTATTTAATGGAGATTACAACAACCCTTAAATCAAGAATAACTTAGGAGATCTTTCTCTTAGATTACCAAAATTTGTCATCCAAACAGGACGGATCACAAAATTCACTTAAAACAGTACTTACAGGGTTCCGATTTCGATCTCCACGTTCAGAATTTGGCCCCAGGACCTTTGAGGTTGTTCTCAAAATTTTGTTCCGATCGGACTCTGTTACCCTTTCAGTCAAGGTTTGATGTCAGATTATGCACTCATAAAACTGCTCTGTTACTCCTCCGTTTTGTTATTTTGTTTTTATCATTAAAAAAAATACTTAACTCGAGGGAAAATGTTGAGATTTGTGAAGGATTGTCCTTTCCCACCGAGGATACCATAATCTGCGGATCATGCTTTAGAGTAAAGAATCTTTCTATGTTAGTGTCACGGTACTAAATATGGGATGTAGCATTATATTAATTAATGTGATGGTTTTAATATATTATATATATATATATATTCATAACTGCTACCTATGCAATATACCCCTACCGATTTATTACATGCACACACCCGTTATAAGTAAGATTGACTCCACCGACCCCAAGAAATATCTGCAAATGTAAAAATATTGACCGTGGAGGTTTCGGGAGAACGCAGCAAGAAAGAAGTCGAGAGGAAGTGTACCCTTACTCCTTATTTATATAGATAGATAGATAGATAGACACGGACCATTTGTCAATAGAAAGTGTGGTGAAACAAAAAGGAATTGAGAAGGGCAAACCTCTCGCCGTGTCCAAAGAAGGAAGAAAAAAAAGGCCTCATTCTCGAGTGATCAATTTACAGGTAACATCTGAACTAACTCCCTTTTACAGGGTAATTTTTTGGTTTTGAAGTTTGTGGATTTCATGCTCTTTTGCTCTTCCATTCCTAACACCTTTCTGTCATGAATATTCCACTCCGCTTCACTATTCGTTCCCTTTGCTTGGGGGCGTCTACCGGTTTTGGTTTGCGTCTCTTGTCTGCTGCCCAGTTCTTTCCTCATCCTCATCCTCGCCCTCTCCCATTTCATTTCATGATGCGGTTGGGTTAGCAAGGATTCAATCTAACTAAGAATGTCTTGTATTAAGACAAAAAAAAAACTTGAAGATCTAACAGTATGAGAAAGAACTCGATCGGGGAAAGAGATATGATCATGATTCTCACATCAAAAATTTTTTTTTATCTATATTCTTTAGTTCTCATTTAGGATAAAATTTGAAGAGGGAACCTCATTTCAAGATGTTTCTATTGAGATGTACGATCTCATATCGACCAAATAAAGAGAAAATTATGTGCTCATAAGAAAATTTAGTACCATCGTCTATCAGTTTAGTCTTTTAGATAAAAATGAGTCCGATCACTTATAAGTTTACAACGAATTCAACCATTTCAAAAAGATTCTAGTATATTTAATGCATTAATTTGGTCGCACGACCACTTTGTACTCTCACCAACATGTACCTCCAAGGCGTGGAAGCAGGCTCATAATTTGTGAAATTGATTCAATGGTGAAGTTGAGCTTATATGGTGTTTCGAACACCTCCTCTGATACCACAGGAACTAGGAATGACCGCATACTCCCATATGCTAATAGTTTATCACCCGATATGAAATGCAGTATAAGGAAAAAGTTGGCGAGTACTTCTCAAAAGGCAAATATCATTTAGCAAACTGACTCCTTTTTGGTCCATTTCCTTTTTCATATTTGGGTCAGGATATGGACTACAACACAAAACAGATGGAAGCAGAAGTTCCATTGCAGGCGATTTCAATTGACATCGAAAATCAAAATGCAGAAGTTCCATCGTTGGCAATGGTCACTTCCCTGAGAGAAGAAATGAACAAGTTGGCTCCTCTCATGAACATTCCCTGCATCTACAGAGTTCCCAAGCATCTCCGTATCATAAACCCAACAGCGTACACTCCTAAGGTAATTTAAGTTATTCTTTTAAGCTAATTATTATCAGAAAATTTTGAATCATCGCATTCATGATGAATTTTATCATGGGCTTTTTGTGTCGCATTAAGTTTTTTTTGTGACTTCTTCTTACATGAAGAAATAAAAGCTATATATATATATATATATATATATACCATCCCATAAACAGTTGATAGAAATGAGTACGCAAGAAGTAGATTTTCCAGACACCACAAAACCAGAAAATGCTATTATCTGCGCTATTTCTTTTTTCTATTTTTGTGATTGAAGATTGCAGCGTGCCTAGTGTAAAGAAAAGGAAAAAGCAAAAAGATTGTTACATACCACTAGAAAAAAGTCCAGTATGCATCAATCACTGAACCAAAATGATAGTTTTTTAGATGTTGTTTTGATTATTAGAGTCAGTCTCTTATCTGACCGTTATCTTCTAGGTTAAGTCTAGACGTTGTAAGATGATCAACTCCAGGCAGTCTTTTCTAATGGTTTATAGTTTGTTGTCCCTTCAAATTAAAAAAAAAAAAGGTTGTTTCAATCGGCCCAATCCACCATAAAACAGAAGGTTTGGAAGCCATGGAAGAGTACAAGCGAATATGCCTTCAACTTTTCCTGAAGAGGATCAAAATGAGCTTGGAAGACTACGCAAATTTTGTGAAACATAGGGAGGAAAATCTTCGAGACTGCTATGCTGACAAGATCAATCTCATGAATGATGAGTTCGTGAAGATCATGATGGTTGACTCTGCTTTCGTATATGAGATGTTGGTCATGATTGGCTCTAAGATAGATATGGGAGATACAAGCACCAGGTTATTTAACAGGCCATGCTTGTTACTGAATGTGATCGAGGACCTAATGTTGCTAGAGAACCAAATCCCACTATTCATTCTGGAGGATCTCTTCAACTTAGATATGGAAGCTAAATCAGCTCAACAATCAAAGTCTTCAATTAGAAGTGATGAACAACCGGAGGACATAGATGCCATTTTATCGTCAGAAGATCAGGTTGACCCCACGGAGAAGATACAAATGAAACCAGACAGGTCGTCATCAAACTTGGAGGATGCTTTGAAAGTGGAAGAACAAGGACAATCCGATATCTCATTGGACTTGGTCAATCGTGCCAATATGCCCATCCCTTCGACGGCAATGATGGAACCAGGTAGCTTTATAAGCATCCCCTTTTGTTCTACGTATTGGCAGTCAATTAAGAATTACGCAAGAAGTTTGGTTGATTTAGTTCACTAGTTGTTGATAATTACTATAGTAAGACAGTAATTAATAAACTTTTCCAGCAGATGTTGAAATTGGGAGGATGACTGTCTCGATAATGTATTTGTCCTTCCCCAGGACAATCTTTTGTGAATTGCATTTATAATCCGACAAGCAGTTCCTGAAATTGACTCGTATTTGCCTCATAGGCTTTAGTATTTTTAGAGGCCGTCATCCACCAAAAATAGGGGCGGATTCATCAGACAATTCGCTGTTAGAAAAGGTTGACCCCGCACAAAAGATACAAACGGACCGACATAGGTCGTCATCAAACTTGGAGGATGCTTCAAAAGTGGAAGAACAAGGAGAATCTGACATCTCATCCTCCTTGAACAGTCATGCCAACATGCACATGTCACCGTTACCGATAGCGCCGAGGATGGGAATGATGGAACCAGGTAGCTTCATAAGCATCCCCACTTGACAGTCAATTAAGAATTATGCAAGAAGGAGTTTGGTTGATTTAGTTCATTGATTGTGATAAGTACAATAGTAGTACAGGAACTAATAAACTTTTCCAGCACATGTTGAATTTGGGAGGATGTCTATCTCGATAATGTATTTGTCCTTCCTAATGTCAGAGTCCTATGTGGATTGCATTTCTTATCCAACAAGCTGTTCCTAAAACTGATTCGTATTTGCTTCCCAGGCAGAGGTAGGTGCTTCCCAGGCAGAGGTATTCTTAGAGGCTCTCCACTAGAAGCTGGGGCGGATTCGTTCGTGGACCTTGTCTACAAATTCATTAACTGGAGGCCTGAGATCGGAACCCGTGGGTTTGACTCCAGCGAGGCTTTTTACCATAAGGGGGTGCATCTCCTTGATTTTCTTCGGATATGTCATCTATCTACTGATCCCGATCCCCCACCATCGGAGGAGAAAAGCATGTTCCTCTGTAGCCAGAGCAGATGCCTCCTACCTTTTTCTAAGCCAGAATCCGATTCACCACTGGAAGCCGATGAGACCTCTCACTTGCTTTTCTCTGTACCCACAATCGCGGTGCTCCACCAATCTGGGGTCACATTTGCCGAGAACACCGATAGCACATGTCTCCTTGACATCAAGTTCAATCGCCAGCGAGGGATCCTCAATATCCCTCACTTTTTCATGGGTGACTCGACCGAGCCTGTATTCAGAAATCTGCTAGCATTTGAGCAGTGCCACTATGAGCGAGACCGACGGTTCACCGACTACTTCACTCTCTTGGACCAGCTCATCGATGACCCGAGCGATGTGGAATTGCTAGTCCGGAGCGGGGTGCTCGAGAACACATTAGGGGACAACACGCGAGCTGCAAGTGTCATCAACAACATCACCTTAGGTTTGACGTTTTCCCGAGAACGCCATTTTGATGATCTGCGCACGAAGCTGACTAAGTACTATAAGGAGCCATGGCACAAGTGGAGAGCGACACTGAAGCGAGACTACTTCAACAGTCCATGGGCAGTCATTTCGGTAATTGCAGCTACTATCCTCCTTGCACTGACCATCGTACAGACGGTCTATGCTATAATATCCAAGTAGAAGTTCGATCATATGTATGTTCTAGTACTCCACCCTATATAAGATGGGGATTGTGTGTCCAATGCTTCTCGCTTACCAGTTGCAATCGATGTCCTGGTCAGATAAGGAACATTTATCTTGTGTGTGAGTGTATGGAAATATCGTTGATGCTTAATGTGCTTATGTATTTTCTGTATGGACTCCTATATATTGTAATTTGAATTCAAGGGTTCAAATAAATGATTTTATGATAACTCAAGTAGGTGTAACATGTGATCATTATAAAAATTTATCTTTGCTGATTGTTAAGCACACGGTAGTACAACATCAAAGTGAATTACATTGAAAATATGAGTTATGTATCTTAATCGAGGTGTTATCTCATAATACTTTTGTGAAGCATATTTTATACTATAATTCTTATTCAATATGGATATACAAGTATCCTAAAGTTAATGTGCTTTCTAATTAAAGCAAAGAGAGAGATTACATATGAATCATAGTGCGTATGTAAAAATCAATTTAGTGGGAACATGGATCAATGACAAGAAGGTCATATCTCCACATTTACGACAAAAAATGCACTAATGATCTAAAATTATCCTATATTTTGGATTTAAATCTTAAAATATTTAAAATAACTTTTCAATCTAAAAGTTTCATTTCTATAACTTACTTAAATTCTTGTTGTTAAGAATTGTTGAATCATGCTAATTTAGATATGATATGATGCAAGAAATTTTCTAGTAATTATATTTTATAACGTGAGATTGGAAATGCCAATTTAATTCTCCACATCACGATCTTAGGATGCTCTTCATACATCATCCTAATATAAAATGGCGCTCCATGTCCAAGCTTGGATCACATCTCGCACCATTACAGTGGAAAGAAAATGCAATTCCATCATATAAAAAATATATAATAATTGTAAAAGCCAACTCATTTGCAAACACGCCACGTGGTCACATAAGATTAGTGGTAAAGATCTCCCGGATTAG
>CXYZ01002646.1:19007-38319 GCA_900006705.1 Sonneratia caseolaris
AGAGAGAGAGGGGGGGGGAGGGAGGGAGGGAGGGAGGAATCTCCGTATCTTCCAGGAAGCGTCGCAGCTCTACGGTCGCCGTCGTCTGTCCGGTCGCATTGCCGTACACAATGTCCGACGCCGGCCACCGGACTACCTTCAGGTCTAAGGCTCTCTCTCTCTCTCTCCATAGCTAGAAATGGTAGCACGCGGTCGCTTTTAGGCGCACCAGCCTTTTCTCTAAGGTCCTTTTTGCTTCTCGATCTTGCTTTTTTCGAAGTTCTTGTCCCACCCGCCGTTGCTGATCGAATCAATTCCATTCCCTCATCTCTGTCTCTCTCTGTCGCTGATGGATTCTTATTGTGGTCCGCTGTATGGGTACCTGTGCATATCCTCTGCCATGATTGCAGCCTTTTTTGGAGCTGAGTTCTTTTTCCACTGGTGGGCTCTTTTGCTTTCCTTTGGAGCCCCGTAAACTTCATTGGTTTAGCATAATCTCTGCCATCTTTAGGAAGCCATCGGTTGCGCTTCCTTGATTGTTTAGAATTTGGGCCGCGTGAGTTATAAAGAACCATCTAATTGTATTCAGCCAAAAAAAAACACCATCAAATTTCTGATCATTTCCTTTGAATTGGGAGATAATTTGTCGGTACAAGGGCCTAGAAGGCACCGTTGGAAGCTGGAAATAATTGTACCGATCAGAATATAGCTCAAGACATCTCTTTTTCTCGATAACACAATCTTTTCCCGTACATTTTGATGATTTTTCCTTTTGTTGCTTGGCACATTGGTAGTTAGTTACAGCTAAGCCCGGGCATGTTTTGGTAGTTTCGCGATTATAATGTAATTTAAAAAATTACTTTCTGAAAATATAAAGGAATTTTCCCTTCGGCGTTATGGTCTGAAAAATAATATATGTGCTGTTGTAACTGATTTCTTGTGGAGAAAAGGGACCTGTTGTCGGTTTGAGTTCTATGTAGTGGTTGGCTGTGAAGGGTTGATTAGTATTTTTTCAGCCAGTACGGCTATAACCAAGACAAGTTATAATTTCGCTAGTTTGATTGAACTGCGGAAGTTTTTTCAAGGTCAAAACTACCATCCATTATGTGATGTTCCGTGGGACATTCTTAATTCCTTTTGGGGTTGACAGTAGGACATGTCTCGATGTTCTCTATCTTCTCTTAGATCAAGGCAAGGCTTCTGCTGTGATCAGTTGGCTTCAGCTGCTAGGAGAAAGCATGGTCCCATTTTGTCCTTGTCCTCTGTAAATAGCTACACTTGTCAACCATTTATTTAAATAGGCATCATATGGCTTCTGATATTTCCATCTTTGGTGTTTCGCACTGCTAAAGGTAATTTGAATCTCACCTCAGTTTCGAGCTTGTAGATTTCAAAAGCTTTAGCTAAGGAAGTTAAGGCTTTTGATGTTCGAGTCATCTCCTCCTCCTACTTCTTGCTTTATGCCTCAAAGTATTTGTAATGTATATTTTTACTGTCATGAAGTATAATTTTGTCCAACTACTGTAATTCTCTCTTCATTTCAACTTGAACGCTTCTGATCATATTATTATCCCTTTTTTGTCCTTATTCTGACTTCTCGTCATGATAATGCTCAGTTTCTCTCCCCATGCTGTGGATATTTTGGGTCTTTATCAACTTTTCTATGTGCTAACGAATGAATATAATGTATCAGGTTTCATAAATGTCAAGCAATTTTCATGAATATATTTGATTAAAAGTTTAACCTTCTCATTTACCTGATTGCAGATGTTAAAATGAACATTCATCAGGATAGGGAAACCGGGGATGTAGATAAGCATCTTCCAGGATGCTTGGGAGTAATGGTGAACCTTTTTGACGTTAGTGCAGGGCTGGCCAGAGATAGACCACTCACAGATAGACCACACCATGATGGTGACTGTCTCTTCTTTCCTTCTTGCTCTCATTACAGTTGGATTAACAGGGTCAATTCCCTCTATGGCACTGAGATGGTTGATTAGCAGGTTCACCTATTGCCAGAAGCTTATCCGATGTTGCAGTCTCAGTGGATCCTTTCGATGAGGATCAGGTTAAGGATAAAATGGTAAAAGCTTTTGGCTGATTTCCATAAAAAAATGCTTTTCGTGTAGATGCACCTGCTACATCATGTCAGCTTCTGCTTCTGTGGAGATTAAGCATCCTTATATGGGTCTCATATTTGTGGATGTTTGGATGTCCAAGTGATGAAGATTTTTTTGAGTGGCTTCACATTTACTGCACTCTCATGATTCATTGCAATTTATAATTGGGGATCTCTTTGCTTTGCATTTCTTTCTATAATGTTATCTCTGTGTCAATCATGCAGACTACATCAGACTTACGGAGAAGTTCTTCATATAGAAAGTCTAACATCACGCCAATTAAGATGTTAATAGCACAAGAGATGTCAAGGGAATTCGATTTTAGGCAGAGTTCCCCAAATCTGGTTGCCAAGTTGATGGGGCTTGATGCACTACCAATTCAGTTGCCCAAATCGATCACTCAAAAAAGCCAGTCAAGAAGGTATTTGCAGCAAAGTAGAAGCTTGAGCCATTCAGGAAGGCGAATTGAGTGTTCACATCATGGACGAAGCTTGTCAGATGAGCAAATGCACCATAGCTTTCATGGATATGAAGAGATCAGTAATTATAGGGACGTTTATGATATGTGGCAGCAATCTTATGAGGGCAGATCTAAGAAAGAGAAACCTTCAGCTAAGGGAAGAGTTCCAGATATTGTAAATGAAAAGAAAATGGCTCTTGTTCGTGAGAAGTTCATGGAAGCAAAATGCTTGGCTCGAGATGAAAAGCTTCGACAGTCAAAAGAATTCCAGGATGCAGTGGAAGTGCTAAGTTCTAACAGAGATTTGTTCCTTAAAATCCTTCAAGAACCCAAATCTCTGTTCTCAAAACATATGCATGAATATCATTCCATTCCTTCACCTCTGCATACGAAACGGATTACTGTTCTTAAACCTTCGAAAATGGTTGATAGAAGCAAGGTTTCTGTATTGGGGAAGAAGAGTGAATATACTTCCAGGAAATCATCTCAGGATGCCCAAGAGACAGGATATGATCAAAGTAGGTCTGGATATTGTTCTCCTTATGCCTATCAGGAAGCTGATAACTATCCTATGCAACAGACTCGAATAGTGCTGCTGAAACCTGGTCATGGCTCGAGTCATCACATCAAGTCTGTGGTCCCACTAACTTCTTCACCTGGGATGCTGCATGGTGATGATAATTTCTTCAAAGAAGCTGAAGACAATGAGGTTGGGGAAACAGGAGAGGTGGAAAAGGAGACTACTTGTCAGGTTCACAAAACTTTTAAGGGTCACAAGAGGGATGAAACTCTGCTATCTTCAGTCTTCTCTAATGGGTACATCAGAGATGATAGTTCCATTAACAGATCAGAAAATGAGTACTTGGAAGGGAATTTCAGTGATTTGGAAGTTGTGTCACCGACTTCAAGACATTCATGGGACTTCATCAACAGGAATGGTAGTCCTAACTCAACATCCTCCTTTAGCCATGCATCTTATTCTCCTGAATCATCAGTTTGCAAAGATGCAAAAAAGAGGCTGTTTGAGAGGTGGGCTCTAATGGCATCTAATCAAAATTCTCTCGAGCAAAGACATGCTCAAAAATGCTCCAGTACATTAGGCGAGATGCTTGCCCTTTCAGGTAGTAAGAAATCAGTCACCCTCAAGGAAAGAAGAGATACATGTAAGTATCAAGAATTAGCAGGATCAAGTTTGTCACCAACTTGTATTGTGGACAAAGAAGAAGCTCATGTGGACTTTCCAAAAAACCTCCAAAGGTCAAAGTCTGTTCCTGCATCTTCTGCAGCTTATGACAGCCAGCTGAATGTTCATGTTTCGGAGCATGACAACGTTATATCCAGGGGTCCCGTGAAGAAGGGAATGGAGAAGTTATCACTCAAATGGAGAGTCTCCAATTTATTTTTCTCAAGCAGCAGAAAGTCGAGCGAGGATAAAACTGGTCATTGTGGGGACGAGTCACAGTCAACTGTGGCCAAAACTGCACATTGTTCTGAATATCCTCATGAAACGGTTTGTAACATTAGTAGCTTTCATTGCAATTTGTTACGCTGAATGGTTTTTCGTTTAGCGCCAACACCGATAATGATGCTAGATGATTTAGGGTAATTTTTCTTTTGCAGGTAGGGTCATCTATTCCAGATGTTGCAGCAGCAAATTCAAACGAGAACAATGAACAACCTAATCCTATCTCAGTTCTGAATCAATCTTTTGAAGGGGATGAGAAGACAATGTCAGAAGGTTCCGGTAAATTATTTGCCTAATTTTCCACAGTTAATTTCAGGTAGCAGTTCTTGAGTTGAATTCTGGGCAACGTCTTTTCATCTGACTGCTTTGTTTCAATGGATCAGGAAAACAAGCGTCATCTCAGATGCTTAAGTCGAACTTGATCGACAAATCGCCTCCAATAGGATCTCTTGCTCGAACACTCTCATGGGACAATTCATACACACAGAACACCTCCCCCTATCCACTCAAAACCTGGACTGCCAACTTGTGTCATGAAGAGGAGGAAGAGGAAGATGAGCTGGAATGGCTTGTCTTCATCCGAACTCTCCTTTCATCAGCTGGCCTCGAAGGCAAGGACCCATCAGACTCATCCACTCAGAATTGGTACTTGCCTGAGAGCCCGTTGGACCCGTCCTTGAGGGACAAATCTGCCGCCCTGGATGACAAGGACCATCTCCCTGAGGCCAAGCGGAAGCAGAAGGGGTCAAACAGGAAACTAATGTTCGACTACATGAGCGCACTAATCATAGAGATGACTGACAGTGGAGCCCATGAGGGACCGATAAGTGCAGAGTGGGTGTGGGCGCAGATGAAGGGGTGGTTCATGAAGGAGGCGGGGGAGGGGGGCGGCAGCTTGGATAGCCTGGTGGTGAGGAACGAGGTGGTTGGGACTTGGTGGGTGGAGAATCTGAGACTGGAAGTGGACAGGCTGGAGCTGGAGATTGAAGGGAAGCTGCTTCAGGAGCTAGTGGACGAGGCTGTCAGTGACTTGTCAGGTACAGCTTAGTTTGATCCTATTGAGGGCATTGAATATATGGAATTATATCTGTCCATAACTCCCTATCATTTGTGCATGTCTAGCTGTTTAAAGCTTGCAAGTATTTCGGCGTTAGCATATGATTGATTCCACCCAAATGATCTTTTCATTTCCGACATCTGCATGTGTTCTTATCAGGCCACGGTTCTCTACCGATTCCCGACAGTCTAACAGACGAGAAGAATTCTTTTTTAACAACTTAGAGTAGTTTCTGTCGATGCAAGTATACTCTGAAGGGCTGAATCTCATCCCAGTTATTAATGGTTCTGAGTACCTTCATCGACTGTGTTGCCTTTCCATCTGTTTGATGGGAGCCATCTAATATCATCCCTTTAGATTCATTGGATAGGAAATTGATACTCTGCCAAAATCTTTGAAGGTACTATTCCATTGTGATGCGGTAAAGAATTACCAACGAGATTGTTCCAGTTCCAGTTCCAGTTAACAATAACCATGACACTACTCATTTTCAAAAAAAAAAAAACCCCATGGCAACTATTCAGTTGATTAATGCCTATTTGTTAGTTTATTGTAATTTAATCGCTATATTTTATGTCTTTTACCTTGTTAAGATGGAATTAGTAAAATAAGGGTTTGATGAGTGAAGGTTGACCAAGTGTCCGCAGATCTGAAGAATATGGACAGTTACTGGTTGTGGGGATGCTCAGGATTCAATGTTTGTTGAATCAAACCCAACCAACCTTGGTTCAACTGTTTTTAAGTGACTCATTCAATTTAAGTAATATACTCTTTAACCGCTATTATTATATAGCAATCGAATCAAATTATTTCAAATTAATTATATAATTTAGTTAATTGGTTTGAATAGTTTTAAAAAAATTAAAAATTAACAACTAGAATATAAATCAAATTAAAATCAAATAAAAACTCCATCTAAATATAAAAAATGAAAAAAATAACAGTAAAGAAAAATATTGAAATAGTAAGAATTTTAATTAAAAATAAATTAAATATTGAGTAGACTAATTTAAAATGAGATTTAGTATAATATGGTAAAAAAATTATATACAATAACAAAATAATACATATCTAACTATTTTTTTAATTTTTAAAAGGTATTTTTAATATACTTATATTTTATTTTTATTATATTTACAAATATTTTCAATATTTTTTAAAAAATATATAATTTAATAGATCAAATATATTATTCTAATTATTTAGATTTAGTAATTAACAATATTATTTTACCCTAAAAAATTATACTATATAATAATCAGTTCATTATAAACCAATTTTTTTTATGCTTAGTTTAATCCGTGGTTCAATTCCGTTATCTGTTCTCTATATTCAACCGTAACCGGCTGTGGATTCTCTTCCCTTCCGTTGGTTTTCCCGTACGGACAAACAAATATATCTATTCCTAATCTTAAATAATTAGATTCTATTTCTAGTCTGTGTTTTAAGTTCATGCTTTTGTACTTATCTGGGTATTATTATGATACGGATTATTCCAGTTTGGCACGTAGTTTGGCTTTCAATTATGTACGACTTAGCTATAAATTTCCTAATTTATAATAATTCCTAAGTAAGAGTTGTGTGATGAGAATGGATTGTCGCTTCGAACTACATGCACGGCTTGTAGCTCTTGATATTTTACCATCATCACACCCGACTGGGGACGATATTCTTTCCGGTCATTGAATTGAATGCCCGATGAATCATTCATTCTCATTACTTTGCCTCCATCCAATGTGGGCTCCTCCTAACTCCCACTATTCATAATTGCAAGTGGTGGTGACTTCCTTTGCGGTTTTTTTTTTGTCCTGGCCACCATCTGTGCCCACCAATAACTTGTCGGAACTTATGTACCCATAACCCAAAGCAAGGGAAATAATACGAGGATTATGCAGTAGTACGGTCGCTTGAAATCAAGCTCACAACATTCTGCTGGTCGTACAATAACATTGTTGGTCTGCCTCATTGGCGTATACACTGACTCGGGAGGACCACAAGGAGTGAAGAAACCATTTCTTCAGACTAGACCCAGAGGATGAATGACATATGAGGCACCTAAAGAGTAGAAGAGAGGGATGAGTTTGACTCATGAGGCTGTGCAATTGCACGCTCTTGATGTATTATTTGTTAACGATTTTTGGAGGAATCAGCAGAATTTCGCTTTTGTTGCGGAAAATAAGCTTTTATGAGAATGGAAATTGCGCTGCACAAAAAACACAGAATTTTGTGTGTTCGGTCTCATGAGAACAGGCGGTAATAGCTCTTGAAATGCTTGTAGGCAATGGAGAACGACGAACTCGTAGAGGTTCGTCTTGATGACGCTTCAATTCAAACACAAAGAAATGTGGTTTCTAAATACCAAACCATGCATAGAAATGGTTCATAAGTGTTATATTATACGATTCCAGATTGATCAAATAAAGAGAAAATTATAAATATATAATAACATTAAATATTATCACCCATTAATTTAGACTTTGAATCCGACCATTATGAACTCATAACAAATTTAATATGATATCAAAATTAGTGAGCTCACACCTCACCAAACTAGAATTCGAAAGCCCAATTTGTGGTCAATTGATTTAATTCTACGTACAAAAGAAAATTACCTGTCTCATTCATATCCAATTGTCCCCTCATCCAAGACAATTACCAAGGATGAGTACTTAATGACACGTGATAAAATATCTAGTGCCAATTGATGAGAACCTTTGCAACTAATGGTGAAATGCAAAACCGAAGATGATAAAAACATCACCAACAAGCAATAAAACCCAACATCTGAATGTGGTAAACAACCCTAGAAGTTGCAAGGAGCAAGTTTCAAAGGGTAGATTGATGAAACATGTTGCAGAACCCCAAGATCAAGTGCCAACTGATGGGAACCATAGCAACAAGTGATGAAACGCAATACTGAAGATGATAAGAACATCACCAAGATGCGATAAAACCCAATATCCAGATGTGGTAAACAAGCCCACACGCTGCAAACAGTAGGTTTCAATGGGTAGAATGATGAAACTTGTCATGGAACCCCAGGATCTAGTGCCAACTAATGGGAACGTTAGCAACAAGTGCTAAAATGCAATACCGAAGATGATAAGAATGTCATCAACATGCGATAAAACCCAACATCAAGATGTGGTAAATAACCCCACAAGCTGCAAACAACAGGTTTCGAAGCGTATATTGATAAAACTTATCACGGAACCCCAAGATCTAGTGCTAACAAATGGGAAGCTTAGCAACTAGTGGTGAAACACAAAACCAATGATAAGAACGTCACCAACATGCGACAAAACCCACCATCCAGATGTGGTATAGAACTCGAAGAGCATCAATGTGCAGGTTTCGAAGGGTATATTGATGAAACTTGTTGTGGAGCCCGAAGATCTAGTGCCAACAGATGGGAACCTTAGCAACTAGTGGTGAAACGCAAAACCGAAGATGATGAGAACGTCACCAACAAGCGATAAAACCCAACATGAATATGTCGTAAGCAACTCCACAAGGTGTAAAGAGCCAGTTTCAAAGGGTAGATTGATGAAACTTGTTGTGGAACCCCAAGATCAAGTGCCAACAGATGGGAACCTTAGCAACTAGTGGTGAAACGCAATATTGAAGATGGCAAGAACGTCACCAAGATGCAATAAAACCCAACATTAGGATGTGGTAAACAACCCCAGAAGCTACAAAGAGCTGGTTTCGAAGGGTAGACTGATGAAACTTGTCGCAGAACCCCAAAATCGAGTGCCAACTATTGGGAACCTTAGTAACTAGTGGTGAAACACATTACCAAAGATGATAAGAACGTCTCCAACATGCGATAAAACCCAACATCAAGATGTGGTAAATAACCCCACAAGTTGCAAATAGCAGGTTTCGAAGCGTAGATTGACAAAACTTGTCGCGCAACCCCAAGATCTGGTGCCAACAGATGGGAACCTTAGCAACTAATGGTGAAACGCAAAACTGATGACGATAAGAACATCACTAACATGCGATAAAACTCAACATTAAGATGTGGTATAGAACCCCAAGAGCTACAATGTGTAGGTTTTGAAGGGTGGATTGATGAAACTTGTCGTAGAACCCCAAGATCTAGTGCCAACAAATGGGAACCTTAGCAACTAGTGGTGAAACGCAAAATTGATGATGATAAGAACATCACCAACATGTGATAAAACCCAACATCAAGATGTGGTATAGAACCCCAAGAGCTGCAATGAGCAAGTTTCGAATGGTAGATTGATGAAACTTGTTGCGGAACCCCAAGATCTAGTGCCAACTGATGGGAACCTTAGCAACTAGTGGTGAAACACAAAACCAATGATGATAAGAATGTCACCAACATGTGATAAAACCCAACATCAGGATGTGGTAAATAACGCCACAAGCTACAAACAGTAGGTTTTGAAGGGTAGATTGATGACACTTGTTGTAGAACCCCAAGATCGACTGCCAACAGATGGGAACCTTAGCAACTAGTGGTGAAACGCAAAACCAAAAATGATAAGAATGTCACCAACATGCAATAATACTCAACATCTGAATGTGGTAAACAACCCCAGAAGCTACAAGGAGCAAGTTTTGAAGGGTAGATTGATAAACATGTCGCGGAAGCCCAAGATCTAGTGCCAATTGTTGGGAGCCTTAGCAACTAGTGGTGAAATGCAATACTGAAGATGATAAGAACATCTCCAACATGTGATAAAACCCAACATCAAGATGTGGTAAATAACCACACCAGTTGCAAACAACAGGTTTTGAAGCATAGATTGATGAAACATGTCGTGGAACCCGAGGATCTAGTGCCAACAGATAGTAACCTTAGCAACTATTGGTGAAATGCAAAATCAATGATGACAAGAACATCACCAACATGCAATAAAACCCAACATCAAGATGTGGTATAGAACCCCAACAGCTGCAATGTGTAGGTTTCGAAGGGTAAATTGATGAAACTTGTCACAGAATCCCAAGATCCAATGCCAACTGATGGGAACGTTAGCAACTAGTGGTGAAATGCAAAACCAAAGATGATAAGAATGTCGCCAACATGTGATAAAACCCACCATCAAGAGATGGTAAACAACCCCAGAAGTTGCAAAGAATAGGTTTTGAAGGGTAGATTGATGAAACTTGTCACAGCACCCCAAGATCCAGTGCCAACTAATGGGAACGTTAGCAACTAGTGGTGAAATGCAAAACCGAATATGATAAGAACGTCACCAACATGTGATAAAACCCACCATCAAGAGATGGTAAACAACCCCATAAGTTGCAAAGAATAGGTTTTGAAGGGTAGATTGA
This sequence comes from Sonneratia caseolaris, assembly GCA_900006705.1. Taxonomy (NCBI): domain Eukaryota; kingdom Viridiplantae; phylum Streptophyta; class Magnoliopsida; order Myrtales; family Lythraceae; genus Sonneratia; species Sonneratia caseolaris. The sequence continues at coordinate 29,405 of CXYZ01002646.1, forward strand.
TAAACATGTCGCGGAACCCCAAGATCTAGTGCCAACTATTGGGAACCTTAGCAACTAGAAGTGAAACACAATACTAAAGATGATAAGAACGTCTCCAACATGCGATAAAACCCAACATCAGGTTGTGGTAAACAACCCTCGAAGCTGCAAAGTGCAGGGTTCAAAGGGTAGACTGATGAAACTTGTTGCAGAACCCCAAGATCTAGTGCCAACGGATGGGAACCTTAGCAACTAGTGGTGAAACGCAAAACCGATGATGATAAGAACGTCACCAACATGCATTAAAACACAACATCAAGATGTGGTATAGAACTTGAAGAGTTGCAATGTGTAGGTTTTGAAGGGTAGATTGATGAAACTTGTCATGAAACCCCAAGATCTAGTGCCAATAGATGGGAACCTTAGCAACTAGTGGTGAAACGCAATACCAAAGATGATAAGAAGGCTGAATTTGTGATAAAACCCAACATCTGGATGTGGTAAACAACCCCAGAAGCTGCAAAGAGCTGGTTTCGAATCGTAGATCAATGAAACTTGTCGCGGAACCCCAAGATCTAGTGCCAACTGATGGGAACCTTAGCAACTAGTGGTGAAACGCAAAACCAAAGATGATAAGAATGTCACCAACATGCGAATGTGGCAGACAACCCTAGAAGCTGGAAGGAGCATGTTTGTTATCCATTTTGTTCATGAGGCTCTCAAGTATCTTAGAGGATAAAATAGGTTGAACAAGAGACATGCCAAATGGATTGAATTCATTCCCTTATGTCATTAATCACGAGCAAGGTAAGGAAAATTTAGTTCTGGATGCACTGTCGCAAAGGTATGCACTTCTTTCTACTCTTGATGCTAAGATTCTTGGATTTGAGTTCATCACAAATTTGTATGTTGATGATGATACTAAGCTTTTAGCAATTCTAAGTCTGATAGTGGATTTAATAAATTCTTCTTGAATGATGGATTCTTATTTCATTCAAGTAAACTTTGCATTCCTAATTATTCCAAACGTATACTATTGATAAAATAAGCACATTCTGGAGGTTAAATGGGACGTTTTGGCATTGCTAAAACATTAGGCATATTGCATGAACATTTTTATTGGCCTAGGATGCATAGAGATGTTGAGAAATTTGTTGGAAAATGCATTGTGTCTTAAGGTGAAGTCAAAGCTGAATCCCCATGGTTTGTACACAGCATTCCCTATTTCTAATGTACCTTGGGAAGACATTTCCATGGATTTTGTTTTAGGTTTACCTAGGTCTCAAAGGGGTATGGATTCTATTTTTGTTGTCATAGACCGTTTCTCAAAAATGACAATTTATTTCATGTCGCAAAGTTGATGATGCTTCTCACATTGCTTCCTTGTTCTTTAGAGAAGTTGTGCAACTTCATGGAGTGCCAAGAACTATAGAATCTACTCGAGATGGGCAAATTGAGGTTGTGAATAGGACATAGACTACCCTACTTCAAGCTATTGTGAAAAAGAATTTGAAGAATTGGGAAGAATATCTACCCCATGTGGAGTTTACATACAACAAGACCATTCATTCCGCCACAAAATATTCACCATTTGAAATTGTTTATGGATTTAATCCATTAGATTTGATTCCATTGCTTGTGCAGGAAAGAGCTCACCTGGAAGGAAACAAGTGACTTGATTATGTCAAGCAGATTCATGAGAAGGTAAAGCAAAATATAGAGAGAATGACTCAGCAATATATAACTCGTGCCAATAAGGGACGGAAGAAAATCATCTTTGGACCAGGAGACTTAGTTTGGGTATGCCTTTGACAAGAGAGATTTCCAAATAAAAGGAAATCCAAGCTCATGCCAAGAGGAGACGAACCTTTCCATGTTGTTAAGTGAATAAATGACAATGCATATAAGATTGATTTACCTAGCGAATATAGTGCTACTTTTAATGTTGTTGATCTATCCCCTTTCCTAGATGCAGAGTTTGGAGAGTTGAGGCTGACTCCTTTTCAAGAGGGGGAGAATGATGAATGCAAAGGAGGCTTTGACTCCAAAAATCCGAGCTGACTAGAGAAGGACCTAATCCTGGGTGGAGAGGGCATGATGACAAGAGGAAGGATGAAGAGATTGCAGGAAACTATTGGTATCCTCTTGTCATTGGAGACTGTTCTTGCAATCTCTTCATCCTACCTCTTGTCATTGGGCCTTCTCCATCCAAGAACAAAGACATTCTCTAGCTGGGTTGAATCTTTGGTGTCAAAGCCTCCTTTGCCTCATCACCTACGTCATGAAGATTTCGACCAACCCCACCCATGGGCTTGTCAGGATCGCATCAATCACACTTTCATATGCAGCATCCTCATGGCTGAATCTTGTTGTTTTTGAGTATTTGGTGTCGAAACCTCTTGCGAAAAAGGTTGACCACTTAATGTCCTAGCTCAAGTCACATCATTTGCCTCTTCTTGAGAGGGATTTGCCCTTAGATCTACAGCTTTTCCTTCGTCTTGCTTTCTTCTCTTGATCACCAGGGACTAGAAGTGAAACAGGATGGAGGGGGATTGATCCTAATCCACACGGTGTAAGTTGAAAGGATTGGGTTTGGGTTGCTGCATATGGATGCAAGAATATTGCGAGAAATGAAGATTCTTGGAAGATAACGTGCCGGAATATTAGTGTGATTGAGAATAAATTGTTTTCCTATTTTGTTTAGATGGCATTTATCTTAGGATTTTAATACCCAAACATGTATGTTTTTGAGACTCCCAACCTAAAGGAACACTTTAGGAAACATAATAAGTTGCAAATATTGCAAATTATCCTATCTAAAGGCTTGTGATACAACTTGAATGACACACACATAGAGAATTAAAAATGAATAAGGTGGGTGGTTGTACTCTATCTTCAATTCTCGTTGAACCTTTGAATTTATTGTAGTTTTCCAAGGCATTCACCCCCGACTTATCAATCAACCATTCTATAGTTGATTGTGGTGTTTTTACTATACCAAGATTCTTACCTCATTAGAGGTAATGGATCGCAGTTGTACCGAGGCTACCTTCGAACATGATCTTTGGTAAACATAATTGATTCAGATCTTATCACGTCATTTGGTATTAGAGTCAATGTTCTAGGTTAGGCTTATCAATCTATCCATCAAAACTTCTTCTTTGCAGTTCTTAGAGTTCTTATCATCTTTGGTCTTTGGTTTCACCCGAATTGCTAAGGTTCTCAATAGCTAGCTAGTATTAGATTTTTGGGTTCTAAGTCTATCCTTGGCTCAATCTCTCGTATTTTGTCAGTGGAGGTACCAACAGATTTATGGTAAAATCAGCCGTCAGAATTATTTCCGATAGATTTTTTATGAGAACTATTCTCATATAAACTTTTTGTCAGATATTTTTGTCAGGCTATTCTGACAAAAAATATTTGCGTGACGATTTTTCGTAAGAGCACTATCACAAATTTTCCGACGGTCAATTTCTGCCGCAAGTCTATTGCAAATAATTTCGTCACCATTTTCTATCAGAATTTCCATCAGACTATTTCTACCAGAAAAATCTAATGGAATATTGGGAATTTCTTGTAGTGATAATTCCCTCCACCTGCAGGTTTTCTTTTGCTTTTTCTTCGTGTCTCCATCTAGCTCAGGAAAGGATTTCACCCCCAAGATTTTGATACCAAAAGAAAAGGCAAAATATAAATGTAATTCTAAACTCTTTCATAGCATGGTTGTTTGCAATAAAGACATTATTTAATTAGAATGCACTTCCAGAAAATTTACCGAAGTATATTGATTAAACCTTCATATCTCAAAAATTACATTCTAAAATAGGCTTTATTTTCAACAAATTCGTATTGGCATTGGTTATAAGATAAAATGTAAGTGGAGCTAGAGTTGTTAAGTAGGGCGGGCTGCCTGGAACTGAATCATCCAAACTGGGAACTGGGTCCAAACTACCCTTAATCACTCTTATTGGGTTGAGGACGGTTACAGATCGGGTTAGAAATATAGGCCCATTGAACCATAACCAACTCAAATCATTACCCTTTCGAACTAGCACAGAATAGTTTAGAAACTGGCTTACATTACTAAAATCTTGCAAATTAACAGTTAAATTTTGTATAATCAATTTAAAAGTTAAAAAAATAAAAGATTCATTAAAAAAATTAAAAAAAAAGTGGACAGTTCACTAGTCAAATTAGCCTCTTTAAACGGTTTTGGACCGGTTCATATATGTCTTAACCTTGACCTATAAATGTATTAACCTATTAAGTAAACGAGCCAAATTATAACTAGGTCAAATGATTCGAAACTCGTTTTGAACCAGCCCAAACTGCCCATTTTAATGAAATTAGGTGGAGCTGGTGAATGAGGGCAAGAAGAAGGTTTTTTTAAGCAAATAGCTAATTTTAAAAATTTTATAGATAATGAAGGATAAAAGGTAATTATATACATTTAGAGTTAAAAAAATCATGTTATCTCTAACATAATTTGTACATGTCGGATGCCAAACGGCCGTTCGACGTCAAGATTAATTTTGTGGCAAAAATACGAATGTTTGAGTCAAATTTGGTGACAACAAATTATTAGAAACCTAACTGTAAGTTCGTCAAAATAGTAGGAACTGAAGTGATAGTTTGTTCAATAAAGAAATTTTTAGTTATTTTATTTTTAACTAATAAGAAAAGGCACCAATAAAATTATTATAAATGAATAGATGTGATAATCAATTATCACAGGAATTACAACTTTTGCTATTTAGAGCCATTTATATATATATATATATATATATATTTTTATACTTTTCGGCACAACCTCGCTGGAGTACGTTCGTCTTCATCTACTGTCCCCGTGATTCTCGACCAACACATGTTTGCATATCTGGTGAACTCAACCAGTTGTGGCTCTCCCCCGTCAGACTATGCATTAGGTCGGCTGAACGCTTGAAGATTCAGCCCAGACTTACCTTGACCACAATGAGACTTGCCCATTCCCCCGGTCGGAGCAATTTATATAAAAAATTAAAGTGAAATCTTAAAAATTTGTCATTTTTAATTTTAATTCTTATAAATATCATATAAACGTGTGACGACAGTATATGTTTATATCATGCTAGATGAAATCAACGTATCATTTCACCACGTTAGGTTGAAATATGATGGATGAACAAATATTTATTACACTAAGTTCAAACCACTCCTTATTTAACCGCTTATAATATTTTAGATCCCCTAAATAATATAATAAAAAAAATTACGGTAGTAGATGAGTTAAAATTGAAGTGTTTAAAATTCGACTGCAAAATTGATAAAACTTCTGCAAACTTTGATATGATTTTCTCAATCTACATCTGACTTTTGATTTGTCATCATGCATGGAGCACTACGTTGAAATAGTTTGCAAGACCGTGCAAATGAACACGGACCACGGCAACCATAGACCGTCCGAAATAACTCACGCTGAAAGACCCAATAAAATAATAGACCTTTGAATTTTCAAACAAAATCGGTTGGGAAATAATAATGAGGCCTAGACTTGTCGGTTCCAACTTTCAATTCAAATGTGACGTGGATACTAGCAACACCGACCAAATTGATCCCCAGTCAGATATTCACCCCGATTGCCCCTCAGTCGAACTCATGCCCGATCCCCTGTGGTCGTCCATACAACCGACTGTCCATGATAGGCCCCCACTCCATCAATTCACATCAGCGACATGAGGGTGCATGTGGATTTGATATGCCACATCAATTCTCAAGCAAGTGAACTCCTGTAAGTAACCCACGCTTTTACATACCACGTATTCTTTACAATCACCTCAACTTGTTCTTCCTCTCGTCGCAAGCGCCAAGAGAATCGATTCAAGCCGCCTCCCCCAAACTCGACTTTCTTCGTGGACGTTGGAGCCTATTGAATGAATCATCAATATCTCGAACAAACCCATAAACACCAAGAAGCACCTGAAAATCCAGTTGGTTAACCCGGAGGACACGTCAAAATTCAATTGCCAAATTTGAAATAAAAGTGGGAGAGAAGAAGAGATGGAAAAATAATATATGTAGTCACTTCCCATTGAAGGCAACTGATGAGCTGGACCAAGTACATCGGATACCAGCTGATTATAAAAAAAAAAAATTGATGAGGACAAGAGCAAACCGTACATCACGCGTCGCCAACCCATCATCCTTTTGACTGTTAGGTCCCTCTCGCCCACTCAAAAAAGTACAAAGAGCCAAAATGACAGACAGCCTCACAGGCGACACTCCGATCAACCGCAGCTCCTAAGGATCGAAGCTCGGAGAGCCATAAGAGAGCTGAGATATTAAAATCACTCGGCTCTCACCTTCCCTAGCTTTCCGTCTGATCTCTTCTGTTACCCTAATCGGAACAAGAGATGGCAAGAAATGGCGAAGACGAACGTGAATCACGTGCTGGCCACTACCTTCCTCTGTCGGAAGATGAAGTTATCCTTGTCCAAGACGGCGATGATTCGCGGCTTAACCAGCTCGGGTACAAGCAGGAACTCCGCCGCGGACTCACGTACGTATCCATAACCTCTTCTGAAACTTTATCCAGATCGATTTGGTTGACACTTATCAAGCATTAGATATGTGAAATAGCTAAGTTGGCCGAGAATCGGACTGTTCAAGCCCGGAACTGGCTCATACTGCCCCTACTCTGGCTCATAACAACTTTTATTAGGTTAAGAAGTGGTTACAAGTCGAGTAAAAAATATAGGCTCATTAAATCTTAATTGGTCAATATTTAAAAATTGAACCGGGTTGGTCGGTTTGATCGGTTCAACCTGGAATCGACCACTCACCTAGTTCAGTTCCTATAAAAGATCTAATTGCACATTCAAAAAGGTCAATTCTGATTGAACCGGTCGGTTTCCAATCCGACCAATGAACCCAATTGAACCAGTGGCAAAATTGATAGACTTAAAATTAAAAAAAACTATTATAATATACATATTTTATTTTACTAAACTTATATTTATATTTTATATTAAAATTTTGTTTAAGATAATAGTTATATTAATTATTTTTATTATAAAGCATATCAAATTATGATATTACATAAATTTATTAGTAATATTATATTATTAATATTATTTAATAAATATGCAATTCAACTCATTCAACTCTCATCCAACCAATGAATTCATGCCTACACCTGTTCTCGGTCTAGTTCAATTTTAAAAACTATGGCCAAGACCGTTATCTTGTTGAACCGATGTAGATAGCTAAAATCATATAAATTAATGGTCGAATTTTGTCGAATTAATTTATATTTTTAAAAAATATGGCATATATTTATTTAAAATAATTTTAAAAAAATTAAAAAAGACCAACGGTTTACCGGTTAAATCCTCCCGAACCGTGAACTAATATACTTATAAATAGTTTTAAGTCAGTTTACATATATTTGAATTGTAACCTATAACAAGTTATACTGTAACCATGTCAAATGCTTTTAAATATATTTTAAACCAATTCAAACTTTCTGTTTTAACAATAATACAAATATTACCGGTAGTATTAGACGCTCTCATAATGACGAATGCTAAAGTTATATCAGAGTGGTTTCCGTCCATCTATTGGCTGTCGAAACTTTTGAAAATTACTTAAGAAAAGGACCCTTAAGTCTAATCTAAACCCACGCCTCATGCAAAATATATATCTATCTATATATATAATAATTTTTAATTATGTATTTGTGTTCCCATGGCACCTGATCTGGTGGGGTTTACCGACGAGTCAAACTTTACGTAGGCACTTATGAAAAATAAAATTTTTCAATAAAAAAGAATTGCTGTACTTTGCCGTCTGTTTGACTTCATTTGATCTGAATCTCCCCCCACGATTCTCTGAAAAAGTGTCTTGTCTATGATTATATTTACCTAATGACTAAGCAAGAGAAACAGAAGTAACTGGCAATGATACTCGACACATTCTATGACTGTTTACTCTAAAGATCAATTAAAATTAATTTGAGTGGGATATGTGAGGAAGTAAGTAATTGGCCACATGAGCTCCTTGCCTATTATAGGTTTAATTCTTTTCTTTAAAATTTTAAAGTGGAATTTAGATAATAAAATATTAATTCAACATAAAAGCAACATAGGACCGTCCACTAACAGGGAAGGTAGAATTTCTCCTTTCCATACGAATTCTCGAACTTAGTCCGGCACCTTGAAGTTTAAATGGGTATGATTTTATAAGAAAGTAAATTAATTTTTATTTAAAATTGTAATTAAATAAATAATAATATTTAATATTTTCATAAAAAGCTATGCCTATTTTTACTTAAAATTTTCAACTAATAAATAACTAATTCTCATAATAATTCTATAAATTTTCTTTTAATTCTTTAATATAAATCATATACTCTGCATAGTAGTAACTATTATCGGTAGGGAAGCGTCTTAACTGATCTGTAGATTTATGAGGCTGCCTACTTTTACTACTGTGATAGTGATACTTTACCAGCCTACGAAAGTTATGATATTTTATTATTTCAAATTTGTATTGTCATTCTTGGTACGATAATTGAGAGCATAGGGACCTATTGTGGGTGTTTGGACTTCGAGCCATGGTATCTGTCACAGGGGTCGGAACTCACCCGAATTTTTCCGTTCCTGCGATGGTGCTGAGCAGTGACCCGTGCACTCTCAACCAACCCGAAGCACACACACGCACAGTGAAATAGCTTGGCGAGGTTTAGCAATCAAGGATTACGATCGAATAATGCAAGGTAAGGGAAATCTCACTTGTATTCACAAACACGAATTACAAGAACACACAAAACCCTTACACGACCTTGCACGGCCATGTCCAAGTATATGCCTCGTACTCCGGCACTTGCACTCCTCACTTGGACGGGTGAACTTCACTCCGGGAGTTCACACTTAGCGTCGGGGGACTGGTCACACTGTCGC
>CXYZ01002646.1:42862-64797 GCA_900006705.1 Sonneratia caseolaris
CTTCTGCCTTACTCGCCCAAGAACAAGTCTTCCGGGCGGTTAGGGCGGCCAGCTCACTCCCTGACCGAGTCCTTAGGGAAGTGGGGAAGTCCAGCTCGCCTTCCCACTTAGCTTGGCCCTCGCCCTATATATATCCCATTGATCCTTTGGCATTCCTTCCCTCGATCCTTTCCCGGACTGCCGCGCTATCGAGGGTTCGCTTGGCAGCCATTTCCGTGTCCGAGCATTAAGGGGCTGACAGTATCCTCCTTGAGGGGGTACCCTTTCTTACGAAAGAGAAACATATCCACATGACTACTGAATTATGCACGAGTCGTTTTCCGGCACACTTTGCGTTCCTTCCTACTTGTAGTGTAGTGGCCTGCGACGATCTCAGCAAAAAGAAAGAAAGTATGTCTCATAGCAATTTAACGAGCAAATAATGATTTAAGCAAGGTGGATTCTTTTACATGACCAATCATATGTATATACATATATATATATATAACAATAGAGAGGAAAAATGTCAAAGATTGGTTGTCTTTTCTTTGCCATCGAAATGTTGTCAGATATTTGACCAAAAAAGAGAATATCAAAGTAAAATTGTGTAGCTAAGTTAGTTGATTGAGATATTTATAAATTATTTTATTTATTAAAGTTGTTAAATTTGAATTCACTCTTAATAAAAAAAATTATAATTAAAATAATTTTATCATATAAGCCATATAACTCATTATATTTTTTAATATTAACATACCTTGATCGTCATTACCTGGGTCCCTGGAATGGACGGCTAACCGTCAAATTTCCCACCCTTTTCACTTCTGTCTTTGTCGGTGATGTCTTTCTCTCGATTCAATTCATTGTTGGTTCGCTATTAGGGAAACAGCATGTGAATGCACAGTGGTGGACAAGTCACGATTGTCATTTAATTGCGTTGCGCAGGGCAATAGCCAACTTCTCGGTGACCTTCTCCATCGTGTCCATACTCACGGGTCTGACCACAATGTACGGCAACGGCCTGAAGTACGGCGGTCCTCTAACGATGATATACGGGTTCCCGACCGTGGGGCTGCTGAGCCTCGTTGTCGGTCTCTCGATGGCTGAGATTTGTTCGGCGTACCCAACGTCCGCGGGACTCTACTTCTGGAGCGCCAAGCTTTGCGGAAACCAGTGGGGCCCACTTGCATCTTGGCTTACCGGCTGGTACGTGTCGGTCCTTTCCCGTATGCAAAATTAATCTGTTTGGCTATTTGCATGGGAAAAGCAGTAAACAGTACCCAGGAAATTAGCCTTTTTTTTCTCTTTTACAAATAATTTAATAATTTTTCCTTAAATTAAAATTAGTCCAAATATTGGTAATAAAATAAATCTATATTAGAAAATTTTTATCATTTAAATGAATTGAACTTACTCAAATTTAGATTATTTGAAGTCTAAATTTCTAAATATCAAATAAGTCAAACCCAAAATATTATCTTTTTTATAAATTATCTAATATTTATAAATCATTACTAGGAATAGTTAATTACTTGCACTGCAAATGATGTAACCTCTTTCATTTTCGTTTTGTTAGATCGGTTCATCTTTTTGGCTATATGGGTCTTCTTCGAGATAAGAAAATGTGAAACAAACAAGTGAAGAAAGTTTTATTAATGAAGGTTATATCAAGAATCCAAAATTTCGGTGGAAAATTAACACCTCCATATTGAAATTCATTTCTTTTATGTGTTACTTAATTATTACTAAAATCTTTATAATTTGGAGAATTTTCTCTTTTTTTTTAAAGATTGAATTAAATCAAGTATAAATTAGGTGGTGTTCATCATCATTATTCAGATTTTACAAATATTTCTGTAGGGGTACACAGAAAATGACGCATAAAATCATAACTGCTTGACGACAGGATATGCCACCGTAACGTTTCACTAACAAACGGAAGTCCCTGCACAAGTCAGAAAATGAGCAAATAAATAAATTATAAAAATAAAATATATATTAAAATTATTTAGTTTAATTGACGGATAGCGTAGTCGGAAAATAATTTGCTTACCAAATGGACAATTTCTTAGTTGTTCTTATCATCCAAAGCGCTGTTCTGACCCAATGATCTCTGAACTGACCAACATATACAGCTGAGTCTGGCTTCACATAAGCTGGCTATAGCCCTATCAGTTTCATGGCCGAGGGCTGGGGGTGGGTGACTTGGATGTACGTCAGAGGGCAGACCTAGGATCTGAGTGCTAGGGGTAAATTATAGGGAAAAATATAAGCAACCTGTTTTCCATTAGAGATCGGCCACACAAAGAGATGATTCTCCAACTCAGCCACAACGTGGATCCGTGCCTACTTTCACCTGACGGCTTCTACGTTGGTTTTCTCGAGTACACGATAGATAAGATCTTGGGTGGGTGGCCCTAATCTTATAATTAGCATCGCCACGTACGGAAGAAGGTTGCGGCAATGGCCGCTTAAGGATTATACTTTTGTAAGATGCTCGTTGTTCAATCAGCAGTCCATGGAAGATCCATTTTTTAGTTAAAAATGTTGTCGGGTATATATCATCCTTATTAGTAGGGTTTTCTCTGTCTAGCTAAATCTTTACCAGCTTAATTCACTTGTATCTGGCCCAATCATAGACGTCACATGTACCATGATGCATATGGATTCGTCCCACCTAATCTAGATTGTGGGATATTAATTGGTGAATATAAAAGCAATATTATAAAAATGATTTTATATGTCAGTTTTGGTAAATGGGCATCAATCCTATTGTCATCCACACCAGTTGTCCGCAGTCCAAAATATTATAATCAAAATCTTATACAGGCATCAAGTCGACAGATTTCTTGCCAAGCTTCCTGCTAGAACTGCATTTATTGGGGCTTTAGATATTGCTTTCACATCCCATGACGTGGAAGCACCATTACCTCTCATAGAGTCTTAATTTGTTTACACACCCTCTTGATTTTCCGTACATGAGAAGACTTTTGAAAATATTAAAATCTCCATTTTCTGTGCATGGGATAATATTATTCCGGTTATAAAGAAATTTCTTAATGCAAGATAAAGGGTTGGTCTCGATCTTCACAACATAAGTTAAAATAATAAAATTTTGTTTAAAATTAAGCGGGTACAAATAACTAACTAACAAAAAAAATGTAACTTGCTACATAGATCACTTGCATAGTCACGAAGATCAATCCACACAATGACTCACCTAGGTTGATGCACAAATTGGGGGACTTGGGAAACTTGAATCATAAAATTAAAAACATTAATTCAACATAAGTAAGATTTCACAAAAGTAAAGGAAATATAATTATCTAACAAGGAAAACATACTTTGTATTCAAAAGATTTACTATCAAAAAGCTAAATTATGGCTAATAAATAGTTTCATAATATACTAGATAGTAATCAGTCAAAAATATAGTACTTGCCTCCATTATAAAAATCTCAAATTAAAAAACTCTATAAATACGAAAATTACTTCATTTAATTATAATAACTAATTATATATATTTTTTCGATAAGAACTAATTATATATTCATTTAACTCTTTTTGTAGTCACAATCATGCAAATTGGTCAAGTTTTCTTATGTGCAAGCTGAGTAGCTCTAATCGGCCTTGGATTAAAAGAAAAGAAGATAAATGTCTCATTTGTCTTAGTCTTCAACCTTTAGAACCAAATATTCATTAGTAAGGATACCAATAACTTTTTGTAACCTCTTCATCCTTCCTCTTATTATCCGATATTCTCTTTCCAAGATTAGATTCTTCTCTAGTCAGTCAAATCTTTCAAGTCAAAACCTTATTTGCACTTATCAATTCTTCATAGAAAATGGGATGGTTGGAAACCGGTACCAAAAGGATAAGGGGAATATTAATAATTTAATAGTGATGGCCGTTATAGGCAAATATGGGTGGGGAAGAAATCGAGAGTAAGAGTTCATTTGATCAAATTTGGATATTAAACTTATGAAGATTACCCAATCCCATAATCAACCGTCATTGCAACTCTACCCATAAAAGAATCTAAAAATTTATCACCTTCTAATTCTTTTGACTTCCTTGACCCAAACCCTAGAATTTCCCGATAAATTTGTTGAAATATATGATTTCATATAAATCAAATAAAGAAAAAGTTATTGCTTTATAAGAATGTTAAATACCATTATTTATTCGTTAAGGCTTATGGATGGAAATTGAACAGATCTTTTATGAGATTACAATAAATTCAATGTGATATCAGATCCAATGGCACCTTACCCAATCCAAGTCTGAAAGCGCGACTCTTGATCAGTTAATATTAAACCCAATGACATAATAAAATTGTCCGGCTTATTGCCAATTGTCCCTCTCATTTGAAATCAAAAGAAAAATAATTGGCTCGTAGACAATTGTTAAGGGCAAGTGTGTAATGTCACATGACAAAGTAAACTACATTGTCATATGAGAACGGATGTTGAGATATACGATCACATGTTAACCAAATAAAGAAAATACTGTGACCCTCTAAAAAATTTAAGTACCATCACCTATTAAATTAATTTAAGTTTTTAGACGAAAATAAACTTATTTTCTTATGAACTCATAATAAATTCAATAAGATTCTCACCTCTCACCACCATTAGGTTCTTAAGGCTTGATCGACCTGGACGAGGAAGTCACTGTTGGAAATCAAAATGTGGCGGAAGCGTGCATTTCAATTTCAATTAATTGATATTCCTGAACCCAGTATCTCCTTGATGCAATTTAAAATTTAAATACGAAGAAACAAATAGAGAATACACATACCTACAAAGACTCCGAATTGATCCTTGTGTTTGAATTCTCAATTCGGCAATGTTCCACAGCGCCTTCACGAATGGCTCCGAGAGTCGATCCTCTAACTAGACGCACACGTGTACGCTCTCCACGATATCCACACCAAGTTTTTCTTGTAAGCGTTAGGAACAGTTCCTAACAATCGGTCACTTTTTTAGTTTCAGATTCAAAGGTTTGTTTACAACACTTAGTAGAAAATATTTTCTTTAATCACTCTCGGATATGGTATTTTTGGGTGACACTATTTTTTTCTCTCAATCAGCAAAATTCTTTTTCTCCTTGTTAGACTCACACATGACACCCTTCATTTTTCCTATATATATAACACGAAAGGGGACTTTTATCCCGCTTGGTGGACGAAACATTCTCACCTTTTAGAATTCTTTCTCCCATACACCTTTGCCCCTCTTTCATCGAAGAGAGGCACACTGAATCGGCTCAAGATGTGTTCTTTCACAATTGGCATATGTTATGTCATTTTCAATATTATGCCATTAAGAATATACCAACCGTTGGTCTACATCACATGTACTACTCATGTACATACATATAGACATATATTTATTTAATCGAATCTTATTTAATAATTTAGCATACGTATATAACCGAGAGTATTATTAAATTTATATAAATATAATTTTACAGTTAATTCCAAAACAATCTTATTTAATAAAGCACATAACTGATATGAGCAATTTTGTGCTAGCGAAAATTAACTGTCTAATACAAAATTTAAATAATTAAATTTTAGTTACGAAAAATTACTTATATTGTGTGTGACTCATTAGACTATACACTAAGTCGGTAGTGAATTAATTTATATTATTAAATCCTTTAATAAGATTTAATAAGATTATTAATTAACTCTTAATTGATTAAGTTCACAAGTCAAGATTGACGTCTAACAATATATTATGACCGCCCGAATAGTGAAAATTTCAATCAAAGGATCGAACAACCACAAGATGAAGACAAAAACCGGTCTATGCTTTCACCTTATCTTCGTGGCAAAGTTCTCAATCATCAGATGGATATCTCCACTCCCCCACTCCTCAACCTGTCCCGAGTAGTAGTAAGTTTATTCAAACATGCCGACCCACAGATGAAAGAAGCCCGCAGCTTATACTCCGAAAGCAGTTTTTGTCATTAATCAGAACGGCCCATGGGCAACTTTAAATGCCTTCCATATGCTTAAACAAAATAATTTACAGCACGTAATTCTATGATTTTTAGAACGGAAATCTTAGTTCGTGGTCCATGTGTACTTGTTTTTCAACAACTAATGGTCAGTCTGACCAATCTCTCTTTTCATGATTAATACATGGAAATAATGAAACACATGGTGAAAATAATAATTTTATTTTCCTTTTCTCTTGAGTAATAAATAATAGAGAAAAATCATGGCAGGTGCGCATGTCAAAATTCTATGTCCACAGTTATAGAGAATGCCATTTCTATATTACTTCATCGTATCGCAAATATATATCTTGGTAATCATTAAAAATATATATAAACTTAATTTAATTATATTTATTTTTATTAAGTTATCTTATTTTTTTTTCATCTATTTAATATAAATTTAATAGATCCGTACCTAATCCCAATATTTTCTTCCCTTAAAAATTCCAAAATTTCTAGTTATTTCTTCAATTATATCTTTTTCTTAAATAAAATATAGATTTAAATATTTTAGATACATAACACATTCAGTTGGGGGTTTTATTTGGATAGATTAGTTTCAAATCTGGATTAATGAAAATCTATTGAATTTTTTTTATATATGATAATATATACAATTTAAAATACTTGAATCATAACAAAGTTGTCAAACTAAAACAAGCTCTACCTTATCATTCATTCCCTTCTACTTCAAGAGTTAGATGCTATTACGGCGGATGAAATAGAAGTTATTTAAAAGAAGAAAAGTTTTGAAGGTCAGTTGTGCATACATAGGTAGATAGATAAATAAATAAAGAGTTTCTCTATTCTGTGCTAAGAGTACATGATAAGATATGATTACTTACCATAAATATTTTACTTATTCATAATTGCCTAATAGTAATAAATTGAATGGCAAGATTACCCTTTCTTTAATTTTAGAAACATATTCCCACCATATTAANTTAGGAAGAAATAAAAAATAAAATTTGCTAAATTCGAAATTCTTAGCATTCTAATAATATTTTTTAAAAATTCTAAAAACCTAAAAATAATGAATCAACCCTAAAAACCATGAATCATAGAAAAACTCTAAAAATATTAAACCTTGAAAAATCATAAATCTTAAAAATCTAAAAAAACCATAAATATTCATAAAGAATTGAATAATTTTAAAATTATTTGAATTTCCTTATTTTGATGATCATGTCAGCATTTATATTTAGTAAGAGAATTAATTATATGTAGATTATTTTCAAAATTATAGAAAGGGTAGATCAGGTGTTTAAAATTTTAAAAATTAATTTATTAATAATCACTTGGATTTGTATAAAAGCCCGTGAAAACTGACTTTTATGACTCTGCTTAATTTGCTGGTGTTCTTTCATTAACAACTACTATCTGTTCCTATTATTAATTGCAACAATTTGAATATGAACCAATTTATGTTTTGTATGAGAAGAAAATGTACTACAATTCCACACAATAAGGATGTGTGTGACAAACCTATGGCCAAATTCACATTTCTTAGTCCATTCCGACAAGCTCAATATTTTCGATTATCAGTGGCTTGTTAAAATCTTTTCTAGAAATTGAATTGCTTAGAAAAACGTTTATAATCCTCCTATGTCTTTCCATTTATCGAGTGACAAATCGTGCTAATGCTTTGATACTTTTCTCCATGTAGGTTCAACATTGTCGGTCAGGTGCTTCCTCAAGTTTCTTGCTTTACTCGGATTATGTATAAGAATGCAACAGTCTTAACAACACCTAACATTTGCAACTTTCATTTCATTTGCAGTGGGCTGTCACCACGAGTGTAGATTTCTCACTCGCACGGTTAATTCAGGTGATCATCCTCCTCAGTACAGGCGGAAAAAATGGTGGGGGATATGAAGCGTCAAAGTTTGTGGTCATGGCCTTCCATGGCGGAATTTTGCTCATTCACGCCATCATAAACAGTCTCCCCATCTCAGTCCTATCTTTCTTTGGGCAGGTAGCTGCTGTATGGAATCTCCTAGGTAAAGAAATTTGGATCTTTCCATGCATGATTGAGTGAACCTTATTATTTTCCATCTAGAACATAACTCAGAATTGGTGTCTCCTTGTTCTGCAGGGGTCATGGTTCTCATGATTCTCATTCCTTCTGTCGCAAAGCACAAAGCTAGTGCAGAGTTCGTCTTCACTCACTTCAATACTGACAATGGGGCGGGCATTGACAACAAAGTGTATATATTTCTTCTCGGACTTCTTATGAGTCAATATACTCTTACTGGATATGACGCATCAGCCCACATGGTAAGTATTTTCTATAGCTTTCTTAAATGAACTAGTTAAAAGTTGATGCTAAAAGAATCGAAGCTACAATTCAGGGAACTAAGGCTTTATTCTGGGTCCATATGTGGCATTCCGGTTTGAATTTTATGGGATGATTCTACTCTAGAATGACCCTATTCTTCATATGAGCGGTGGCCTAGGTTGCACATGGGTTGACAAGGATTAAGTCACTTAGCAAAACCGTGGCTTTTAAAAATGGACCCGAAAGAATTGGTCAAAGCATGAATTCATGAGTTTGTAGGTCAGACTAGGGATTTAATAGATTGAATTGCATATTTAATAAATAATATTAATAGTATAATATTATTAATAAATTGACATAATACAATAATATGACAATAATTTATAACAAAAATTCATAATATAGTTATTATATTAACTCCAAGTTTAACATAAAAATTCATAATATATTTTTATTTTTTTAATTTAAAGTCGATCATTTTTTTCACTGGTTCATTAAGTTTACCGGTCTGACTGAGAACTAGTCAATTTAATTGGAGCTGATTGCATTTTAAGTGTAATTGGGTTAATTCTAGAGACCATACTGGATGAGTGACTAGCTTCTAGTTGAACCTACAGAACCAGCCAACCCAATTCAGTTTTTAAAACTGTGAGTAAAACAAACATTTTGTGTGGTGGTACCTAGCTAGAGAGCTTCTTTGCTGTTATGGTGTGTCATCCTATGAAGAGTCAGAAAATTGCAAATATAAGGTCTCATTTTTCAGAATCAGTGCCAAATACCTGGACTGGAAGAAGAAGGATAAATTTTCAGTTTTCCATTTTCTCTTATTGAAAATAAAACAGAGCAAGAAAAAACGTGTTCGAATAGCATGAGGGGACATTTCTTATTAATCAAACATCTCCCATAAGTGCAAGTTTTCTCTTTTCATCTTAATATCTGTAAAGAATATAGAGCTAAAATGTCGCAAAAGCTCGGAGGAAATTTTGGAGTATAAACTTTTGATTCTTCACGTAACTTGACTTTCTGATTTTTCCCTTGGTTTTGAGAATCTATTGCTCTAGATATGGAGCTGAACTGCCCTTCTTTCCTTTCGTACTTTACTTTGCAAGACCGAGGAAACCAAGAATGCTGCCATGAACGGTCCCCGAGGAATCATAAGTTCGATTGGAATTTCCATTCTATTTGGTTGGGGCTACCTAATAGGGATCACATTTGCTGTGACCGACATCCCCTATTTGTTGAGCTCAGACAATGATGCTGGTGGATATGCCATTGCTGAGGTATTCTACTTGGCATTCAAAGATCGGTATGGGAGTGGTGTAGGGGGAATTATCTGCTTGGGCATTGTTGCTGTCGCAATATTTTTCTGCGGCATGAGTTCAGTTACTAGCAATTCTCGGTAAAGAATTATTCTTTCCTTATTTGTGTCTTACTCCCATATGTCAAAATCTGCTGATCCTAATTCTCTGTTGATCTTTTCTGTCTTTAGGATGGCTTATGCATTCTCTAGAGATGGAGCTATGCCATTTTCATCATTGTGGCATAAGGTGAACAAGCAAGAAGTTCCCGTGAATGCTGTTTGGCTCTCTACTGCCATTGCCTTCTGCATGGCACTGACGGTAATTGCACGTCTCTTTTATTTCGTTTCAGCTTGTGTCTTTGAATAATTGTTGTCGCTTATAGTAGTCAAGTATTTTGAGAGGTTTTCACTTGATAACCTGACTCTTAGATCATGTTTAACGCTTAATTATTCCAAGAGTACTTTGAGCAGCACTTTTGGCTGTTGACATTTCATCAAAGCCCTTTTTTCCATGCTCCTCAATATCTGTGTTACCTAGTCAGCTTACTCATTCTTGTAATGGAGATTTATCTGCATTTCTCATATCAAGTGCAAAACATCTAATGCAGTCTCTGGGGAGCTATGTGGCATTTCAAGCGATGGTATCCATAGCAACAATTGGGCTGTATATCGCATACGCCCTGCCGATCTTCTTCAGGGTGACCCTGGCCCGGAAATCCTTTGTCCCTGGCCCGTTCAACTTGGGCCGGTTTGGGGTCCTCGTGGGGTGGATTGCTGTCATCTGGGTCGCTACGATCTCAGTCTTGTTCTCGCTGCCTGTGGCCTATCCCATCACTCAGGAGACGCTCAACTACACGCCCGTCGCAGTCGGTGGACTTCTCATTCTTACCGCTTCAGCTTGGGTCTTCAGTGCTAGGCACTGGTTCACAGGGCCCATTACCAACATCGACGACCCAAATTAATATGCTTCATCTCTGTAAAAGATGCTCTCTTAGGATGGTGGAAGTATTCGTTCAGATTTGAATGTGTGGTTTCTTTGAATTTATATTATATTATATTATTTTCGATCGTCTTTATTACCACTGTTCCTACTGATGTTTGATCTCTACCTCTAGTTTCAGTGTCAGGACAAGGGCTTCTTTTTGGAACCCTTCCCATATGTAACAACTCGGAGTAGAAGTCGCCTAGCTTGCATAGGGGCTTTTTTGTTAATGTCTCCTTCCAGCTGAAGTTGCAATTTAGTTCAGAAGTCCCCCTAGGTTCCTATCTGTTCTGGTTCTTCCATACTTTTCCTTTAATAATTAGATCAATCAACTGGCATTGACTTTGTTTTTAATAATTAGATCAATCAGCTTGCAGAATCTTCAATGACGTGCACATATATTGATTGCCATTGTTCTGAAAAAAAAAATCAAGAAAAGGATAATTCATATTTGCACAAAATTCAACCTGATGGAAATTTGACGCAAAATGCATCAGAATTCCGAGAGATTTGGCCGTTGGAAGTTTATGAGAGAATGTCATCATATATGTGCTAATGGAAATCCATTGTATAATTACTTATGCCTATTCTCTTGGTAATCCATTGAAAAATGTTTCCGATAGATTTCCGATAAAAGTTCTAATGAAAAATTACATCAGTGATAGTATAATGGAATTCTTAAGGAAATTATTCCAATCGACATAGCTAACAGAAATCTAACAAAAAAATATTTTGCACTTTGCTTCTACCTTGCTACATCCGTGGTTATTGAAATACATTAATTAAAAGTATCAAACACAACATTCATTAGAAAACTTATATCATATTAATAGATAAATTTACAATAATAAATATATTCCTATCAAAGATGTAAATCACACTTATATACATAAAACGTGTCCAAAAGTTATAAATACATTCTCGTGCATTGTCTTCTCATTTTTCAAAAGTTGTCAAAAGTGGCCATATCAAAAGTTGTAAATACATTCCTGGTAGATTCACTCCTATCATCATGCACATATTTGTTGGATTGTTGTACATTCTTTCCATGCGGTCTTCTAAAGTTTTCTCCCTTCCTTGTAAATATCTATAGAACATCGCGAGAAACCATGTCATGAGTTGAACCAACATTCAACAAGAATATTGTAACTCATTCAACAAAACAAAATTTGTTTAAATAGTGAAGACAGCAATAGAATGTGGCATGTCAAGTGGTGCTTTATTATCTAAAATTTTCTACAATTATTTATTATTTGCTACCAACTCAAACAATAATGAACAGCCCAACCAAGCAATTAACACAACCAAACCTAGCAAAATATAGTCCAAACCAATAAAGTAAAACAACAGACAGTAAAAGTAGCCTAGCACTACAGATAAGAGAAGGTCAACAAAGGTAATAGAACAGACAACACAATAGCAAATCATTGACTAATGGCAATAAAGAAAGTCAACAGAGCAATAAAAGAACAAAGTCACAAAGCAATAATGATGGATGTAGTAACAAATAACATATGACAGATAGCCATGTAGCATACGACTGACATGGAGAACAACACATAAATCCATCTATATTGCACCTCATACAACGGCATAGGGAAATTGCGAACGAGCCATTCAAACATTTCATTGAACACCTATTGAGCATAGCAAATATAATCATACCTTGAAAAATCGGTTAGAGATATATCCGACCTGGTAGTCGAACTAGAGGGCATTGAGCTATAGGGTGCCAAACTGGAGGGTGGTCGAGGTGGAGGGCGCCGAGTCGAGGGCGGTTGAGTTGAGCTGTTGTGCATCCGAGCTAGAGGGCAGTCGAGCTAGAGGGCGGCCGAGCTGGACGGCGGTCGAGCTGGATGGTGTCGTAGGTGGATTGCGTCTGAGCTAGAGGGCAGAGGGCGTCCGGGTTGGAGGGCAGAGGGTGTTTGAGCTGGAGGGCAGCTGAGCTAACTTGGAGGATGTCCGAGGTAGAGGCCGGTCGAGCTGGAGTGTGACCTGCATTCAAGCTAGAGGGTGCCGAGGTGGAGTGCATCCAAGTTGGAGGGTGCCGACCTGGAGGGCGGTGCGCGTCCTAGTTGGAGGGTGGCCAAGCTGCTACGTGTTCGAGCTAGAGGGCGGCCAAGCTGCTCCGATCTAAGCTTCTACATGTTGGAGCTGCTACGTTTTCAACTGTTGTTCCTCT
Source organism: Sonneratia caseolaris (assembly GCA_900006705.1). Classification (NCBI taxonomy): domain Eukaryota; kingdom Viridiplantae; phylum Streptophyta; class Magnoliopsida; order Myrtales; family Lythraceae; genus Sonneratia; species Sonneratia caseolaris. The sequence continues at coordinate 55,593 of CXYZ01002646.1, forward strand.
ACTCTGTCAATAGAATGGCCAGAAATCAGCTTCGGTCAGCCTATTGTAGCCCCGTTTTCCATTAGCCTTGCGAGAGAATCTTCCATCGGTGACCCAGCTGCCAGTAATAGTGATCGGACACACAAATGAAGGGAAATTTCATTGTGAAAGACAATGCACAATAGGTTATAATTGCGAGGGACTTTTCTGTCCGCCAAGTCTCTCGCAATTTGGTTGTGGCTTTACTGTGAGATTTGCGTGAGAAACGGCTGACGGAAATGCTTTCCGTCGGCTTTCCATGAGAAACAGTCTCACGAAAACCTTTTGGCGAAGTTTTCCTCGACTTCATGAAAATTTTGTGCCATGATTTTCCATGAGATTGCTACCACAAAGTTTCAATGGACAATTTCTGCCACAACTCTATGGCAACAAATTTCATCAACATTTTTTTGTTAGATTTCCTGATGGAAATGTCCATCAGACACTTTTTGATGGAAATGTGCATCAAAAAATTGGGAATTTCTAGTAGTCATAGTTTTATACTATGTAGACATGCACAATTCAAGCAATCATATAGCAAATAGCCATTATTATTCCCCACATTCTTACCGAATACTAATTTTGATAGTATTACCGTTGGTATCAAGTAGTTCTAACAGTTCTAGTGTAGTGCCAGAAAATATAAACCCTAGTATAGGAAAGTCACAAATCAAGCCTTTTATCATTACTACCCCACAAAAGTACCTATCGAAAGGTATGACCTTGGGTCGTGTGCCAATCTTCATACTGAATTCTTCTATTAATACACTACCGTTATGGCATTATAATGGCTTAATAAAATGAATAAGTTGCTACAGTTAGGTAGTGTTTCGGCATGCATAGTCATCATTTATCTGGTGAGCTGAATTTTCCACGTAGTTGTCCAAGTTAGTTGTCTGAGGAGGTGTGGAGTGGTTATCCTCGTGACACAATAATGTGTAGTTGAACTATTGTCAACCCAACTTTAAGGGAATATAATAAGCGATTAACAATGTATTGTAATGATCTGTAATGACCTTTGTCACATCCCTTTTTCAAATTGGAAAATAGACTATGATCAATCGTTTTATAGACAAAACCTTTTAATAAATTAATTTATATGTTGTGAATTAGTAAAAGAAAATTGTTCTGTTTACTATTGGAAAAAGATGAAACATTGACATGAAATTCTCAAAAGCCTTTCTGTCTAGAAATTTCTAATTTTAGGAGAAATAAAAATTCAAAAAATTCCTCTAAATTCTTGAACTTATCTTCCTACACTAGCATGTAGAGATCCTCTTACTCTGGATTTAAACAATATTCAGTATATTTCACTCATTATTTTCTATCATACAGACTCACCAATATAGTTATTAGTCCAACTTAGATAAATTCAAAGTATAGTCAATGGCTTGATTTGAAATTCACTAGTATAGTTATTGATATGATCTGTATATTTTACTTGTTGGCTCTATCAATAGTATCACGATACTCTAGTAGATGAATGTGTGTTAAATCTGATTCATAAAATAATTCTAACTCAATCCAATTTCTATAAATTCAATAAATTATCCATAATTCAAATCAGTTTCCGTCACAAATTGTAATTCAAACAATTTTACAAATAAAATCATTTATTGGCCACAACAATAAAACAATCACATAATTAGCAAACATGATATGCATGTAGTCTTTTTTTTTATAAGACTGCTCATTCTAAATTTTTTTTTATATTTGATCTCATAGTTTTTAAAATCGGACTGGGTCGAGAACTGGTCAAGATATGGATTCATGGGTCCATGGGTTGGCCAGGAATTCAATGGGTTGAACCGCATGTTTAATAAATAATATTAATAATAAAAAGATAGATTACCATATATAATACCCTCATTTATAACAAAAAAATTTTAACATAATTATCATATCATCCAAGTTCAACATAAAAATATAAATATAAATCTAGTAAAATAAAATAAGTGTATTATCAAAATTTTAAACCAAAAAAGTCTCATAACCAAATATGATTAAAAATAAAATAATGATTAAAATTAAAATTATTCAACAATTGGTATTCCAAACACCATTCCATGTCGAAATCATTTGTTGTGTCTTGAGTTGGTGTATTGCTACAATGATTAAAATCTTCATGCCAATCAAAGGAAGGTCGAAGGACTTCATTGCCTCCATCGGCACCGTTTCTTCCTTCACCATCATCCTCATCATCATCCTAGTCAAGTTCATCTAAGTTCAACTTGTCCACAAGTTCAATTGCCTGCTATCACTTGTTGTGGAGCGCTTGCTGCTATCGTTGCTGTGGAAGAGATGAGAGGCTCGTCACTACTACCTGCTGTGGAGTGGAGAGGCTGGTTGTTGCTACTTGCTGTGGAGCCCAAAGACTCGTTGCTACCGCCTGCTGTGGGGGAAGGCCCGCGGCTTCCGCCTGTTGTGGAGGAAAGGGCCGACCTTGCTACCTGCTGCGAGGGAGAAGACCATCACTACCAACTGCTGTGGAGTAGAGGCTTGTTGCTGCCATTGTCGCTACTGCCGCCTGCTGTGGAGCTGAAAGGAGATGTTCAACTGAAAACCCCAAGTGGCTGAAAGAGTGTTACAACCGAAGGGCCTCATTGAAGCAAAGAACAAATTAAGGGGCAACATTGAGAATTCCTAGTACGATGAGGGGGGATTGAATAAAAAATTAGGTACTAAGGTCATTATAACTGACAAACCAATTCTGTAACTGAATGGGAAGGGAAATCTGTAGGGGAAGGCTCCATATAAGGAGATTGTACCTAAACAAAAAAAAGAGCAGTTTTTACAAGGAATAAAGGAACTTCTTCTCCCTTGTCTTCTTCTACTCTCTGACGTTGTCTTCTCCCTCTTCACCCCAGTTATCATGTTCTTCAAATTCCAGTCAACCATAATAGCTGGTATCAGAGCCAGCCTTCCTTGGACCATGGAAACAAGAACCCAAGAAGTCAAGCGCATGGAGGCTGCTTGGAAGGAGCAAGGGCAGATTCTCCTTGAGCTGAAGGAACAAATGAGGCAGCAAGAGGAGAGGATGAATCAGAAGCAAGAGCACCTCTGTGACATAGTGGTTGGCTTGAGTTGTCAAGTCTAGAATTATTGCACCACTAGTCGACCTGACAGGCAGCTAGGTGAGAACTCCATTCTGCAGGAGCCAAGGAGATATGGACGAGAGGAAGGAGGGGGCAGCCCGACCAGAATTGGGCGGCTGGAGTTCCCAAAATTCACGGGAGTAAAATTTGATGGCTGGCTATACCGGGCAAACCAATTCTTTGAGTATGACTCCACCCCTGATGAGCTTAGAATTAAGCTGGTATCAATCCACCTCGATGAGGACGCCTTACAGTGGCATCAGTCCTATATGAAAGGCCATAAGGGGACTAGCCAACAAGTCACATGGCACACCTATACTGAGGTAATGGCAGCAAGGTTTAGTTAGAAGGGATATGAGGACCCCATGGGTGAACTCAAGGCCCTATTCCAAGAAGGAACTCTCCAAGATTATCTCAAGCAGTTCGATAAGCTTCTCAACCGAGTAGAGATTCTTGAGGAGCACGCAGTCAGTTTTTTCATTATAGGTCTAGACCCCGATATTGGGAACCTCGTGAGAATGTTCAACCCTCGCACCTTGAGGGAATGTCATGCATTGGCAAGGTTGCAGGAGACCATCATAGCAACTCGCAAGAAGAAGGATGACCAGGTTCCAAGGCTAAGCCAACCCAGACCGTTAGCCCCATTCTCCAGGCCTCCCTTGACTCCACTTGCTAGAATGGAGAAAAAGGAGTGGGATGGACTCCTACCCTTACCACCAAATGCAAGGCCAATATACGCCACAGCTAAATCGCTCCCTAACCGCAAATTACGCACCCGATCAGCTAAAGAGATAGAAGAAAGGAGGATGAAGGGTCTGTGTTTTGGGTGTGACGAAAAATTCTTCCCTGGACGTCGGTGTGCCAAGAAACAGGTTTACTCCATACATGTTGAGGAGTCGGCTGAGGAGATTGATGAGGGGGAAGGGCAGGCGGAAGATGATGAGATCACACCAGAGATATCAGTTCATGCACTCTCAGGGGCTCCCAACTTCCAAGCAATGAAGGTTGAGGGACAGGTTGGGACAAGGCGGTTGCACATTCTTATTGACCCAGGAAGTACCCACAACTTCCTGGATCAGGAGGTAGGGGCGAAAGTGTGCATGGAGATAGTAAAGATCAACCCTTTTAAGGTAATGATGGCCAATGGAATGGAGCTAGTGTGTGATACCATGAGTAAGGCCTTCGGGTGGAAAATGCAAGGGGACTATTACTCCACCGACGTCCTTCTCCTTGCATTAGGCACCTATGACATGATTCTCGGGGTCTAGTGGCTATCAATGCTGGGCAAGGTGACCTGGGATTTTAAGGAGTTGGAAATGAGTTTCCAGAAGGAGGGGCAAACAAGGGTCCTAAGGGGGAAACACAAGGCTTCTTTCCAATTCATCATGGGAGAGAGTCTTGAAAAACTATTGCACAAGCCAGGATAGATCACAGCCGTGCAGTTGTGCAGCCTAGAAGGGAAGAAGGTTTTGCAAGTCATGGGTGAGACTCTGTTGGAAGGCAAGGGACCAATCATGTCAGTACTAAATGACTACCAGGACGTGTTTGTTGAACCAAAGGAATTGCCAACTCAGATATTGCATGACCATAAGATACCCCTGAAGGAAGGGAGCTCCTCGGTGAACATTTGACCATACCGCTTCCTAGTACTGCACAAAAACATGATTGAACAAATGATCTAGAAGATGCTTAGCTCAAGAATCATACGACATAGTAGCAGCCCCTATGCATCATCAGTCATTCTTGTTAGGAAGAAGGATCAAACATGGCGAATGTGTATTGATTATAGGGCCCTCAATCAGCAGACAATCAAGGACGAATTGCCCATTCTAGTGATTGAGGAACTCCTCGATGAATTGCAAGGGTCCAAGGTCTTTTCAAAGATTGATTTGCGATTGGGGTACCACCAGATATGTATGGCTGAGGGAGATGTCCATAAGACAGCCTTCAAAACTCATGAAGGCCATTACGAGTTCCTAGTTATGCCCTTTGGCCTAACCAATGCATTGGCCACCTTCCAATCCTTAATGAACCAGGTGTTTCATCCTTACCTACGTAAATTCAGTTTGATGTTCTTTGACGATATACTTGTGTATAGCCAAGATGTGGCACAACACGCTGAGCATCTACAAGCCACTCTAACTTATTGTGGAATAACTCCCTGTTTGCCAAACACAGCAAATGTACCTTTGCTGCCAAGAGAATTGAGTACTTAGGCCACATAATCTCAGAGCAAGGGGTCTCCACTGATCCAATCAAGGTCCAAGCGGTGTAGGATTGGCCCATCCCTAAAAATGTAAGGCAATTGCGTGGGTTCTTGGGTTTAGCTGGTTATTACCGCAGGTTCATTTGGTCCTATGGGGCTCTCAATAAGCCCCTGACCAACTTACTGAGGAAGGGGGCCTTCAAGTGGAGTCTAGTTGCCACTGCCGCCTTCAACCAACTCAAGGAGGCTCTAATGACAGCCCTGGTGCTAGCATTACTTGACTTCACAGAGACCTTCGAGCTTGAAACGGATGCATCAGGAGAAGGGATTGGTGCTATTCTTATGCATAAAGGATGACCAATATGCTTCCTCAGCAAAAAGCTCAGTCCTACCCAGAAGGCAAGTCCGTATATGAACGGGAGCTCCTAGCCATCCTATGTGCCATGAAGATGTGGAATCAGTATTTGGCAAGAAGGTCTTGTCATAAGGACAGATCATCGAAGCCTAAAGTTCCTCTTAGAATAGAAACTGTCCACCCCACTACAGCACACTTAGGTAGCAAAATTGGCAGGACATGACTTCTTAATTGACTACAAACGGGGAATGGACAATAGAGCAGCAGACGCACTATCACTAGTACAGGTTTCTTCAGAGGAACTCACACTTAATGCTCTCTCTAGTGTGTCCACAGACCTTTTCCAAAAAATCAAGGATAGTTGGCATGTTGATGAGGTACTTCGTCGATCATAACGGAGCTACAAAATGGATCTGCCAACCATCCGAAGTATAGTCGGAACAATAGCCAACTATGGAGGCAAGGGAAGTTAGTCATAGGGCAAGACCCGGAGCTTAGAAGAACCATTTTTGAACTATACCACTCTAGCTCGTTAGGGAGCCACTCGAGAGTAAATGCGACCACTCAAAAGATTGCTTCCCTCTTCTATTGGAAGTGAATGCGACGACTCATCCGATCTTATATTCGGAATTGTGATATTTGCCTTTGAAACAAAACTGAAACGGTGGCCACTCCAGGACTCTTACAACCCCTACCCACCTCGGACCGCTTTTGGGGGGGGCGGTATGGATTTCATTGTGGGGCTTCCTAAATCTAAAGGAAGGGAAGTCATTATGGTGGTAGTGGATCGCTTAACTAAGTATGCCCACTTTATGGGACTTGCCCATCCATACTAGGCTCCCCAAGTGGCTCGAGCTTATGCAAACAATGTGCTCAAGCTCCATGGGTTGCCTGATTCCATTGTTAGCGACCGTGATACTGTATTCCTCAGCAATTTTTGGCAAGAACTCTTCTGGGTGCAGGGAATCATGCTGTGTGCCTCAACTGCATACCACCCCCAATTGGATGGGTAAAGCGAGGTGGTCAACCGAGGCCTTGAGTGCTATCTCAGGTGCATGTCTGGACAATTTCCAACAAAATGGCACAATTGGCTGTCCTTAGCTGAGTGGTGGTATAACACGACTCATCACACTGCCATAAATAGGTCCCCATACAAGGCTCTATATGGGGTTCCTCCCCCAATTCATGTTCCATATATTCTTGGGGATTCTCCAGTCGCATCAGTGGATTCCCAGTTGCAGGATCGCGAGGCAGTCATACATGAGATAAGACATCAACTGACCAAGGCACAGCAGCGAATGAAACATTATGCAGATCGACAGTGAAGCGAGTGTAAGTTCAAATCAGGGGATTGGGTCTTCCTTAAGCTACAATGCCATAGGCAGCATACCTTGCCAGTAACTAGGAGTCACAAGCTCTGCCCAAAGTACTGTGGGCCATTTTTAATCTTGGAAAAACTAGGTGAGGTTGCATACCGCCTAGACCTTCCTAAGGAAACGCAGGTACACCCTGTATTCCATGTCTCACTCCTCAAAAAGGCACCGGGACCACCTGTTAGGACAATGATAGTTCCTCGGGAGCTTTGCTCAGGAGACCCTCCCCTACCCGTGGCGATCCTACAATGTAGAATGATAAGACGACGACGCCGCACGATAACACAGGTGCTGATACAATGGTCCAACGCTGGCTTGGAAGATACCACCTGGGAATACCTCTTCGACTTGCAGCTGAGATTCCCTAGCCTGAACCTTGAGGACAAGGTTCTCTAAGGGAGGGAGAACTGTTACAACTGAAGGGCCTCATTGAAGCAAAGAACAAATTAAGGGGCGACATTGAGACTTCCTAGTACGTTGAGGGGGGATTGAATAAAGAATTAGGTACTAAGGTCTTTGTAACCGACAAACCAATTATGTGACTGAATGGGAAGGGAAATGTGCAGGGGAAGGCTCCATATAAGGAGATTGTACCTAAACAAAAAAAGAACAGTTTTTACGAGGAATAAAGGAACTTCTCCCCCTTGTCTTCTTCTACTCTCTGACGTTGTCTTCTCCCTCTTCACCCCAGTTATCATGTTCTTCAAATTCCAGTCGACCATAACAAAGAGGGAGGAGGAGGCTTGCGAATTGCCTATTGATTGATTTCTTGAGAAGGATTTTAAATTTTGTTTTATTTTATTTCATCTGGTTTTGTTGGGTTCACCTATTCGACCCGCAAAATATCATCTCAAAATCAAAATCCAAATATGAAGACTAACCTATAATTGAACTATAGTATCAAATACTAATCCATAAGGATATTCTTATCCTAATCTATCAGCCAAAAAGATCTCTGAGGCACAATAAATCAAATTACCAACTAAAATTACAACTTGAACAAATAATAAGATTATTTTTCTTAAAATATGATTTTTATCTGTTCAGAAACATTTTTTTAAAAATGTATTAAAATAAGTAAACTTGTAAAATCAAGTATTTTAAAAAAATCCATAAAAATGATAGAAAATGGTAATTTCAATCACGAGTTCAACTCTACAAAAATCATTAAAGTGCAAGTTCTAAGCTGGCCACAAGGGCCTCTCAAAATTGTTGGTGTGTTGGTGCATTTGGAACGGTATTGTCTTGAACTATACAATATGCTTACTTCGGGGAGTTGGTTCTTCCTCATGCGGTAACCAAATTTTGAGTTTTTGGTGTATATGAAAATCTTGTATTACCAAGTGTAGTTTAGAACTTCAAAAGAATTAGATGTTAGGGGGAGAATCAAGCTCGAAGCTAGCTGTTTAACATGTAGTGCATTTGGACGGATTCAACTAACTCCAAGTGGTCGATTTTGAGCAACCATGTTTTAGCCTAAAGATCTTCAATTTCAATGATCTTGGTGTCAATGGAAACCTTGTTTTCCGAACAATAATGTAGAAATAATCGAGAAACCAAAACATGGAGAAATCAATTTGAAATTCTAACTTGAAAATTATAATTTAGTAGTATTTTTCAAAACTTTTAAACACAACTTTCAATCTATTCAACCAAATCAAGTTCTATAAAAAAAAAAATACAAGTTCTTGATGATGAGAAGAGTTTAGTCATATAGATATTTATAATTGTACTGACAAATATGGCAAGTTATCGTTAATAACCCAAACTAACCCCACTAAATACAAAGAAAGAAATAATAGAGAACGACTTGGTTGGGATAGAAAGTTCACCTCGATAACTCAATAACTGATGTGATTACCCAAAATCAAATGAGGAGGCTAAACTTCGTTGTCGGCTTCGGTGTCATGCTCCGGTTACACCATTCCCCCTCCTCCTCAAAAGAGCGAACCAGTAAATTTCTATGGTTGCTATTAGATATTTGATTGTTAATTGTCACGTTTTTAATTTGTGTTTTGGTTGATTTTCCTCCAGGATTTGCTAGCTTCCTACCCAATAAGGGTGCAATCATCTACACTGCTCCTTAACTCTAGAAAAGAAAGCTGAGAGCATAGTTTTTAAAACCGGACCGAGCCGGGAACCGGTCAAGGTATGGGTT
>CXYZ01002646.1:65244-90244 GCA_900006705.1 Sonneratia caseolaris
AATTTGACATCATTTAAATAATAATTGATTTTTTTGTGAGAACCGGACCGGGTGAGTGGCCGGTTCCCGGTTGAACCGGCCGGCCCGGTCCAGTTTTAAAAACTATGGCTGAGAGAACCTTTTTTTTCTTTACACACCTTAGTCCACCAATTCATTATTTCTTAAAGATAGGTCCTCTTAACTTTACATTTTAATCCTTACAATTAGTATCATTACAACTTTTCAATGATCAATGGGCTTTGTTAATTGTGGGAGGCCGTACAGGATCCCTTATAGGAGATAGAGACAAGGGTAGGCCCATGCTAACAAATCGAGCCCATTTCCCCCAAAATATCAGTAAGTTGAAGCAGACCTCGCACTAGGAACGTTAGAGCCAATCGTTTTGCTGCTTCAGGTCGTCATCGTCTACCTGTTAGACCAGATTCGTACCAGAAATCAGTGACCACATCCAATTCTCTCTGCTGCTAGACTGAAAATCCTCAGGATGGGTAGCACGGTTGCTGCTCTGGTCCCTCATTTGCAGCTTAACAGCTGCTGCTTCCAGCGCTTGGACTCGGCTAAAGCCCGCGTGAGCTCCTTTCGAATCGATTGCTCTAGGAGGAGGAAAATGTTGATGGGACTGATCAATTCGAAGAAATTGAGCCGCTTCGTGTGCTCCGCGGTTGAGGATGAGAAGCAGCATGACTTGCGTTCTGGTGATGGTGCTCTTGGTTTTGCCATAGAAGATAGGCCCGGTAAGCCTGTCAGTGATCCATCTTGGGTTTTAGTTTAGACAGAACATTTCTGTGTTTCCCTTCAATTTTTGCATCATGCTCCTGAATTTTTTAGCCTTTCTCTTCCTTCTTTTAGATAGATAATCCTCAATTTCGTTTGCTTAACTGGTTATATTAGTTCTTGGGGTTCGCTTGAGAGGGTATGTGTCCATGAAAGACAAGACTCGTGTGGCCTTAATGTCATGTTAATAATGGTAGAAAAGCTGAAAGGCTAGAACCCCGGGTAGTGAATTTATGACTTTTCCCTGTGTTTGTTGAAATGGGTCCCCATTGAACTGAAATTGACATAATTTCAAGTTACTTTTAAATGGATTCAGTTCTTTAGATGCTCTTTAGGTGATGCAGCGATATTGTACTTCGGTTTGCTGGTCGAAAATTAGAACTAGAGGTAGATAAGGACTTGTTCCTTTGCTTCTCCTCGAGAAACCATTGGTTATCTGGGATTTATATTTCTCTGCTTATCGAACTAGTATTTTGTTTTGGTTTGGTATATTTTGTACAGAAAATTGCAAACAGTACTTGTTTTGGCACTCACTATACAGATTGGTCCAGCACCAGTCCTTTTATAAGAAAAGGTTGATTGAACTTAGTTTTCCATCTTTCTTCCTTGAAGATATATTGAGATCGATATGCTTCCCAGGCATCTTATAGTTTTCTGCATGACTGATGCATATTGTCCCTGTAGATACAACTGACAACTTGAGAGAAGAGAATCTTCAAGATTTTGGCCAGGATGAAGAGAAGAGTGCCCTTTATGATTTCCTGTATCCTAGTAAAGAGCTTCTCCCTGATGACAAAGAAATGAGCATATTTGATCACCTTGAAGAGTTGCGGCAGAGAATATTTATTTCAGTCTTGGCAGTTGGTGCTGCTATCTTGGGGTGCTTTGCATTCTCTAAAGAATTGATAATGGTACTTGAAGCTCCGGTTAAAGCGCAAGGTGTTAGATTTCTGCAACTTGCTCCTGGGGAATTCTTCTTCACAACTTTGAAGGTCTATCCATTTTCCCCAAATTCCAAATTTAATGTTGAAATCCATACTCAGGATCAGCAATTTCCATACTCATTAGCTAAATATGCTCCTTTAACTTTATGGACCCAGAAGTGATCTTTTGTACCCTTACCATGAAAATCTCAAAATGTTAAAATTCACACATCAAGTAATTTATTTTTCACCGCTTTTTTATTTATTAGCCTCTAGGGTTTTAGGATCTTTTATGGATGACAATGTTGCCGAACTTGTCTTTCATCAGTTACTTTTATGTAGCTGCATGACATTGAGGTCGAATTTGGTTGGTGGTCCACAATCATATAATTGGAAATACGTCTCAGATATTTTGGAATCAATTTAACCATTGCTGGTTGATTAGTGCCTAATCTGGATCATAGTTAAAGTATAAGTGTTTTTAAGATAATCAATATATATTTAAATTTTCTCTTAGATATTCAGTATTTTGGTTTGGCTTTCTTATTTTATTTAATGCTTGAGATTCTTGAAAATATTCTTGAATCAATCATTCCAATTCCATATGCTGATTGATTTAATGTGTACCAAATCCCTTGACAGATACTGTCCAATATTGTTCATTTCTCTTTTTTTTTCAATGAATATTATTGTTCATTACTCATTTAACTGACACTCTACAAATATCCATATAACACATTCCCATCAATTTTTTTGGTGCTAAGGAATGCAACGCTTGAGAATGAATGTGTTAATGTCATGGTGCAGGTGTCAGGATATTGTGGCCTCCTTTTGGGCAGCCCAGTCATCCTTTATGAGATCATAGCCTTCGTACTTCCAGGTCTAACTCGGGCTGAGAGAAGGTTCCTTGGCCCAATTGTACTGGGCTCTTCGGTGCTTTTCTATGCTGGAATAGTGTTCTCTTATTTGATCCTGACTCCTGCAGCCTTAAATTTCTTTGTGAGTTATGCTGAAGGTGCCGTTGAATCATTATGGTCCATTGATCAGTACTTCGAGTTTGTATTGGTGCTTATGTTTAGCACAGGATTGTCTTTTCAGGTAAAGAGTACTATAGCAATTTAATTTTGTTATGTCATATTATAACTACAAAATGATGGATTTTTCAGAACGTAATGCATTGACTGGATATTGTGGCATTGACAATATAAAACTGAAGAAACCAAAGAAAAGTATGATTGCAGTTTACAAAATTATTGTACTATACACCTTGTATTGCTCAGTGTCATAGATCTCAAGGTTATATATATATATATATATATATATATATATATATATATATTTATATAAACTGGAAATAGGACAATCCTTTTCTTGGGCCAAAAAGACCAATCCCAAGTCTTGCAACTGAGTGTTAACTTTAGCTTTTTGATTTAGTGGGACTATCTATCATGGTTGCACCATTTTGAGCTGTAGCTGGTGGAATGGATTATAAGAATTATATTTCATTGGTCCCCTCTAAAATTGGTCTTTTATTGTTGAAACACAAGAATATTTTTATTTGTTCCTTCTCTTCTGCTGATCATCAATTAATGATGACACAGCCTATTAGATACTTCCTTTTTCCTTTTACCCCTCTTTACTTCCAATGACTACCATTCATGCTTGTGCATACTCTGCTTGGGATTAGAAACTACACCATAGAGCCAACAGTTCTCAGGAAACTTCTGACCAGAGCTTAGATATATCTTCTAGACTCAAGCAATGATGATCAGTGATCAATCTGGTTCTCACACCATCTGTTATGAAAGCCTCCGAAGCCAATGGTCTCCAATTGTGTCAGCCTGGGAAAAAAAATCACTTGAGATAGGGTCCATATAAATATTTTCTCAATTCTTTTAGTGGATTCCAGAGGATCAAAATTGCACTGTTGAAGCAGCTATTCTTTTATTATTGATACGCACATTTTTCTGTATTTTGTACTTGCTCAATGCCACTCTTTCATCTTCCACTCAGGTCCCTGTCATTCAAATTCTCCTGGGACAACTGGGACTTGTGTCAGGAGACCAAATGCTTTCTATTTGGAGATATGTGGTTGTTGGGGCAGTCATTGCAGCTGCTGTACTGACACCATCAACCGATCCTCTGACCCAGTGCCTCTTAGCTGCCCCTCTTCTTGGCCTTTACCTGGGTGGTGCATGGGTTGTCAAGCTCACTGGCCGGTGAATTCACCTTTGTTCTCAGCATGCACATATAGGTAGCGTGGATAATTTCCAAAACTGTATTTGAGAAGAATCTTGCCAAGAAACAGTATGAGTTTATTCAATACCAGTTTTCCAGTTGATTTTACATGCACGAAGCTCCACTTTAGCAACTTATCCTCCTACTTAGATGTGTCAAGTCACTCATTCTTTGTTTATTTGGGAGCTTGTTCCTGGAGAAGAGAAACAGTCACTTCAAGGCTGACCGAGTTTAGTCCATAGTACATCCATTCATGAAGTGCAAGAGATGTTACTTGTTTAAGTTTTAGGGCATTCTTGCTATCCCCTATTTGAGGTGGAATGGGGTTGAATATATTCGATTGTCTGCATTGAGCATACGATAGTTATTCATATAAATTTAATGTGGACGTGCAGACTCAGAAGAATAAGTGTGATACAAACAGAAGAACAATGCTAAAGCACCTAGAGAACCTTGGACTAAATTATCTGTGGGGCATAAAACTTGGGCCTATGTGCCACATTGAAAGTGTTCCAAGTTTATGGTTTCAAGAACAGGATAAGTTGCAATCTCAAACTGCAAATCAAAAATTTTAGGGGCGAGATCAATTTGGTTCATGAAATTGTGATGTCATCACGAAGAGTTGGCTACGTTGTTGGTCAATCGAGGAGGGCAAAAGAGAGTTGAGTGTAGAATTGGAGGAAAGCGGAAGCTCTGTAGCAAGTGTTTGTAAACTTAGTTATCATGAACATAATGCAATCCTTTTAATTTTATGGAGTTATAAAATCCAAAAGAAGATTTTGGAGATTCAAAAATTGGAAGATATGTAACTATTTGGTTGTAAGAAGCTATTATGGAAAATTATATTAAAATTCCTAAAAATTTGACTTTTTATAAGTGAATTTTAAAAATTTTAAAATTTCCTATCCAGTTGGAATGTTTAATTATGTTATATTGTTAAATCCTTTCTATTAACTATAGTTAAATATGTGCAAATCACCATTTATTAATGCATATTTGGCATGACATGTAGCAAATTTTGCCACAGTAGCATAGAAATTTTACATCAACACGTCCATTAAAAAGATTGATGGATAGGATTTAATGTTGTAGTACAACCAAATATAAGTTATTTTGCACGTGGTCAACTTAGGCCTATCTTTGTTGTCAACCAAGGCATCGCCCATGGTAGAGTGAGGCACAACTGGTTGTTGAGTGAGGCACTGCCCATCAGCAACTAAGCACACAGCACGTGGTCAACCGAGGGTTGTCTACTTGGTTGACCAATCCAACGCTCAAGGTAGAGTAAGGCATGGCCCATGCTTGAGGAAGGCATTGCCGGGGTAGAGAGAGGTACAACCCATGATCAACCAAGGAATGTCTCTGTGGTCGACCAACCATTGCCCATGGTAGAGCAAGGCATAGCCCATGGTCAAGCGAGGCATCGTTTGGGGTAGAGCAAGGCATTGCCTATGGTAGAGCAAGACCTTGGCCGTCAGTGACCGAGCACACAGCATGTGGTCAACTGAGGGCAGTCTTTGTGGTTGACCAATCCATTGCCCATGGTAGAGCAAGGCATAGCCTGTGTTCAAGGAAGGTATTGCCCATGGTAGAGTGAGGCATTGCCCGTGGTAGAGTGAGGCATTGCCCATGGTGGAGTGAAGCATCGCCCATGGTAGAGCGAGGCACAGCCCAGGGTCGACCAAGCCATTGTCGGTGGTAGAGCAAGGCTTAGCCAATAGTCAAGGCACAGCCCGTGGTCGACCAAGGGTAGTCTTCGTGGTCAACCAAGACATCACTTGTTGTAGACCAAGGCACAACCTATGGTTAAGCAAGGCATCGTCCATGGTAAGGTGAGGCGCTACCCGTGGTCGATCAAGAGCTGTCTCTGTGGTTGACCAAGCCATCACCGGTGGTAGTGAAAGGCACAGCCCATGGTCAAGCAGGGCATGGCTTGTGGTAGAGCAAGGCACTGCCAGCGATCGATCAAGGGTTGTCTCCATGATTGAGCAAGGCATATTCTGTGGTAGAGAGAGGAACAGTTCGTGGTCGAGTGAGGCATTGCCCATGGAAGAGCAAGGCACAGCCAATGGTCCATTGAGGGTGGTCTCCATGGTCGACCAAGCCATTGCCCGTCCTTGAGCAAGGCATAACCCGTGGTCAAGCAAGGCATCGCCAAAGGTAGAGCGAGGCACAACCCCGTGGTCGATCGAGGGCTGTATCCATGGTTGATCACGGCATCGCCTGGGGTAGAGCGAGGCACTGCCCGTGGTCGATCAAGGGCTGTATCCATGGTTGAGCAAGGCATCGCCTGTGGTGGAGTGAGGCACAGCCCATGGTCGAGCAAGCTATCACCTGTGGTAGAGCAAGGCACTGCCCATGTGCGACCGAGTGTACAACCTATGGTTGATCAAGGCATTGCTCCTCGTCAACGAAGGGCTGTCCTCGTGGTTGAGCAAGGCATCGCCCATGGTAGAGTGAGGCATTACCTATGAGCGATCGAGCACATCACTCATGGTTGACTGAGGGCAATCTCTGTGGTTGACCAAAGCCATTGCTAGTGCTAGTGCAAGGCATAGCCCATGGAAGAACATGGCATAGGCCGTGGAAGAGTGAGGGGGCAAGGCATTACCCGTGGAAGAGCGAGGCACAACCCCTGGTAGAGCAAGGTATTGTCTATGGTAGAGCAAGGCATTGCCCATGGTAGAGCATGGCGTTGCCCCTGGATGAGCAAGGCATAGTGCATGGTTGACCAAGGCATTGCCCGTGGTATAGTAAGGCACAACCCGTGGTTGACCAAGCCACTGGGGTAGAGCAAGGCACAGCCTGTGGTTGAGCAAGGCATCACCCGTAGTAGACTGAGGCACGACCCGGGGTAAAATGAGGGGTGTCTCCGTGGTTGACCAAGCCATCGCCTGTGGTAGAGCAAGGCACAACCTATGGTATAGTATGGCACGACCTGTGGTCGAGCCCGGCATCGCCCATAGTAGAGCAAGGCACAGCCAGTGGTCGATTGAGGGCTGTCTCTGTTGTCGATGAAGCCATCACCTGTGGTCGAGCAAGGCATCGCCTGTCTTAGTGCAAGGCGCAACTTGTGGTCAATCAAGGGATGTCTTAGTGGTTGAGCAAGGTGTTGCCTGTGGTAGTGCGAGGCCTTGCTTGTTAGTGACCGTGCGCACATGCCGTGGTCTACTAAGGGCTGTCTCTATGGTTGACCAACCCCATCGCCCATGGTAGAGTGAGGCACAGCCCATTCTTGACCGAGCCATCACCTATGGTTGAGCAAGGCATTGCTCGTTGTAGGGTGAGGCATGACTCGGGGTTGATAGAGGTGTGCTTCCATGGTTGAACAAGCCATCGCCTGTGGCAGAGCATGGCACAACCAATGGTTGAGCAAGGCAACAACTATGGTAGAGTAAGGCATTGGCCGTGGTAGAGTCAGGCACAACCTGTGGTCAACTGACGGCTGTCTATGTGGTTGACCAAGCCATTACCCATGCCATAGCAAGCCATAGCCCGTGGTCAAGTAGGGCATTGCTTGTGGTAGAGAGAGGTGCAGCCCGTGGTTGATCAAGGGCTGTCTTCATGGTCGACCAAGCCATTGCCTGTGGTAGAACGAGGCATAACTAGCAGTCAATCGAGGGTCGTCTCTATGGTCAACCAAGTCATCGCCCGTGGTAGAGCTAGCCATAGCCTGTGGTCGCGCAAGGCACTGCCCGTGGGCGACCAAGCGCACCCCCCGTGGTATACCAAGGGCGGGCGCTGGGGTGGATCAAGTCATCGCCCGTCAGCGACCATGGGCTCACGTTGCGAGAGCAAGGATCCGCCCGTGAGCGACCGAGAACACCGCCCGTGACCGACCGTGATCGACCAAGCGCACCGCCCGGGGTATACTGAGGAACTGCCCGAGGTCGACCAAGCGCACCGCCCGGGGTATACCAAGGCACTGCCCGTGGTCAACCAAGTGATCACTTGTGCTAGTGCAAGGCATCACCTGTGGTTGAGCGAGGCGCAGCCCATGGTCAACTGAGGGCTGTCTCCATGGTTGACCAAGCCGTCACCTGTGGTAGAGCAAGGCACAACCCGTAGTCAAGCAAGGCATTGCTGAGGTAGAGCCTGGCAATGATCTTGAGCTACCGAGCACATAGCCCAGGGTCAACCGAGGGCTGTCTTTGTGGTCGACCAAGCCTTCTCCTATGGTAGAGTGAGGCACAGCCCATGCTAGAGTGAGGCACTACCTGTGGTCAACCAAGGCATCGCCCATGGTAGAGCAAGGGACTGCCTGTGAGCAATTGTGTGCACTGCCCATGCTCTATCAAGGCATCAATCGTGATCTACCAAGGGCTGTTGCACTGCCCTCAGGTTCGGTGTATCCTTCAAATAACCTCATCTTCTGCTTCGATTTCGTGTATTTTCGAATCGAAATCGGATTTTGGAATCCGCTCGTCTGATGTTCAACGTTTATAGTTCTATTAAGAATCTCTTTTGTTCTACCCCTTTGACCAACAAATTCAAGATGGTCGGTTGGTCATTCTTGTTGTGGCCCTATGAGGATGTCAGTGGTTCGAATCCTGGGATCGACGTAACTATTTTTTCTGTGCTTTACGAGTAGTCATAATATAATATTGACCAATGACACATGTTTAGTGTTTCATTCATTGGTCTCTGTTCTTGCTCTGCCCACAAAAAAGGCAGGAGATGAGAAGTTCAATTCCCACCTAAGTCAATAATTTTTTTTCCCTCGCATGTGTACACTTATCCTGTCATATACTGTAATTCCCTTGCATAAGGTAATTCCCTGGACCATGCCCCCCACCCTTGTATGTAGCCACTACTTTTTGTCAGATCGGCATAGGACCATGTTATGGTGTGCTAGATTGGCTCATTATATAAAACTAACCGTAAGGTTAATGTTGCCTTTTCATTAAATAGCTACACCACTCCCTCACCGTCTACGGTTTTCGTTTTCCTCCCCATTTTCCACTATCCTTCAAGGAAGTTTGGATCTTCGAATTCACTATAATTGTTAGTCATGTACAAGTTACTGGGAAAAAAATGCAATTCACCCTTGGTCGACCAAGGCATCGGCCGTGATCGACCAAGGGCTGTCATTGGTAGAGCAAGGCATCGCCCGTGATTTAATGAGGGCCGTGGTCGGCAGGGGAAACGACGCGTGTGGTCGAGCAAGAATAGGCGTGGTGGTGCGCGAGCGTGGCTGAGAAAGAGCGGTGATCAGGNAAGGGGACGATCGATCAAGGCTCGGCAATGTGCTAAGGGATTAGACTATGGCCATGGGGTGTCACTATTCACAAGTAGGCGAATGCACGTATGGGTGGTGATAATGTCCATCAGCAAGGCATGATGCAACGCTCAAGGATGCTTGGTGAATAAGATGTGACTGAGCAAAGGCATCCAAGAGTGTGCACTACTCAATAGGCATGGCAAACGCTAAGGGAATCCTCAACACGTAGCAACTGGTGAGTTGACTACTTGTGAAGATCAGATAAGTCCTTGACCATGCTCGAGCATCATTGGATGCTGCAATCCTGATTAGATGGCTGTGATTGTGGGAGGTGATCATGGACCTGGGCCCTAGAGGAGAGTGGATCGGATTGACGATGCTAAGTCAGCACCAAGTCATCCGTACCTAGTCAAGCAGACAATCGGGGAAAGTTTCTCCAGGGATATGGCAAATCAATCTGTTATGGAAACAATCTTGGAGATTGCAGATCAACGGCCGAGATTGAACAGAATGAGATCCGATGGAGAGAATCATGGGATTCAAATATATCAGTTGTCATATTTGGTTTGCTAGGCTCCTCTATATAAATGGGGTCAGTCTCATTCTCATAAACAACCAAGAATTCTCAGAGGAGAGACATAGAGAGCCAGAGACTCCAAGAGAGTGAAAGTCTAGTCAAAGCAAACAGTCTGGTGTTCTTGAGAGAAGGCACAGGATAGGTGGGGAGTGCAAGCAATGAGAGACTATGAGGCATATACTCGTGTGACTGCGTGTAAGTGTTCTGATATGAGTTGGGTTTTTGTGTACTTGTGATATATGTGAATACAAGTTACATTTTTTCCCAATTGTGTTCTTGGGTTCCTCTGTGTTGTTTTACAGTTTTGTGATCAAATGACCTTGACAGTATGTGCAATGTGTGGCTGGTTGGCAAACGGAGTGTCGACGCTAGCGTGACGCGGAATAATTTGTGACCTGCATTAGTCCCGTGACAGTAGCCAACACAGGAACCAAAGAGCATACCACAACATAACATGCATGGGACGTCCATTGAGGGGCTGCCAGGCGGGCAGTCCAGCGGTCCACACCACCGTTGAGCCAGCCAACACGTACAGCCAAAGCGCCTCTCACACGCCGTCACACACACAGGATCGCAGTCATGTGGAAAGAGACCCCTGTCCCACTCGGAGAGGTTTCTGGGAGGGGAAAGAGGGCAGTCTGCTAGACCACAACCGGGCGATGGGCGCGAGAAGATCTAGCAGAAAAGTGAGAAATCCAACCGACCAACCGACCACATTACCGATGTGTGGCAGCTGCCGAGAGCACTGCCTGTGAGCAACCATGATACACCGAGAGAACAGCCCATGGTCAAACAAGGTCTGCCACTACGGTCATTGAAGGTTTCGCCCATCATTGACCAAGTGCGCAGCCTGTCCTAGAGCAAGGCACTGCCCAGAGCAACCGAGTGAACAGCCCGAGGTCGGCCAAGGGCAGTCGCGCTGGTCGATAATCGCATTGCCCGTGGTAGAGCAAAGTATCTCCCATTGTAGAGCAAGGCACAGCCCCTTAGTATTCCTGCCCACCGAACGTGTTCCCAATGTGTGGAAGATGCCGTGAGCTACAAAATGAGCTCACGACAAGCATCCGGGCTGCCTCCGACCACAACGACAGACACCAGCCAAGCCAGCAACAGTGTAAGTCATTTCACAAAGTCGAACTAGAGTCAAGCTCAACAGGGTCTTCTTTCCCCGCTGATTCTGCCAAGCCTGTTCACTTGGCTGTGGTTTGGCTGGATAGTAGACAGGGACAGTGGGAATCTCGTTAATCCATTCATGCTCGTCACTATTTAGATGACAAGGTTTTTGGCTACCTTAAGAGAGTCATAGTTACTCCTGCCATTTTCCCGCGCTTGGTTGAATTTCTTCACTTTGACATTCAGAGCACTGGGCAGAAATCACCTTGCATGAGCATTCACAGGGACCATCGCAATGCTTTGTTTTAATTAAACAGTCAGATTCCCCTTGTCCGTACCAGTTCTGAGTCGACTGTTCAACGCCCAGGGAAGGCCCCTGGAGGGAGCCGTTCCCAGTCCATCCTCTGGCCAGCACACGGCGACCCGCTCTAGCCGCGGAAGCAGCTCGAGCAGTCCACTAACAGCCAACGGATTTGGGACTGGGACCCCTGAGCCCAGCCCTCAGAGCCAATCCTTTTCCTGAGGTTACGGATCCATTTTGCTGACTTCCCTTGCCTACATTGTTCAATCAACCAGAGGCTGTTCACCTTGGAGACCTGGTGGGGTTATGAGTACAACCGGGCATGGGTGGCACTTGGTCCTCTAGATTTTCAAGGGCCACCGGGGGCGCACCGGACACCACGTGACGTGAAGTGCTATTCCAGGCACTGGACCCTACCTTCGACTGAGCCGTTTCTAGGGTGGGCAGGCTGTTAAACAGAAAAGATAACTCTTCCAGTGGCCCCCGCCGACGTCTCTGGACTCTCTAACGTTGCCATCAGCCACCACGTCCCGGTTCAGGAGTTTTAACCTGATTCCCTTTTCGCCGGGTTTGCCTGAGTGCCACCCACACTCAATTCGGTCGTGGGCACCGCGCCCTTGCCTTGGATCAGTCACTGGTAGCATAGAAAATAAGTGTTGCTCAACCGTGAGCAACCTTCCATAGCGAGTCTTGCAGAAGCTTAGGGCATCTATGTCACCTGCCCTTGAGCGCATCTTGCAGGAGCATAGGGTATCCGGGTCGCCTACCCTTGAGTGAGTCTTGCCCAATCACCGCGTGCACATCGCCTGGCAGCTTGCCTAGGAGTGAGTCTCGTGGGAGTGCCCATGCCCGCATCACCTGCCACTTGGCGTCCGCCTTGCTTGCTTGGGAGCGAGTCTTGCAAGAGCATAGGGCATCCGGGTTGCCTGCCCTTGAGCGAGTCTTGCGGGAGCACCCATGCCCGCGTTGCTTGCCACTTGGCATCCGATTCCAACTGATCCTTTGGCAATCTTCCCTCAATCCTATTCCTGGTTGCCATGCCATGGAGGGCCTGCATAGCAGCCTATGTCCGTGTCCGACCATCAAGGGGCTAACAAACCTTCCCCAGTTGTGGAAGCCGACACCCTCATCGGAATAGAGTGGAGGTATTCCTGGATCTTGTCCTTGAATTGCCAGAGTGTTGCCTCCTTTCCCCAGCTCGCTTCCGACATTGGCAAACCTTTCCATACAACCAGATACTCCATTCTCTGGTTCTTCTTGTTGTACCCCGACACACGTCAATTCTTCCTATCCAATTCCGTGCGCACATTCAATGGAGTGCATCTTGCCCTAACGCGTTCAGTATCCGCATCTTCATGGTAGAGTTTTAGGAAGCTGACGTGAAAAATGGGATGAATTTTCATCCTCTTGGGTAGTGCTAAGCAATAAGCCACCGCTCCCACTCGCTTCACTACCTCAAATGGCCCATCATACCTTTGAATGAGGCCCATATGCCATCTCTTGCTTGTCACTTTCTTCCAAATTTGGGGAGTCAATTTCATCATGACCTTGTCACCAACCTGAAATTCTAGCGGTTGATACCCTTGATCCGTATTAGAATGTGGTGTACAATTCTAGAATGTTCTACACACTTCTAGAATATGATACACAATTCTAGAAGGTTCTACACACTTCTAGAACATGGTGCACATTCTAGAATGTTCTACTAGAATATTCACTTTCTAGAATACTCCTTGGGAACTACTATAAATATATGATGTACTCTTCAATGTAATGTAGCAGTAGAAGAAGAAGAAAAAATAGTAAGAAGAAGAATCAATTAGCCATTTCTCTTCCTCCAATACTCATATAACTTCCACACTTCCTTATTCACCTCCTCTTCCAATTAGCTATATTCCCACCTTCCTCTATACTCCTACCATTCCTATACACCTAAACACAGACACCAACAGTGGTATCAGAGCCTCATTTCGATACAAGTGGGTGTAGGCTTATTATGGCTGAGCACTTACTCCGTTCATCCATTCCAGTACCAGTCTTTCGAGGTGAAAACTTCAACTACTGTTTCATCAAAATGAAGACCTACTTTTGCGCTCAAGATTTATGAGATGTTGTGAGTTTGGGATACACTGTCCCTCAAGATACATCCAATTTATCTTATGCGCAAAGGAAGGTACTCAAGGAGAATCAACAAAAGGATTCTCAAGCTCTACTGCTCTTTAGTTCAGCTTGACTGAAGAACTCTTTCCAAGAATCATGGGAGCCAAGACAGCAAAGGAAGCATGGGATAAGTTACAGGAGGAGTTTTGAGGAAATGACAAGGTACGAGTCTCCAAACTTCAAACCTTGAGGAGGAACTTTGAAAATTTAAAGATGAAAGATTTTGAGACAGCTAAAGATTATTATACAAGAGTGGATTCAATCGTGAATCAATTAACGGCCTATGGGGATGAGATTTCAGAAAGTAACGTTATTGGGAAAATATTAATTACTTGTAGTGAAAAATATGATCCTATTGTTACTGCTATTGAAGAATCAAAGGATATAGAAAAGCTAACAGCTGCAGAATTAATGGGATCTCTAGAGGCCCATGAACATAGATTAGAAAGGCGTAATGAAGGTTCTACTAAGAATACCTTTCAATCTAAGTTTAACAAGCTGTCTAAAAAACCTAAAGAAGGTGGAAGAAAACCAAGTGAAAATATCAAAAAGGGAAAATTTCCGCCTTGTGGCATATGTAGGAGGAAGAGTCATTTGGAAAGTGATTGTTGGTTTAAAGGAAAACCACAATGCCGAAATGGTAAAAGGTTCGGTCATCTTGAAAAGGCTTGTNAAAGGCAGGAGGTGAGAAGTTCAATTCCCACTTAAGTCAATAATTTTTTTCTGTCGTATAAGGTAATTCCCTGGACCATGCCCCCCACCCTTGTTTGTATGTAGCCACTACTTTTTGTCAGATCGGCATAGGACCATGTTATGGTGTGCTAGATCGGCTCATTATATAAAACTAACCGTAAGGTTAATCTTGCCTTTTCATTAAATAGCTACACCACTCCCTCACCGTCTACGGTTTTCGTTTTCCTCCCCCATTTTCCACTATCCTTCAAGGAAGTTTGGATCTTCGAATTCACTATAATTGCTAGTCATGTACAAGTGTTACTGGGAAAAAAAAATGCAATTCAAAGTCATTATCTTATTTGTACAATTTCGTTGCATTCTCATGTCACTAAATCATACCAAAAGTCCCACAACAAATAGACAAATATGTTGGTTGGTTAGAGAATTTGAGTAACAATGAGAAGTCTTAAAAATCATACCAAATTTGACCTCAAATTAGACAAATTACAAGGTCGCAACATGGTGGTAGGAGAACAGAAGATCAGAACACAGCCAGAAATTTCCCTCTGAGAAACTTTTAGGTGTAAGCTAGGTTTAATTTAATGATACTCTGTGCTTTTAAAAGGACAATTCTCATTAAACTTGCAGAAAAGTATAAGGAGAAACAATCACACGGCAAATATACAAAATCCTAAAAAGTCAGAAACAAATGTAGTCAACAAGGCATGGCCCATGGTTGACCAATGAATGCTACCAGCTGGTCGTGACCGAGAGGCATGGCCCATGTGAGCGACCATGATCAACGAGCAGATGTTAGCATGGGCCGTGGTCGGCAGGCGAAACGACCCTTGTGGTCGAGCAAGAATAGGCGTGGTGGTGCGCGAGCGTGGTTGAGATAGAGCGGTGATCAGGGTCGTCATCGTTGCGCGATATAGCGAAGCACTCTGGTCAAGGAAGCAATATGGATGCCCGTGCTATAGATACAGCAAAGACAACTCATCGAAGGATCGACGACCTTTGGAGGCCGATGTGAGACCAGAGGTGAGGTGAGGTGAGAACGACCGACGGCTGCCAATCTCCGAGCAAGGCGCGGCAACTGTTGACCTTTATCCCGGTCGGGGCAGACGGCGGCGGCGTGCTTGCTGATGGGGCGAGGCGCTGCGCTGGCTCTGTGGCTTCTTGTCCCCCGACTTGAGTGCGCAGCGGCGCTCCGGACATCCCGGGGTCCGTCCAACCTCCTGGCCCTGCCCCCGAAGCAACGAGGGTCAGCAGGGTGGGACGAATCGAAGCGACGAATGGCTGAATCTCAGTGGATCGTGGCAGCAAGGCCACTCTACCACTTACAATACCCTGTCGCATATTTAAGTCGTCTGCAAAGGATTCAACCCGCCGCTCGGTTGAGAGTTCTGGGGAGATGCAGTGGGACATAGGAAAGAAGAAGAAGAAACTGAAAGAAAACGAGAAAAACAGGAAGGGGAGAGAGAGAGAGAGAGCGCTTTCGTGTGTGTCGGGGGTATCGGTGGTGATGTGGTGGGTGGCTGTGTCCCATAGGGCGGTGACTAGGGTTTCGGGATGACACGTGCGAGATGTCTTCCAGCTGTCCACATTTCATAGGATAAGTCTTGAGACTAATGAATGCATTGTCACCCAAAAAAAAACCCCAATAAAATAAGGAATCCGCCGCATTGAGCCGATGATCTATTATCGCATATAAACCTCTTTTTATAAGNCGACGGTCTAAACCCAGCTTACGTTCCCTATTTGTCTCTAATTCTACCGGTCAAACAATCTTTTCCAAATGAACTTTTTCTTCACAATAATGTTCATTTCACATACTTGCAAGACCGAGAATAATTTATATGGACAAAGCATCAAAGGAAGACCTCAATATTGAATATTGAATTGTAATTGCTCCACATAATTTACTAATAAATCAGATGCATCTTTTTACCCATAGAAAAATCAGCTGCAGCTCATAGTGACCAACTGACAAACTTAAATATAGTGATTTCTGCATGGAGATATTTGTAATGATTCCACAACACAATGACAATTTTGAAAAGAAATAGATAGCATAAGTTCACATGCTTCAATAATTTAGTCAAATAGGTTTTCTCTCCAAAACAGTGAATGTTTTCCATTAGAAGTAAAAGCTACAGTTAGCATCTATAGGATATTTAGACGATGGAGAGAGTCCATTTATACAAAATATGTTCAACACTTCTATTAGGTCCATATCATTTTTCCCCATTTATAACCACTTCTTTGCTTATTTTGTTAGTCATGCTTGCAGTATCCACATTAAAGAGCAAACCACTTCTTTACTTCTGTTGTACTGTATGTCATGCTTATTTTATGCAACTTAGAGAGGAAATCATTACCCAAGCCATTATTAAACTTCCAGGAATGAAATCCTAGTAAGCTTAACAGTGTTGGTGATATAACATACTAACTCCAAGTTTGTTAGATACAAGAATAAGGGATTGTTGAATTTAAACAGTACTTTTAGAACTATATGGAATGGGTATGCTAAGAAAAAACATACAGTGGGCATGCTATCTAACAATTTTACCATTTAAACTCTTAAAATNGCTTGAATTGTAGTATGGAGAAGCGTCCTCAACAACGGACTGGGCCTAAGTTCCTTGGAAAGGGGTGCCAAAGAGGGTGAGAGCGCTGTTGTGTCTGGACCCTTTCACACCACGAGGTGCTGTCGATGAGTCGGGTTGTTTGGGAATGCAGCCCAATCGGTCGGTAAATTCCGTGGAAGGCTAAATATGGGCAAGGGACAAATAGCAAACAAGTACCACGAGAGAAAGATGAAAAGAAAGTGAACAGTGCTTGAATTATTGGGAGGGAACTGGGTGGGGGCAGGCGATGTGCCCTCATCAGATGTGGAATGGCAACGAGCTGGTCCACTGATCGTCTCAGGGCATGGACCGATGTAGATTGGGGCCCCAAGTCCAAGCCTTTGAAATGCTTCGGAAATGTCGTGGCCTCGATCATGGTAGGCAGCGTGTGCCTCTCAGCATGCCTTGGCACTTGCATGCTCCGGGCATCAGCTTGTGGGCTCCCCATTTGGCCTATCTTGAAACATGGACCAAGGAGTCTGACATGTGTGCGAGTCAATGGGTGAAAAACCCATAAGGCACACGGAAGCTGACTGATGGGATCCCCTGCAGGTGCACCACTGACCGACCTTGATCTTCTTAGAAGGTTTCTAGTGAGAGCATGCCTGTTAGGACCCGAAAGATGGTGAAATATGCTTGAGCAGGGCGAAGCCATAGGAAACTCAGGCTTGCAGCGATATTGATGTGCAAATCATTCGTTTGATTTGGGTATAGGGACGAAAGACTAATCAAACCATCTAGTAGCTGGTTCCCTCCGAAGTTTCCCTCAGGATAGTTGGAGCTTAAGGGCGAGTTCTATCGGGTCAAGCCAATGATTAGAGGCATTGGGGGCGCAACGTCGATGACCTATTCTCAAACTTTAAATAGGTAGGACAGCACAGCTACTTCGCTGAGCCGTGCCAGGGAATCGAGAGCTCCAAGTGGGTCATTTTTTGTAAGCAAAATTGGCGATGCGGGATGACCCATAAGTCAGGTTACGGTGCCCAACTACGTGCTAACCTAGAACCCACAAAGGGTGTTGGTCGATTAAGATAGCGGGACAGTGGTCATGGAAGTTGAAATCTGCTAAGGAGTGTGTAACAACTCACATACTAAATCAAATAGCCCTGAAAATGGATGGCACTGAAGCACACGACCACTACCTAGCCATCGGGGCAAGTGCTAGGCCCTGATGAGTAGGAGGGCACGGCGGTCGCTGCAAAATCTTGGTGAAATATTCAAATGTGAACTTTGAAGGTCAGAGTGGGGATAGGTACCATGTGAATGGCACTTGTACATGGGTTAGTTGATCCTAAGAGATGGGGGAAGCTTGTCTGATAGTGCCGTGTGTGCAAGCTTCGAAAGGGAATCAAGTTAAAACTCTTGAACCGGGACACGGTGGCTGATGGAAATGTTAGAGAGTCTAGAAATGTCGGCGGGGGCCTCAGGAAGAGTTATCGTTTCTGTTTAACAGCCTGCCCACCCTGGAAATGACTCAGCTGGAGGTAGGGTCTAGCGGCTGGAATAGCACCACATGTCGCGTGGTGTCCAGTGTGCCCCAGGCAGCCCTTGAAAATTCGGAGGACCGAGTGCCACCCACGTCTGGTCATACTGATAACTGCATTAAGTCTCCAAGTTGAATAGCCTTTGGTCGATGGAACAATATAGGCAAGGGAAGTTGGCAAAATGGATCCATAACCTCGGGAAAGGGATTAGCTTGAGGGCTGGGCTTGGGGGTCCAATTCCCAAACCTCTTGGCTGTCAGTGGACTGCTTGAGCTGCTCCCGCGGCGAGAGCAGGTCATTGCATGCCGGCCAGCGGACTGGACTGGGAACAATGCCCTCCAAGGGCCTTCCCTGGGCATCGAATAGTCAACTAAGAACTGGTACAAACAAGGGGAATCCGACTGTTTAATATAAACAAAGCATTGAAATGTTCCTTGCGAATGCTCACGCAATGTGATTTCTACCCAGTTCTCTGAATGTCAAAGTAAAGAAATTCAACCCAGCCTAGGTAAACAGCAGGAGTAACTATGACTTTCTTAAGGTAGCCAAATGCCTCATTATCTAATTAGTGACGCGCATGATTGGATTACCGAGATTCCCATTGTCCCTGTCTACTACCCCACGAAACCATAGCCCAAGGGAACGGACTTGCCAGAATCATTGGGGAAAGAAGACCCTGCTGAGCTTGACTCCAGTTCAACTTTGTGAAATGACTTGAGAGGTGTAGAATAAGTGGGAGGCCTCGTGCAAAAGTGAAATACCACTACTTTTAACATTATTTTACTTATTCCGTGAATCGGAGGTAGGGCAATGCCCCTTCTTTTGGACCTAAGGTCTGCCTGGGCGGGCCAATCCGGTGGAAGGCATTGATAGGTGGGCAATTTTGCTGGGGCAGCACATCTGTTAAAAAATAATGTAGGTGTCCTAAGATGAGCTCAACGAGAACATAAATCTCATGTGGAACAAAAGGGTAAAAGCTCGTTTGATTCCGATGCCCAGTGCGAATATGAACCGTGAAAGCGTGGCCTATCGATCCTTTAGATCTTTGGAATCTGAAGCTAGAGGTGTTAGAAAAGCTACCACAAGGATAACTAGCTTGTGGTAGCCAAGCATTCATAGTGACGTTGCTTTTTGATCCTTTGATGTCGGCTCTTCCTATCATTGTGAAGCAGAATTCACCAAGGGCTGACCACGGGCTGTGCCTTGCTCTACCACAGGCTGAGCACCCGGTCGATCACGGTCGCTAACGGGCAGTGCTCTTGGTCACTCATGGGCTGTGCCTCGCTCAACCAGCAACAGCCCTTGGTCGATCACAGGTGATGCCTTCATCGACCACAGTGACAGCCCCTGGTTGACCACAGGCGATGCCTTGATCGACCATGGCGACAGCCCTTGGTCAACCACGGGCTATGCCTTGCTCTACCATTGGCCGTGCACTTGGTCGACCATGGTCACTCATGGGCAGTGCGCTTGGTTGCTCATGTGCTGTGACTTGCTCTACCAGCAACAGCCCTTGGTCGATCATGGGCAATGCCTTGATCAACCACAGCGACAGCCCCTGGTCAACCATGGGCGATGCCTTGATAGACCACGGTGACAGCCTGTGGTCGACCATGGGCAGTGCCTTGCTCTACCATGGGCTGTGCGCACGGTCGATCATGGTCGCTCATGGGCTGTGCCTGGCTCTACCAGCAACAGCCCTTGGTCGATCACAGGCGATGCCTTGAATGACCACAGTGACAGCCCCCGGTCAACCATGGGTGATGCCTTGGTCTACCTTGGTGGATGTTGGTAGGGCACGGGCGGTTGGTGTAAAATGCCGGGGTCATGATATCACCTGCTGGGAATAGCAAAAACTTAAATAAAGCTCTTCAAGGGGGTAGTGTGTGGCATGGCTGCCCCCTTGCATCTGTACCATCACCCGGGGGCATGATCCCTGTTGATCATGGGGGCATGCTCCGGTGCTGGGAGTGCTTCCTCCGCCACCACACCGACACCGGCTTGGCCGGCGTTTGTCATTGTGGTCAGAGGCAGCCTGGATGTCTGTCATGAGCGCATTTTGTAGCTCATGGCATCTTCCACACATCAGGAACACATTCGGTTTTCTGGATTACTGAAGAGCTTTGCCTTGCTCTACGACGGATGATGCCTAGCTCGACCTCGGTCTTGCACTCAGTCACTCATGGGCTGTGCCTTGCTCTACCAGCAANAGGGACAGCCTGTGGTTGACCAGGGGCTGTTGCCGTGGTCGACCAAGGGCTGATGCCGTGGTCGGCCAAGGGCTGCCGCCACAGTCAATCAACGCATCGCCGGTGGTGGACCAAGCTTGCAACCCATGCTAGAGCAAGGAACTGCACACGAGCAACCCAGTGAACGGCCCGAGACTGACCATGGGATTTCGCCCTGGTGGATTGTCACATTGCCCGTGCTAAAGAAAGGTAACACCCGTGCTAGAGGAAGACACAACCCCTTAGCACTGCCCGTGATCGACTGAGCGCACCGCCAGTGGTAGAGGAAGCAACTGCCCCTTGTTGACCAAGGCATCGCCCGTGGTAAACCAGGGGCAGTCGCCGTGGACGATCAAGGCATCGCCCGTGATCGGCCAAGGGCTGACGCTGGTAGAGCAAAGATCCACCCATGAGCGACAATGATCGACCAAGCGCACTGACCGTGGTAGACCAAGGCGTCGCCCATGGTATACCAGGGGATGTCGCCGTGGTTGACTAAGGCATCGCCCATGGTATACCAGGGGCTGTTGCCGAGGTCGATCAAGGCACCCCCTGTAGTATACCTGGGGCTGTCACTGTGGTCGACCAGAGCATCGCCCGTGGTATACCTGGGGTTGTCACTGTGGTAGATCAAGGCATCACCCATGATCGCCCCAGGGCTGATGCTGGAAGAGAAAGGATCCGCCTATTAGTGACCGTGATCGACCGAGGGCACCGCCTGTGGTAGAGCAAGGCACTGGCCGGTGTCGACCAAGGCATCGCGCGTGGTATACCAGGGGCTGTCGCCGTGGTCGATCAATGCATCACCCGTGGTATACCAGGAGCTTTGACTACGGTCGATCATGGCATCGCCTGTGATCAGCCAGGGGATGTTGCTTGTAGAGCAAGGCACAGCCCATGAGTGACCGACAGCACTGCCCGTGAGCGACTGTGATCGAGTGAGCACACCGCTTGAGGAAGAGCAAGGCACTGGCCGTTGTCGATCAAGGCGTCGCCAGTGGTATATGAGGGGCTGTCGCCGTGGTCGACCAAGGCATCGCCCTGTGTATACCAGGAGCAGTCGCTGTTGTCGATCAAGGCGTCGCCCGTGGTATATGAGGGGCTGTCGCGGTGGTCGACCAAGGCATCGCCCGGGGTATACCAGGGGCTGTCGCCGCGGTTGATCAAGGCATCGCCTGCAGTATACCAAGGGCTGTCGCTGGGGTCGATCAAGGCATCCCCCGTGGTATACCAGGGGCAGTCGCTGCGGTCGATCAAGGCATCGCCCCGTGATCGACCATGGGTTGACTCTGGTAAGGCAAGGATCCGCCAATGAGCGACCGTGATCGAACGAGCGCACCGCCTGTGATCGACCAAGGCATCGCCCATGGTATCCAAGGGGCTTTTGCCGTGGACGACCAAGGAATCGCCAGTGGTATACCAGGGGCGGTCACTACGGTCGCTAAAGGTATCGCTTATGACCGACCAAGAGCGGATGCTGGTAGAGCCATGATCCACCCATCAGCGCCCGTGATCTACCGAGCACGACGCCCGTGGTCGACCAAGGGCTGACACTGGTAGACCATGAATCCGCCCATGGGCGACCATGATCAACCGAGCGCACCCCCTGTGGTAGAACAAAGCACTCGCCGTTGTCAACCAAGGCATCGCCCATGGCATACTCAGGGCTGTTGCCGAGGTCGATCAAGACATCGCCCATGGTATACCAGGGGCTGTCGCCGTGGTCGACCAAGGAATAGCCGGTGGTATACCAGGGGAAGGCGCTGTGGTTGATCAAGGCATCGCCCGTGATCGACTAAGGGCTGACGCTGGTAGAGCAAGGATCCGCCCATGAGCGACCATGATCGACCAAGCGCACCGCCTGTGGTCGACCAAGGCATCGCCCGTGGTATACCCAGGGAGGTCCCCGTGGTAAACCAAGGCATCGCCCATGGCATGCCCGGGGCAGTCGCAGCAGTCAATCAAGGCATTGCCCGTGATCGTCCAAGGGCTAACGCTGGTAGAGCAAGGAACCGCTCATGAGCGACCATGATCGACCAAGCGCCCCGCCTGTGGTCGACCAAGGCATCGCCTGTGGTATACCAGGGACTGTCGCCATTGTGGATCAAGACATTGCCCGTGGTATACCAGGGTCAGTGGCTGTGGTCGACCAAGGCATCGCCCGTGGTATACCAGGGTCTGTCGCTGCTTTGTCGATCACAGTAGAGCAAGGCAGAGCCCGTGAGCGACTGAGAGAACTGCCCGTGAGAGACCGTGATCGACAAAGTGCTGTCACAGTGGTTGATGAAGGCATCGCCCGTGGTTGACCAAGGGCTGACGCCTTGGTCAATCAAGGCGTCCCGCGTGGCCGACCAAGGGCTGCCACTGCGTCCGATCAATGCATCGCTGTTGGTCGTCCATGCTCGCGGCCCATGCTAGTGCAAGGCACTGCACACGAGAAACTGAGTGAACAGCCTGAGATCGACCTTGGGATGTCGCCTTGGTGGATAATCGCATCGCCAGTGCTAGAGCAACACACAGCCCCTGAGTATTCCAGCCATCCGAACGTGATCCCGATGTGTGGAAGTTGCCGTGAGCTGCAAAATGAGCTCATAACAAGCATCCGGGCTGCTTCTGACCACGACGATGCTTGACAGCCAAGCCGGCGTCAGAGTGGTGGCGGAGGAAGCATGCCCCCATGATCGGTAGGGATCATGCCCACGGGTGATGGTACGGATTCAAGGGGGCAGCCATGCCACACACTACCCCCTTAAAGAGCTTTATTTACGTTTTTGGTATTCCCAGAAGATGAGCGACCAAGAGTACTGCCTGTGACCGACTGTGATTAACGGAGCACATTGCCTGTGGTAGAGGAAGGCACTGTCCATTGTTGACCAAGGCATCGCCCGTGGTATACCAGGGGCAGTCGCTGCGGTCGATCAAGGCATCGCCTGTGGTATACCGAGAGCACTGCCCGTGAGCGACAGTGATCGACCGAGGGCACCGCCCATGGTAGAGCAAGGCACAGCCCGTGGTCGACCAGGGGCTCTCACCGTGGTCTATCAAGACATCACCTATGGTATCCCCGGGGCAGTTGCCGCAGTTGATCAAGGCAGCACCCGCGGTATAGCAGGGGCAGTCGCTGCAGTAGATCAAGGCATCCCCCGTGGTCGATCAAGGCATCGCCGGTGGTATACCAGGGGCTGTCGCCATGGTCGATCAAGGCATCGCCGGTGGTATACCAGGGGCTGTCGCCGTGGTCCATCAAGGCGTCGTCCATGGAATCCCCGGGGCAGTTGCCGCAGTTGATCAAGGCATCACCCGCGGTATAGCAGGGGCAGTCGCTGCAGTAGATCAAGGCATCACCCGTGGTCGATCAAGGCATCGCCTGTGAACAACCGGGAGATGTCGCTGGTTGAGAAGGGCCCAGCCCATAAGTGACCCAGAGCACTGCCCATGAGCGACAATGATCAGACTCGAGCACCACCCGCGGAAGAGCAAGGCACTGCCCGAGATCGACCAAGGAACCACCCATTGTCCACCAGGGGCTGTCGCCATGGTAGATCAAGGCATTGCCCGTGGTTTACCAGGGGCTGTCGCCGTGGCCGACCGAGGCATCGCCCGTGGTATACCTGGGGTAGTCGCTGCGGTTGATCAAGGCATTGCCTGTGAACAACCGGGGGATGTCGCTGGTTGAGAAAGGCCCAGCCCATGAGTGACCCAGAGCACTGCCCATGACCGACAATGATCAGCCGAGAGCACCACCCGTGGTAGAGCAAGGCACTGCCCGTGATCGACCAAGGAACCACCCATTGTCCACCAGGGGCTGTCGCCATGGTAGAGCAAGGCATCGCCTGTGGTATACCAGGGGCAGTCGCAGCGGTCGATCAAGTCGTGGCCTGTGATCGACCAGGACCTGTCGCTAGTAGAGCAAGGCGCAGCCCATGAGCGACAGTGATCGACTGAGAGCACTGCCCGTGGTAGAGCAACGAACAGCCCGTGGTGGACCAGGGGCTGTCCCGGTGGTCAACCAGGGGCTGTCCCAGTGGTCAACCAAGGGCTGTCGCCATGGTCAACCAAGGGCTGTCGCCATGGTCAACCAAGGGCTGCTGCCACGGTCGATCAACGCATCGCCGGTGGTCGACTGAGCTCACAGCCCGTGCTAGAGTAAGGGACTGCGCACGAGCAACCGAGGGGATGTCGCAGGTTGAGCAAGGCACAGGACATGACTGACCCAGAGCACTGCCCGTGAGCAACAGTGATTGACCGAGAGCACTACCCGTGGTAGAGCAAGGCACTGCCCGTGATCGACCAAGGCACCACCCGTCGTCCACCAGGGGCTGTCGCAGTGGTAGATCATGGTATTGCCCGTGNCTTGCACTGCCACGTGACAATATGCATGTCCAAACACGTTATCTAGCACGTGACAGCTCGCTTGGGGTTTGCTTTGGAGTGTTTTCCTTCTGAGGTAGCTCTTTCCTTTCCCGGGTATTTCCTCTGTGGGCAAGCTCCTCTACTCTGGCGTCATGTGACCAATCCTGCAGCCGCGCACATGACGGCTTGCCTGGGGAAAGAGGAAGAGTGTTGTCTCTGCAGGTAAGCACTTTCCTATGTCAAGGGGTCGGGTATCTCTCTTTTGGGCCAGCTCTATGCAGGTCACGTGTCGTGTCCAAACATGAGGTCGTGGGTTCGCATTA
>CXYZ01002646.1:95244-100244 GCA_900006705.1 Sonneratia caseolaris
GCTGGGTGGTCGTTTCCAACCTCCCGGCACCAAGCCGAAAGCCTCACTGAGCCATTCAATCGGTAGTAGCGACGGGCGGTGTGTACAAAGGGCAGGGACGTAATCGGCGCAGGCTGATGACCTGCGCCTACTAGGAATTCCTCGTTCAAGAGCAATAATTGCAATGCTCTATCCCCAGCANATGCTGATGACATGCGCTTACTAGGCATTCCTCGTTGAAGAGCAATAATTGCAATGCTCTATCCCCAGCACGACAGAGTTTCACAAGATTACCCGGACCTTTCGGCCAAGGAACACTTGCTGGCTCTGTCAGTGTAGCGCGCGTGCGGCCCAGAACATCTAAGGGCATCACAGACCTGTTATTGCCTCAAACTTCCATCGGCTTGAGCCGATTGTCCCTCTAAGAAGCCAAGAGCCGCCAGGGCGACACGGGCTATTTAGCAGGGTAAGGTCTCGTTCGTTATCGCAATTAAGCAGACAAATCACTCCACCAACTAAGAACGGCCATGCACCACCAACCATCAAATCAAGAGAGAGCTCTCAATCTGTCAATCCCACTGATGTCTGGACCTGGTGAGTTTCCCCGTGTTGAGTCAAATTAAGCCGCAGGCTCCACTCCTGGTGGTGCCCTTCCGTCAATTTCTTTAAGTTTCAGCCTTGCGACCATACTTCCCCCGGAGCCCACACATTTAAAGATTTCTCACAAGGTGCCAGACGGGTCATAAGTAACACCGTCTGATCCCTAATTGGCATAGTTTATGGTTAAGACTACAACGGTATCTGATCGTTTTCGATCCCCTAACTGTCGTCCCTGATTAATGAAAACATCCTTGGCAAATGCTTTCGCAGTAGTTAGTCTTCAGTGGGTCTAAGAATTTCACCTCTGACCACTGAATACTGATGCCCCCGACTGTCCCTATTAATCATTACAGCGGTCCTAGAAACCAACAAAATAGAACTGCTGTCCTATTTTATTATTCCATGCTAATCTATTCAAGCAAGCTGCCTTCATTAAGCGATCTAATTTGTTCACAGTAACAGTCCTGGCTTTCTGACACACACACTAAAGTATATGCAGTGCCCCAGGTAAAAAGTCCCGACCAGACCAGTGCACGCGGTGAGGCGGACCAGCTGGCCAGGACCAAGATTCAACTACGGGCTTTTTAACCGCAACAACTTTAATATACGCTACTAGAGCTGGAATTACCGCGGCTGCTGGCACCAGACTTGCCCTCTAGTTGTTCCTCGTTAAGGGGTTTAAATTGTACTCATTCCAATTACAAGACCCAAAAGAGCCCTGGATCAGTATTTATTGTCACTACCTCCCCGAGTCGGGATTGGGTAATTTGCGCGCCTGCTGCCTTCCTTGGATGTAGTAGCCGTTTCTCAGGCTCCTTCTCCGGGGTCGAGCCCTAACCCTCCGTTACCCGTTGTCACCACGGCTGGCCAAGACCAAGCCGTCGAAAGTTGATAGGGCAGAAATTTGAATGAACCATCGCCAGCGCAAGGCCATGCGATTCGAAAGTTATTCTGAATCACCAAGAGGCCCCGAAGGGCATTGGTTTTGAACCTAATAAATACTCCCCTTCCGAAGTCGGGGTTCGTAGCAAGTATTAGCTCTAGAATTACCACAGGTATCCTTGTAGTATTGGCACTATCAAATATACTATAACTGATTTAATGAGCCATTCGCAGTTTCACTGTACAATTGCTTATACTTAGACATGCATGGCTTAATCTTTGAGACAAGCATATGACTACTGGCAGAATCAACCAGGTAGCTTTGTATCCCCAGGCTTCTCAGAGAGAAGCAGAGTTGTTCAACTACTCCCCACTATGCAGCAGGTTGCAGTGTCTCCCCCAAGAGACCAAGTTTCCCCCTGTATAAACCAATGCAAATCCCCGCTAGTCCAAGGCCCAATAAAGAACCACGAACAGCAGAGACGCCCACGTGAAGACCTCTCCTAGGAGCGCAGCTCAACAAGCAGCACCCACAGGCAGGTTTCTTCTCCCACTCGAGACAGTATAGCCAACGGCCAATCGTCTACAGATGCCAGCATGCAGTGCGTGGGTCTAGCCCAGCACAGAATTCTGCAGCACCCTAGCCAGGGTTGATGTATCCCTGTCCAAGGCACGTATTGTCACGCTATTACGAGGCATGAACATCAGGTCCACACGTTCGACATAATGCTGTGCAACACATCATTTATGAGTAAAATCCCCCAGGTCCAAATGATCCCCCAGACAAGATGCATTCTTGGGACTGTCTTGGAGCTGTATCACGCATGCCCAGACGGCAGTTTGCTATCTTAGCCTCACATGCCAGCCTCACAAGACGCGTAAACCTAGCTTGGGCAGTACCCTAAACCGGCCACATGTAGAGGACAGACAGAGTCTGCCAACTACCCAAAGCCATAATTGCCAATTACCTGTAACGCGAATGGAGTGTCGTCCAGACGCCAGGCAAGCTGTAAGAGGACAGGGTAACACCTTGTGCTGCAGAAAGGTGCAGGCGCGCATATAGCCTCGCGCAACCCCAATCTGACCATGCAGGTACACTGCAGTGTCGCACACAGCATCTGCACCACCATGTGGTACGTCTCGGCGCCTGAGATGCAGCATCTGGCCGCTGTATTTTTCACTCGCGCTACTCAGTGTAACGTTGCACAAGAGCGGCATCAGCGAGACTCCCGTGTTACCCTGTTCTGCATCACAAAAATTACACTGCGTCCTGCAGTGAAACACAGACCCACTTGCACTGCTACGCGCTAGATAGTGCGCTGCAGCTAGCTTAGCCCACTAAAGCACATGCTTAGCGCCAAACAACCACTAACTCCCAAGGCTGCTAGGGCCTTAGCCCGATTCCTCAAACTACCACACTCTTTGGCGTGGTCTGCATTTTGCCGGCACAAACATGCTAGGTTACCATCTATGCCCTAGATTAGTCCCAGCCATATTTGTCGCCTGCTTGTCTGCAGCCTGGGCTACAGAGACGTTTCCTAGGCTGGCTTGCAGACAGTATATGCAGCACTGCAGAAGGCTTACCTGTAGAAACATCTCTGAACTTGTGAAGGCTTAAGCTATCATTGAAGTGTGCAGTTGGACTGGTGTGCTGACAGTTCTGCATGTGTTTGCAGAGAATGGTGTACTCGGCAGCCCAGCCATTGGAAATGGCCTGTAGCAAGAGCTGTTGATGTGTTTGCTGCCTGGCTGCGTCCGAGTGTCCTACTGTCCACTGTAGGCCTGGCGAACACAATAAGTGCTCCAGAGCGCTGGTTCTCATACTCTACTCCATGGCCCGCTCTCCTGGCACATTTTCCTGACCTAGCAGAGGCCTGCGGTATGTTCTTTGCACAGCTAGTCCACTTCTGGCCTCTTTTTTTGCAACTAAGCACGTTGCTTGTCGCTTTCTTCTTGCCACATAAATAACAACCTGGCAAACCTGCTCCTTAGACGCCTCTGGCTCCTACATGTCTTGGGTCGGGGTATTTTTGTTTCGGCCCTGCTGGGCCCACAGGACAGAGCACATGTCCAAACACGTGACCTTGTATGCTTGGGGTCGGGACAAGGGTCCTTGATTTCTCCACTCTCTTGAGCCAGGGTTGTCTTTCTTGGGTTGCTCCTTTGGCCTCTGCATGTCCACGTGTCTGGGCACATGACCTGGCACAGGATTTCTGGTTTGCCCTTCCCTACTAGGGCTAGGCTATGTCTTGACTTTCACGCAGGGCTTGCCCTTGCACTGCCACGTGACAATATGCATGTCCAAACACGTTATCTAGCACGTGACAGCTCGCTTGGGGTTTGCTTTGGAGTGTTTTCCTTCTGAGGTAGCTCTTTCCTTTCCCGGGT
This sequence comes from Sonneratia caseolaris, assembly GCA_900006705.1. Classification (NCBI taxonomy): domain Eukaryota; kingdom Viridiplantae; phylum Streptophyta; class Magnoliopsida; order Myrtales; family Lythraceae; genus Sonneratia; species Sonneratia caseolaris. The sequence goes on from CXYZ01002646.1 coordinate 99,094, forward strand.
ATTTCCTCTGTGGGCAAGCTCCTCTACTCTGGCGTCATGTGACCAATCCTGCAGCCGCGCACATGACGGCTTGCCTGGGGAAAGAGGAAGAGTGTTGTCTCTGCAGGTAAGCACTTTCCTATGTCAAGGGGTCGGGTATCTCTCTTTTGGGCCAGCTCTATGCAGGTCACGTGTCGTGTCCAAACATGAGGTCGTGGGTTCGCATTAGGGCTGTCTCTGGACCAAGTCAAGGGTTAGGGTATTTCCTTTTCCGGCTAGTCCTTTTAACGCAAGTCACGTGAACCAGCGTGTTTAAGACGGCTCTCTAGGGTTAGGGTTAGTGTTAGGGCTAGGGCTGGGGTTGGGGCTAGAGCTATGGATAGGGTTGGGCTAGGGTCGGGGTTAGGGTTAGGGTTAGGGTTGGGCTACGGTCGGGGCTAGGGCAAGGGTTAGGGTTAGGGTTAGGGTTAGGGTTAGGGTTAGGGTATTTCCTTTTCCGGGTAGCTTCTTCCCTGCCAAGTCATGTAACAATGCTTGGGTCCAACTACTCCTGGGCCTGCCTCGTGANGGTAGAGCAAGGGACAGCCTGTGGTCGACCAAGGGCTGATTCCGTGGTCGGACAAGGGCTGCCACCGCGGTCAATCAACGCATCGCCGGTGGTGGACCGAGCTCGCAGCCCAAGCTAGAGCATGGCACTGTGCATGAGCAACCCAGTGAACAGCCTGAGACGACCATGGCATGTCGCCCTGGTGGATTGTCACATTGCCCATGCTAAAGAAAGGTATCACCCGTGCTAGAGGAAGACACAACCCCTCAGTTTTGCAGCCAACTGAAGGAGTTCCCGATGTGTGGAAGATGCCATGAACTACAAAATGAGCACACGACAACCATCCGGGCTGCCTTCGAACACCACAACGGACGCTGGCCAAGCCAGAGATGGTGTGGAGGCGGAGTAAGCACGCCCAGCACCAGAGAATGCCCCCACAATCAGTGTGGATCATTACCCCGGGTGATGGTACGGATGCAAGGGGGCAACTAAGCCACACACTACCCCCTTAAAGAGCTTTATTTGAGTTTTTGGTATTCCCAGAAGGTGATATGAGGACCCCGGAATTTTACACCAACCGCCCGGGCACTACCAATGCCCACCACAGTCGATCAAGGCATCACCC
>CXYZ01002646.1:106193-111193 GCA_900006705.1 Sonneratia caseolaris
AGAGGAGAGACACAGAGAGCCAGAGACTCCAAGCGAGTGGAAGTCAAGTTAGAGCAAGCAGTCCGGTGTTCTTGAGAGAAGGCACAAGACGGGTGGAGAGTGCAAGCAGTGAGAGACTGTGAGGCATATACTCGTGGGATTGCGTGTAAGTGTTCTGATCTGGGTTGGGTTTTTCATGTACTTGTAATACCTGTGAATACGAGTTACGTTTTCCCAATTGTGTTCTTGGATTCCCTTGTATTGCTTTTGTGGTTCTGTGATCGAACAACCTTGACGGTCAAACTGAGTGTGTGGATGGCACTCAGACAGACCTGACAGGCTTCAGTAGTGGGGGCATGGGGTCACGGTCAAAGTGCTGACCGAATGACTGAGCTGGCAAGTAGTCAATCTTATCCAACTGCTGCAGCCTGAAAATGGGACTTCGGGTAGGTAGGAGAAGCATGGCTGTTTCCTAAAAATCAGGGATTGTGCACCCTTCCCCTGTAAGGATAAATGGGACTGCTGGGTCGGCAAAAGGGGTGGACAACTGGAGCAAAGGAAGAGAAGGAAACACTCCTTGACAAAAAGCCGAACAAGGAAGGCCAGCGGTGCTGTCTCCAGTTCCCTCCAAGTCGTGCATGGACTCCCAAGGCGAAGTTGACCTGTCCAAGTGAGGAGTGCAAGTGCTGGACACACGAGGCACATACTTGGCATGACCATGCAAGGTCGTGTAAGGGTTTTGCGTGTTCTTGTAATCCGGGTTTGTGAATTCAAGTGAAATTTTCCTTACCTTGCATTGTTCGATCTTGACCCTTTGTTGCTAAATCTTGCCAAGCTGTTCTTGTTACATGTGTTTGGGTTGGCCAAGAGTGTGCAGGACACTACTTAGGGCCATTGCAGGAGCGGAAAATTTTGGGTGAAGTCCGACCCCTATGATAGTTGGTATTAGAGCCATGTTTGGCGGTGAGGTGAGCGTTTTCAACAACAAGCGAGCGGTGACCTGAATGTCATGCATGGACGCATTGAAGGATTGAGTAACGGCCTTGGAAACATCCCTCGGCAACATGTCTGGAGTTGGCGGAATGGTAGCGGAAGTTCTAGCATCTCTTGTTCTAGATGTTGCCCGGTCGAAGGAAGGAAGGCGACGGAGGGTTCGTTCCTTAAGGACCCCAAGACTCACTAGGGGTGCTTCATCTACAATGGCCCCCATCGTGCTCGTGGGTGCCCGAAAAGGGAGAAGTTGTCGGCCCTTGTAAACAGGACCGACTCTGACTCGAATGGTGAGCAAACTAGAGTGGCACCTCTCCAAATACTTGGTGCCATCCTCTCGGGAAGGAAGGCACTGGAGCAGGGATTAATGGACGTACCGATGACCCTAAATGCCAAGGAGGCAGCAACAATGGTGGACATCGGCGCAACGCACAACTTCATGTCGGATCGTGTTGTGTAGGCCTATGGATTGCAGGTCCAGAAGCAAGCCAACCGCATGAAAGCTATGAACTCCCAAAGTAGATCAATGCTTGGCATGGCCAAAGGAGTGCCAGTCCAGATTGGCGAATGGTCGGGGAACATTGGCATCATGATCATTTCGATGGATGATTTTGATGTAATACTCGGTAACAACTTTTTGGTGAAAGCTTGTGTTTCAGTCATGCCACACTTGCCTGGTTTGTTGATCGCAGACTCGAAGAAGCCGTGCTTCATTCAGGGATTTAAGGGCCTCAACCATGCGGAGGACATCCGGACTGAGAAGGTCTCTGCTATGCAGATAGCCAAAGGCTGGAAGAGGGACCAGCCAACCTACCTTGCAACTATCCATGAGTCAGGGCTCGAAGCGGGCAGGAATGTTGACATTCCTAACGTGGTGCAAGCGATCCTAGTTGACTTCTGGGATGTTATGCCTGATGAGCTGCCCAAGGGCTTACTGCCAAGGCGGGCTGTGGATCACAAGATTGAACTGATTCCGAGAACAAGGCCACTTGCAAAAACTCCTTACCGAATGTCGCCTAAAGAGCTAGAGGAGTTGTGGAGACAACTCCAAGACTTGTTGGATTCAGGGAAAGTTCAACCCTCCAAGGCACCCTATGGTGCTCTAGTGCTATTCCAAGTGAAGCAAGATGGCACGTTGCGGTTGTGCGTGGACTACCACGGGTTCAACAAAGTCATTGTGAAGAACAAGTACCCCGTACCTTTGATTGTAGACTTGGTTGACCGGCTCAACGGAGCTGAATTCTTCACCAAGTTGGACTTGAGATCGGCATATTGGCAAGTTCGCATTGCAAAGGGCGATGAGCCAAAGACGACAATGGTGACTCGGTATGGGTCCTATGAGTTTAGGGTCATGCCATTTGGCTTGACCAATGCACCAACCACATTCTGTAATCTCATGAATGATGTTTTCCATGATATAATAGACAAGTTTGTGGTTGTGTATCTCGATGACATTGTCGTGTATAGCCGATCCCTAGAAGAACATCTTGGGCATTTACGTTGTGTGTTCCAGCGGTTAAGGGAACACCAATTGTACGTAAAAAAGGAGAAGTGTGAGTTTTTCATGAAGGAAATCAATTTCCTTGGCCACATGATTGGTGGTGGCATGGTGCAGATGGATCCCCGGAAGGTACAATCCATCAAGGAGTGGACTGCTCCAAACAAAGTGAGTGAGCTTTGGAGTTTCCTTGGTTTGGCTAACTACTACAAGAAATTCATCAAGGGATACTCGAAGATGGTATCCTCGCTCACCGATCTATTGCAAAAGGCAAGCCGTGGACATGGGATGGGGCATCTGCTGATGCCTTCAAGAAGATCAAGTCTCGGATTGTGGCCAAACTTGTGCTCAAGCTACCGGACTTTGACCGGTTGTTCAAAGTCCATAAGGATGCATCTGAACGTGCTACGGGTGGGGTGCTTGTGCAGGGCAGGCACCCTATGGCGTTTGAGAGCTGGAAGCTGAAGCCGACCGAGCAACACTACTTTGCGCACGAGAAGGAAATGTTGGCAGTCGTGCACTGCCTATGGGCATGGCGGGTATATTTGCTGGGCACTTCTTTTGTGATTAAGACTGATAATGTTGCAAACACCTTCTTTAAGACACAGAAGAAGCTGTCCCCAAGACAGGCCTAGTGGCAAGAGTTCCTGGCCAAGTATGACTTCGAGTGGGAGCATAGGCTGGGGCGTCACAACCAGGTTGCTGACACACCGAGCAGGAAGGCGGTAGAGGTGGTTGCTGCGTTGACTCAGCTAGAATATGACTTTGTGGGTAAGCTGAAGGATCAGGTGAAGGAGGATCGGTTATACCAAAAGCTGGTCGTGCATGTCCAAGATGGTACCATGAGGAGGTATTGGATCGAAGATGGATTGTTATACGCGAAGTGTGGTCGCGTATTCATCCCTAGTGGAGGGCTGAGGACTTAGCTGTTGTGCGAACATCATGCTGTGCAATGGGCTCGGCATCTGGGACGGGAAAGGATGCTGGCGCTGTTGACACACTCCTACTTCTAGTCGAAGATGGAGAAAAAGGTCAAGCTCTATGTCAAGATGTGCCTCATTTGTCAACAAGACAAAGTGGAATGGCGCACTGAGGCAGGCTTGCTGTAGCCTTTGCCTATTCTAGAGAAACCTTGGGTGTCGGTTTCTATGGACTTCATCAGCGGCTTCCCTAAGGTTAAGGGTGTTGATGGAGTCATGGTTGTGGTGTACAGGTTCTCGAAGTGTGGAATCTTCAGGCCTACCCCAAAGAATTGCTCAACGGAGACAATGGCAGAAGAGTTCTATCGCCATGTGGTCAAGCTGTTTGGGATCCCGACGGACATCGTGAGTGATCGTGATGCCCGGTTCACCAAGAGATTCTAGACCCATCTCTTCAACATGATGGGGACGGAGCTAAAGTTTTCAATAGCAAACCACCCACAAACAGACGGGCAAACGAAAAGGATGAACCAACTATTGGAAGAATATTTGCAACACTTTGTCATTGCTAGTCAGCAGAATTGGCTGGAACTGTTGGACACGGTGCATTTTTGCTACAACCTGCACCGTTCCTCAGCAACTGGGTTCAGTCCGTTTGAGCTCGCTATGGGCTACCAACCATTCATCCCTTCCGAAGTGGCCCTGTAGAAGAAAGAGGGGCCATGCCCTGTTGCCTACCATTTTGCCCAGAATAAGCAGGAGATGCTCGAGGAAGCACAGGACAGCCTCGCCAAAGCTATCCCCCGCATGAAGAAATATGTGGATCAAGGGCGTCAACTGTTGGAATTTCAGGTTTGTGACAAGGTCATGCTGAAATTGACGCCCCAAATTTGGAAGAAGGTGACGAGCAAGAGGTGGCATAAGGGCCTCATCCGGCAGCATGACGAACCATTCAAGGTAGTGAAGCGAATTGGAGTGGTGGCGTATCGCTTAGCACTACTCGAGAGGATGAAAATTCATCCCACTTTCTATGTCAGCTTCCTAAAGCCCTACCACAAGGATGCGGATGTTGAATGCATGAGGGAAAGGCGTGCTCTATTGAATGTGCGCACGGAGTTGGATAGGGAGGTTGATCGTGTGCTGGACAACGTGTGTTGGGGTACAGTAAGAAGAATCGGAGAATGGAGTATCTAGTTCTATGGAAAGGATTGCCAATGTCGGAGGCGAGCTGGGAGAAGGAGGCTACACTCTGGCAATTCGAGGAGAAAATCCAGGAGTACCTCCACTCTATTCCGATGAGGGTGTTGGCTTCCTCAAGTGGGGGAGGTTTGTTAGCCCCTTAATGCTCAGGCATGGATATGGCTGCAATGCGGGCCTTGATGGCATGGCAGCCAGGAACAGGATCGAGGGAAGACTGCCGAAGGATCAGTTGGTATGGAAGGGCGAGCGGGCAGGTGACGCAGACAAAGGGTTCCCCTGCGAGACTTGCTCCAAGGCAAGCTGGTAGGCGATGTGTGTGTGGCTGCTCCCATAGGATGCGCTCAAGGGCGGGTGACATGGACGCCCTAAGCTTTCACAATACATTCTCCAAGGCTAGCTGGTAGGCGACAGGT
>CXYZ01002646.1:116193-128113 GCA_900006705.1 Sonneratia caseolaris
TCCCGGTTCAGGAGTTTTAACCCGATTCCCTTTTGAAGCTCACGCACGGGGTGCTATCAGACGGGCTTCCCCTGTCTCTTAGGATTGGCTAACCCAGGTACAAGCGCTGTCCACATGGAACCTTTCCCCACTTCAGCCTTCAAAGTTCTCATTTGAATATTTGCTACTACCACCAAGATCTGCACCGACGGCCGCTCTGCCCAGGCTCGCGCCCTAGGTTTTGCAGCGACCACCGCGCCCTCCTACTCATTGGGGCCTGGCACTTGCCCCGACGGCCAGGTATAGGTCGCGCGCTTCAGCGCCATCCATTTTCAGGGCTAGTTGATTCAGCAGGTGAGTTGATACACACTCCTTAGTGGATTTCAACTTCCATGACCACCATCCTGCTGTCTTAATCGACCAACACCCTTTGTGGATTCTAGGTTAGCGTGCAGTTGGGCACCGTAACCTGGCATCTGGTTCATCCCGCATTGCCAGTTCTGCTTACCAAAAATGGCCCACTTGGAGCTCTCGACTCCATGGCGCGGCTCAGCAAAGCAGCTGCACCATCCTACCTATTTAAAGTTTGAGAATAGGTCAAGGGCATTGCGCCCCCGATGCCTCTAATCATTGGCTTTACCCGATAGAGATCGCTCAGGTATAGTTCACCATCTTTCGGGTCCTGACAAGCATGCTCTCACTTGAACCCTTCTCAGAAGATCAAGGTCAGTCGGTGGTGCACCCACAGGGGATCCCACCTGTCAGCTTCCTTGCACCTCATGGGTTTTTCGCCCATTGACTCGCACACATGTCAGACTCCTTGGTCCGTGTTTCAAGACGGCCGAATGGGGAGCCCACAGGCTGATGCCCAGAGTGTGCAGGTGCCGAGGCACGCTGAGAGGCACATGCTGCTTACCATGATCAAGGCCACGACGTTTCTGCAAGCGTTTCGAAGGCTTCGGCTTGGGTTGCCTCCCCAATCTGCATCGGTCCCCGCCCAAAGACAATTGGTCGGCTCATCACCATTCCAAATCCAACCGGGGCGCATTGCTGGCCCCCATCCGCTTCCCTCCCGACAATTTCAAGCACTGTTTGACTCTCTTTTCAAAGTCCTTTTCATCTTTCCCTCGCGATACCTGTTTGCTATCGGTCTCTCGCCCATATTTAGCCGTGGACGGAATTTCCCGCCCGATTGGGGCTTCATTCCCAAACAACCCGACTCGTCGACAGCGCCTCATGGTGCGACAGGGTCCAGACACAATGGGTCTCTCACCCTCTGTGGCACCCCTTCCCAGGGAACGGGCCTTAGAGCCATTCTCCCATGGAATATTCCGCATCCGAGAGATCGAGAAGGCTCCCCTTGGCCACTGCAGCAACCATCGCAAGGAGGCATGCGTGGCACAAGGGGGGACTGCTTCACCATCCAACAGACTGCCCGAGGGGGGCAACCGATGGACAGACCGCAACACCACATTCAGTACCCACTGTCACAGGGGTCGGAACTCACCCGAATTTTTCCGTTCCTGTGATGGTGCTGAGCAGTGTCCCGTGCACTCTCAGCCAACCCGAAGCACACACACACAGCGAAATAGCTTGGCGAGGTTTAGCAATCAAGGATCAAGATCGAACAATGCAAGGTAAGGGAAATCTCACTTGTATTCACAAACACGAATTACAAGAACACACAAAACCCTTNTATGCCTTGATCGACCATGCCAACACCCCCTGGTCGACCACGGGCGATGCCTTGCTCGAACACGGGCGGTGCGCTTGGTCGAGCCCGGGCAGTGCCTTGGTATACCACGGGCGATGTCTTGGTCAACCATGGGCAGTGCCTTGGTATACCACGGGCTATGCCTTGATCGACCACGCCGAAACCCCCTGGTCGACCACGGGTGATGCCTTGATCGACCACGCCGAAACCCCCTTGGTCGACCACGTGCAGTGCCTTGGTATACCACGGGCAGTGTGCTTGGTCGACCACGGGCAGTGCGTTGGTATACCACGGGCTGTGCCTTGATCGACCACGCCGACATCCCCTGGCCGACCACGGGCGATGCCTTGGTCGACCACGGGCAGTGCCTTGGTATATCACGGGCTGTGCCTTGATCGACCACGCCGACATCCCCGGGCCGAGCACGGGCGATGCCTTGGTCGACCATGGGCAGTGCCTTGGTATACCACTGGCAGTGCGCTTGGTCGACCACGGGCAATGCCTTGGTATACCACGGGCGGTGCGCTTGGTCGACCACGGGCAGTGCCTTGGTATATCACGGGCTATGTCGGCGTGGTCGATGATGGCATTGCCCGTGGTATGCCAGGGACCATCGCCGTGGTCGACCAAGGCGGTATACAAGGGGCCGTTGCCGTGGTGGACGAAGGCATCGCCCGTGGGATACGAGGGCCCGGCGCCGGGGGCGACCGGGGCATCGCCCGTGGTTTACCGGGGGCCGTCCCCGTGGTCGACCAAGGCGGGATACAAGGGGCCGGTGCCGTGGTGGACGAAGGCTTCGCCCGTGGTATACGAGGGCCCGGCGCCGGGGGCGACCGGGGCATCGCCCGTGGTTTACCGGGGGCCGTCCCCGTGGTCGACCAAGGCGGGATACAAGGGGCCGGTGCCGTGGTGGACGAAGGCTTCGCCCGTGGTATACGAGGGCCCGTCGCCGTGGTCGACCAAGGCATCGCCCGTGATCGACCAAGGGCTGACACTGGTAGATTAAGGATCCACCCATGGTCGAATGTAGGCATCACCCGTGGTATACCAGGGGCTGTCACCATGGCCGAGCAAGGCATCACCCATGGTATACAGGGGCTGTCGCCGTGGTCGACCAAGGGATGGCCCGTGGTATACCCAGGGCGGTCCCCGTGGTCGACCAAGGCATTGCCCATGGTATACCAGGGGTCGCCCCCGTGGACGACCAAGGCATCGCCCGTGGTATACCAGGGGCCGTCACCATGGTCGACCAAGGCATTGCCCGTGGTGTACCAGGGGCCGATGCCGTGGTCGACCAAGGCATCGCCCGTGGTATACCCAGGGCGGTCCCCGTGGTCGACCAAGGCATTAACCATGGTATACCAGGGGACGCCCCCGTGGACGACCAAGGCATCGCCCGTGGTATACCAGGGACCGTCGCCGTGGTTGACCAAGGTTTCGCCCGTGGTACAGGCATCGCCCGTGGTATACAAGGGGCCGTCGCCGTGGGCGGCAAACCCGGGGCCGTCGCCGTGGTCGACCCAGGCATCGCCCGTGGTATACAAGGGGCCGTCGCCGTGGGCGGCCACGGCATCCCCCCTGGTATACATGGGGGCGTCGCCGTGGGCGACCAAGGCATCGCCCGTGGTATACAAGGGGCCGTCGCCGTGGTCGACCAAGGCATCGCCCGTGGTATACAATGGGCCGTCGCAGTGGTCGACCAAGGCTTTGCCCATGGTATATCAGGAGCCGTCACTGTGGTCGACCACGGTATCCCCCGTGGTATACAAAGGGCCGTCGCCGTGGTCGACCAAGGCATCGCCCGTAATCAGCCAAGGGCAGACGCTGGTAGAGCAAGGATCCGCCCAAGAGCGACTGTGATCGACTGAGCGCACCGCTCATGGTAGACCATGGCATCGCGCGTGGTATTCCAGGGGCAGTTGCTGCGGTAGGTCAAGGTATCTCATGTGATTGACCAGGGGCTGTCGCTGGTAGTGCAAGACAGAGCCCATGAGCGATAGGGATTGACCGAGAGCAGTGCCTGTGGTAGAGCAAGGGACAGCCCGTAGTCGACCAAGGGCTGATGCCGTGCTCGGCCAAGGGCTGCTCCGGTTGATCCCGATGTGTGGAAGTTGCCGTGGGCTGAAAAATGAGCTCATGACAAGCATCCCGGCTACCTCCAACCACGATGATGCTTGCCAGCCAAGCCGGCGTTAGAGTGGTGGTGGAGGAAGCACGCGCAGCACCAGAGAACGCCCCCATGATTGGTAGGGATCATGTCCACGGGCGATGGTACGGATGCAAGGGGGCAGCCTTGCCACGCCCGTGGGATACCAGGGGCCGTCGCCGTGGTCAACCAAGGCATCGCCCGTGGTATACCAGGGGGCATCCCCGTGGTCGACCAAGGCTTCGCCTGTGGTATACCAGGGGCGGTCGCCGTGGTCGACCAAGGCTTCGCCCGTGGTATACCGGAGGCAGTCGCTGCGGTCAACAAGGGTGCCTGTGGTAGAGCAAGGGGCAGCCCGTGGTTGACCAAGGGCGGATGCCGTGCTCAGCCAAGGGCTCCCGCGCTTGATCCTGATGTGTGGAAGTTGCCGTGATCTGCAAAATGAACTCACGACAAGCATCCCGGCTCCCTCCGACCACGACGATGCTTGCCGGCCAAGCCGGCGTCAGAGTGGTGGCGGAGGAAGCACGCCCTGCACCAGAGCATGCCTCCATCATTGGTAGGGATCATGCCCACGGGTGATGGTACGGATGCAAGGGGGCAGCCATGCCACACACTACCCCCTTAAAGAGCTTTATTTACGTTTTTGGTATTCCCAGAAGGTGATATGATGACCACGGAATTTTACACCAACCGCCCGGGCGCTACCAATGCCCCCCTCAGTTCACCAAGGCATCGCCCGTGATCGACCAAGGGCTGACACTGGTTGAACAAGGATCCGCCCATGGTCGAACCAAGGCATCACCCGGGGTATAACAGGGGATGTCACCATTGTCGATCAAGGCATCGCCCGTGATCGGCCAAGGGCAGACGCTGGTAGACAAAGGATCCTCCCATGATCAATTGTGATCAACCAAGCGCCCTGCCTGTGGTCGACCAAGGCATCGCCCTGGCTATACCAGGGGCAGTCGCTGCGGTCGATCAAGGCATCGCCCGTGATCGGCCAAGGGCAGACGCTGGTAGACAAAGGATCCTCCCATGATCAATTGTGATCAACCAAGCGCCCTGCCTGTGGTCGACCAAGGCATCGCCCTGGATATACCTGGGGCAGTCGCTGCAGTCGATCCAGGCATTGCCCGTGATCTTCCAAGGGCAGATGCTGGTAGAGCAAGGGTCCGCCCTTGAGTGACCGTGATCGACCGAGCGCACTGCTTGTGGTAGACCAAGGCATCGCCCTGGATATACCAGGGGCAGTCGCTGCGGTTGACCAAGGCATCCCCCGTGATCGGCCAAGGGCAGACGCTGGTAGACAAAGGATCCACCCATGAGCAACTGTGATCAACCAAGCGCACTGCCTGTGGTCGCCCAAGGCATCGACCATGGTATACCAGGGGCGACGCCTTGATCACCCACGGCATCAGCGCCTGGTATGCCACGGGCATTCCCTTGATTGGCCATGATGACAGACCCTGGTCTACCACGGGCGATGCCGTCCTCTACTGCGGGGGGTGTGCTCGGTCGATCGTGGTCACTCACGGGCAGTGCTCTCAGTTGCTAATGGGCTGTGCCATGTTCTACCCGTTACAGCCCCTGGTTGATCGCGGGCGATGCCTGGATCGACTGCAGTGATAGGCCCTGGTATACCACGGGCGCGGACTTGATCGACCCCGGCATCAGCCCCTGGTATGCCACGGGCATTCCCTTGATTGGCCATGATGACAGACCCTGGTCTACCACGGGCGATGCCTTGATCGACCAGGAGCTGTCGCTGGTAGTGCAAGGCAGAGCCCATGAGTGACAGTGATTGACCAAGAGCTGCGCCTGTGGTGGAGGAAGGGACAGCCCGTGGTCGACCAGGGGCTGTCGCTGTGGTCAACCAAGGGCTGATGCCGTGCTTGGCCAAGGGCTGCCGCGGTTGATCCCGATGTGTGGAAGTTGCCGTGAGATGCAAAATGAGCTCACGACAAGCATCCTGGCTACCTCCGACCACGACGATGCTTGCCAGCCAAGCCGGCGTCAGAGTGGTGGCGGAGGAAGCACGCCCAGCACCAGAGCATGCCCCCATGATTGGTAGGGATCATGCCCACGGGTGATGGTACGGATGCAAGGGGGCAGACATGCCACACACTACCCCCTTAAAGAGCTTTATTTACAATTTTGGTAGTCCTAAAAGGTGATATGATGACCACGGAATTTTACCCCAACCGCCCGGGCGCTACCAATGCCCACTTCCGTCGACCAATGCATCGCCCGTGATCGACCAAGGGCTGACACTGGTAGGGCAAAGATCTGCCCATGCTCGAACCAAGGCATTACCCGTGGTATACAGGGGCTGCCGCCGTGGTCAATCAAGGCAATGCCCATAGTATACCCTGGCCAGTCGCCGTGGTTGACCAAGGCATCACACGTGGTATACCCAGGGCGGTCCCCTTGGTCGACCAAGGCATCGCCGGTGGTATACCAGGGGCCGTTGCCATGGTCGACCAAAGCATCGCCCGTGGTTTACAAGGGGCCGTCGCCGTGGGGGACCAAGGCGTCACCCGTGGTATACCAGGGGACGCCGCCGTGGTCGAACAAGGCAACGCCTGTGGTATACCAGGGGCCGTCGCCTTGGTCGACCAAGGCATCCCCCGTGGTATACCCAGGGCAGTCGCTGCGGTCAATCATTCCATCGCCCGTGATCAACCAAGGGCTGATGCTGGTAGAGCAAGGATCCACCCATGAGCAACCGTGATCAACCGAGCGCACTGCCTGTGGTCGACCAAGGCATCGACCGTGGTATACCAGGGGCTATCACTGCGGTCGATCAAGGCATCGCCCGTGATCAACTAGGGGCTGTAACGGGTAGAGCATGGCACAGCCCATCGGCGACTGGGAGCACTGCCCGTGAGTGACCACGATCGACCGAGCACACCGCCTGCGGTAGAGGAAGGCATCGCCTGCGGTAGACCTGGGTCTGTCGCCATGGTCGATCAAGGTAATGCCCATGGTATACCAGGGGCCGATGCTGTGGTCAATCAAGGCCTCGCCCGTGGTATACCTGGTTAAGTCGCCTTGGTCGATCAAGGCATAGCCTGAGATCGCCGAAGGGCTGACGCGGGTAGAGCAATGATCCGCCCATGAGCGACCGGGATCGACCGAGCGCACCCCCCGTGGTCAACCAAGGCCTCACCCGTGGTATTCCAAGGGCAGTTGCTGCGGCCCATCAAGGCATCACCCGTGATCGACCAGGGGCTGTTACTGGTAGTGCATGACAGAGCCCATGAGCGACAGTGATTGACCGAGTGCAGCGCCGGTGGTAGAGCAAGGGACAGCCCGTGGTCGACCAGGGTCTGTCACCGTGGTCGACCAAGGGCTGATACCGTGCTCGGACAAGGGCTGCTGCGGTTGATCCCAATGTGTGGAAGTTGCCGTGAGCTGCAAAATGCCCTCACGACAAGCACCCCGGCTCCCCCCGCCCCCGGCGATGCTTCCCAGCCAAGCCGGCGTCAGAGTGGNTCCGCCCACGGCGATGCTTGCCAGCCAAGCCGGCGTCAGAGTGGTGGCGGAGGAAGCACGCCCAGCACCAGAGCATGCCCCCATGATTGGTAGGGATCATGCCCACGGGTGATGGTACGGATGCAAGGGGGCAGCCATGCCACACACTACCCCTTAAAGAGCTTTATTTACGTTTTTGGTATTCCCAGAAGGTGATATGATGACCACGGAATTTTACACCAACCGCCAAGGCGCTGCCAATGCCCACCTCAGTCGACCAAGGCATCGCCCGTGATCGACCAAGGGCTGACACTGGCAGAGCAAGGATCCGCCCATGGTCGAACATAAGCATCACCCGTGGTATACAGGGGCTGTCGCCGTGGCCGACCAAGGCATCGCCCGTCATAAACCAGGGCGGTCCCTGTGGTCGACCAAGGCATCGCCCGGGGTATACCATGGGCCATCGCCATGGTCGACCATGGCATCGCCCGTGATCGGCCAAGGGCAGACGCTGGTAGAGCAATCATCCGCCCATGAGTGACCGTGGTCGACCGAGCGCACCTCTCACGGTAGACCAAGGCATCGCCTGTGGTATACCCAGGGCGGTCGCGGTGGTCGACCAAGGCATCGGCCGTGGTATACCAGGGGCCGTCGCCGTGGTCAACCGAGGCATCGCCCGTGGTATACGAGGGGCCGTCGCCGTGGTCGACCAAGGCATCGCCCGTGGTATACCAGGGGGCGTCCACATGGTCGACCAAGGCATCGCCCATCGTATTCCACGGGTCGTCGCCGTGGTCAACCAAGGCATCGCCCGTGGTAGACGAGGGGCCGTCGCCGTGGTCGACCAAGGGTTCACCCGTGGTATATCAGGGGCCATCGCCGTGGCCGACCACGGCATCCCCCGTGGTATACAGGGGGGCGTCGCTGTGGTCGACAAAGGCATCACCCGTGATTGGCCAAGGGCAGATGCTGGTAGAGCAAGGATCCGCCCATGAGCGACCGTGATCGACCGAGCTCACTGCTGACGGTAGACCAAGGCATCGCCCTTGGTATACCAGGGGAAGTCACTGCGGTCGACCAAGGCGCCTGTGGTAGAGCAAGGGACAGCCCGTGGTCGACCAAGGGCTGATGCTGTGCTCGGCCAAGGGCTGCCGCGGTTGATCCCGATGTGTTGAAGTTGCCGTGAGCTGCAAAATGAGCTCACGACAAGCATCCCGGCTACCTCCGACCATGACGATGCTTGCCAGCCAAGCCGACGTCAGAGTGGTGGCGGAGGAAGCACGCCCAGCACCAGAGCAAGCCCCCATGATTGGTAGGGATCATGCCCACGGGTGATGGTACGGATGCAAGGGGGCAGCCATGCCACACACTACCCCCTTAAAGAGCTTTATTTACGTTTTTGGTATTTCCAGAAGGTGATATGATGACCACAGAATTTTACACCAACCGCCCGGGCGCTACCAATGCCCACCTTGGTTGCCCAAGGCATCGCCCGTGATATACAGGGGCTGTCACTATGGTCGAGCAAGGCATCTCCCATGGTATACAGGGGCTGTCGGCGTGGTCGACCAAGGCATCGCCCGTGGTATACCAGGGACCGTCGCCGGGGTCGACCAAGGGATTGCGCGTGGCATACAAGGGGCCGTTGCCGTGGCTGCCCAAGGCATCGCCCGTGGTATACCAGGGACCGTCGCCGTGGTCGACCAAGGGATTGCGCGTGGTATACAAGGGGCCGTTGCCGTGGTTGACCAAGGCATCGCCCGTGGTATACCATGGGCTGTCCCGGTGGTCAACCAGGGGCTGTCCCAGTGGTCAACCAAGGGCTGTCGCCATGGTCAACAAAGGCATCGGCTGTGGTAGACCAAGGGCTGATGCTGGAAGACGAAGGATCCATCCATGAGCAACAGTGATCGGCCGAGAGCACCACCAGTGGTAGAGCAAGGCACAGCCCGTGGTCAACCAGGGGCTGTCATGGTGGTCGCCCAGGGGCTGTCGTGGTGGTCGACCAGGGGCTGTGGTGGTGGTCAACAAAGGCATTTCCTGTAGTATACCAGGGGCTGTCGCCGTGGTCGATCAAGACATCACTTGTGATATACCTGGGGCAGTCGCTGCAGTTGATCAAGGCATCGCCCGTGATGGACCAAGGGCTGATGCTGGTAAAGCAAGGATCCACCCATGATTGGCCATGATCAACTGAGCGCACCACCCGTGGTAGACCAAGGCAATGCCCGTGGTATACCAGGGGTAGTCACTGCGGTCAATCATGCCATCGCCCGTGATCAACCAAGGGCTGACACTGGTAGAGCCCGGAACCACCCATGAGCGACCGTGATTGACCGAGCGCACTGCCCGTGCTCGACCAAGGCATCGCCCGTGGTATACCAGGGGCAGTCGCCTTGGTCGACCATGAGCACTGGCCGTTTTCAACCAGGGCAACGCCCGTGGAATACCTGTGGCTCCCACCATGGTGGATCATGGCAACGCCCATGGTATACCAGGGGCAGTTGCCATGGTTGACCAAGGAATTGCCCGTGGTACACCAGCGGCAGTCTCTGCGGTCAATCAAGGCATCGCCCGTCATCGTCTAAGGGCTGACGCTGGTAGAGCAAGGATCCGCCCATCAGCGACCGTGATCGACCAAGCTCACCGCCCGTGGTCGACCATGGCATCGCCAGTGGTATCCCAGGGCTGTCGCCTTGGTCGACCAAGGGATCGCCCGCGGTATACCCAGGGCGGTTGCCGTGGTCGACCAAGGCATCGCCAGTGGTAGTTATCGCCCGTTATATACCTGGGGCTGTCGCCGTGGTTGACCAAGGCATCGCCCGTGGTATCCCAGGAACCGTCGCGGTGGTCGACCAAGGCATCGCCCGTGGTATACCAGGGGCCGTCGCCGTGGTCGACCAAGGCATCGCCTGTGGGATACCCCGGGCTGTTGCTGCAGTCGGTCAAGGCATTGCCCGGGATTGTACAAGGGCTGACGCTGGTAGAGCAAGGATCTGCCCATGAGCAACCGTGATCGACCGAGCGGACTGCTCGTGGTAGATCAAGGCATCGCCCGTGGTATACCAGGGGCTGTCGTTGCGGTCGACCAAGGCATCCCCCGTGATTGGCCAAGGGCTGACGCTGGTAGGGCAAGGATCCACCCATCAGCAACTGTGATCGACCGAGCGCATCGCCTGTGGTATACCCGAGGCAGTCGCAGCAGTCAATCAAGTCGTCACCTGTGATCAACCAGGGGCTGTCGCTAGTAGAGCAAGGCGCTGCCCATGAGCGACAGTGATCGATCGAGAGCACTGCCCATGGTAGAGCAACGAACAGCCCGTGGTGGACCAGGCGCTGTCCCAGTGGTCAACCAAGGCATCACTCATCGTCAACCGGGGGCTGTCGCCGTGGTCACCCAAGGGCTGCCGCCACAGTCGATCAATGCATCACCGGTGGTCGACTGAGCTCACAGCCCGTGCTAGAGCAAGGGACTGCGCACGAGCAACCGAGGGGAAGTCGCTGGTTGAGCAAGGCACAGGCCATGACTGACCCAGATCACTGCTTGTGAGCGACCTTGATCGACCGAGAGCACTACCCGTGGTAGAGCAAGGCACTGCCCGTGATCGACCAAGGCACCCCCCATCGTCCACCCGGGGCTGTCGCAGTGGTCTATCGTGGTATAGCCCGTGGTACCAGGAGTGGTTGCTGCGATCGATCAAGGCATCGCCCGTGATCGACCAAGGTCTGACACTGGTTGAGCAGGTATGCTCCCGCGAGCGACTGAGAGAACTGCCCGTGAGCGACCGTGAGTGACCAAGCTTATCGCCCGTGATGAACCAGGGGATGTCGCTGGTTGAGCAAGGCACAGCCCATGAATGACCCAGAGCCCTGCCTGTGAGCGACAGTGATCAACCGAGAGCCCTACCCGTGGTAGAGCAAGGCACTGCCCGTGATCGACCAAGGCACCCCCCATCGTCCACCCGGGGCTGTCGCAGTGGTCGATCATGGTATAGCCCGTGGTACCAGGGGCGGTTGCTGCGATCGATCAAGGCATCTTCCATGATCGACCAAGGTATGATGCTGGTTGAGCAGGTATGCTCCTGCGAGCGACCGAGAGAACTGTCCGTGATCGACCGAGCGTACCACCTGTGGTAGAGCAAGGCACAGGCCGAGTTCGACCAAGGCATTGCCGGTGGGATACCAGTGGCTGTCCCCGTGGTTGATCCAGGCAACACCCGTGGTATACCAGGGGCTGAGGCCGTGGTCGACCCAGGCGTCGCCTGTGGTTTACCTGGGGCAGTCGCTGTGGTCGATCAAGGCATCGCCCGTGATAGACCAGGGGGTGAGGCTGGAAGACCAAGGATCCATCCATGAGCGACTGGGACGGCCCCCCTGCACCGCCCGTGGTCGACGAAGGCATGGCCCATGGTATACCAGGGGCATTCGACCGTGACAGTGGTCGACCGAGAGCACCACCAGTGGTAGAGAAAGGCACAGCCTGTGGTCAACAAGGGGCTATCGCGGTGGTCGACCCAGGGCTGTTGCCGTGTTCGACCAAGGGCTGATGCCGTGCTCGGCCAAGGTCTCCTGCGGTTTGCCGCTGCGGTCAAACAATGCATCAC
>CXYZ01002688.1:14022-31126 GCA_900006705.1 Sonneratia caseolaris
CCCCCCCCCTAGTTTCTAAAGCGATAGCTTTGAACCGGCAAAATCTTCTAGCATGTAATTATCATGATCCTATTCCTTCCCCGTGAAGAATCTTCGCGGATGAACGCGCCCCAAAACGAAACCTGACATTGAGCTCGAATCCTGTTAATCGGGGTTGAATTAGGGCACCACTGATAACCTGAAATGTCTCCACATAGGATCCTCAATTGGCTTCGACACAGACGTAGTCTTCCCGAAGGCACATGCGTTGATTTTCATTAATCAGATGATGACACTTCTACCAAATTTATGTGTTGAATTTCGAGATAAAAGAAGGAGATCAGAATGAAACTGAGAAATTAGGGGACTCACTGAGGAAGGAGGCGGAAGGCGGCGACGGTGTCTTGGAAGATGAGAGACTGCAAATTCTTGGGGAGTTTGGTGTAAGCGCACCTGAGGATGAAGCTCAGCTCCCTACAGGCAATTGGGTATCTATAGATTTTTGGCAGAGACTCGGCGATTCCCAGTTTCTGGTATCTCTCGAGCGAGCTCGCCATTCATTTCGCTTGAGGGTTCAGAACCCAAAGGCGGCCGAGTTCGAAAATCTGTCGATCATATAATGGTTGACACAAAAATGGATATCCTACTTCCCATCCATTTGAGAAGAGCCTTACAATTCCGTAATCCAACCGACTTAAGCGTTTTGCCTCACGACCTCAGATTCAAACATTGTGATCGATTCGATTCAATCTTGACTACTGATCTGGATATGTACGTATAAAAGAGATGCAAACTGCTTATTATGTGAATCGACAATGGAGTTGCAGAAAATGCATCAACACGGTACCTGGGCTGTGAGCCTTCAGGCCTCCCCCTTCAGTACCACCCGGCTGTGAGTCATCGGGACTCCTCCATGTTGGGCTGGGCCGACACCCCTTTAGGCCCGGTCCCAACTGTTTTACACTATACTCAAAGAATGAACCAAATTGTCAGGTCATATCGTACCGCGTAGCCATAAGGGCGTGCCGGGCCGGGCCGGGCCGCATTTCATTGAGCATTCTACTTACTGGGCCGGGACGGCATAGCCCCTTAAATTTAAAAAACTGATACTTTTAACTGAAATTTGTTCTAGAGCAGCTTAAAATGATGCAAAACTAGACGATCTATGTGCTTATATTCAACACCAAAACGAACAATCAATGTACAAATCCTTCACTCTTTCGGATGACAGTCTTCAATAAAGCCTATCTACAATTCGACAAACCAAGTAAAAAAACATTCACAAAACCATACCCCCACTGTAGCAATTCTAAGCTCCCACATTCATAAGCACACTCCATACTCTGCGGGCTAAACAATTTCCTAAAGAACACGCCACCACCCTCCAATAACTTGATGGCATCTACGAGGGGTCTGATCTGCTCTTGCTGCAGAGATCTCCACCAGCTGCTTTACATGAATGTTTGGGATACAACAGCTCGAGTTTACGGTTTTTGACAGATTGATATGCGTCCTTGCCAGGACATGAATCACGCGGAGCATGTTGCTGTGGGTTCTTGACTGTTTTTGTGATACTCAAAACACAATCTAAAGGAAGTAAGAGAGCTGCTGCTTCTTCCTCGATCCTCCTTCCCCGTACAGATCGTTCCACTGATCCAGCTCGCTCATTACTGAGCCTTCAGCAGCAAAGCTTGCAGCAACCTGCAAAAGAATTGACGATATAAACTTTCAAAAATGCTACATTTATTTGTTCTTTTGATATTTCTAGCTGATTCGGATATTTCAATGACCTGATTCTTGGCCTGCCTCATATCTTCCATGTTAAGGGGCCTCAACGTGATAACTGGTTCCTCCTTATCCTCTTTGACAGCTTCTTCTTGCTCCTCTTCCTTCTCAGCGGAATCTTCTGAATTCTTGCCCTTTTCAGCTCTTTGCTTCCTTTCCTGCAGGCCACAGTCATGCGTAAAATGCAAGAAAATGTCATCAATTATCATCCAAGCGCTGCAAGATATACTTGTGGAAGACAAAATGCTGTTTGTTTACCTTATCTTTCAACCTCTCCTGTTGAATTAGCTCCCTAACAGGACGATATGCAGCTGCTGTGCATAGATTCTGTTTCCAGGAAAAAAGTGACAGAACATCATCATATCGAAAAGAAGAATAGGGAAAATTTGAAGAAAGCAAGTATCCAACTCCATATTTGATAAGGGGTGGGGGGTAGGGGGTGGGGAACCTTGAGGTCACTTCCAGTGTATCCTTCCGTCATAGCAGCAAGCTCCCTGTAGTCCAGGTCTTCAACTTTCTCCTTTGATAAAAGAGTTTTCAAGATCATTTCCCGATTTTCAACTGAAGGTAGGCCGACCATAATCCTGCTTGGTCAGGAAAAGGTCATGAATTAGATTCCTTAGCAATTGATACTCTCAGAGAACAGATGAAGAGGTATTGGCAAGTCGATTTATTTCACAAACTAAAGAGCACGTACTCATAGTATGGAGAAAGCGTCATCTCTAGTGAACATACCTCCTCTCAAACCGCCTGATAATTGCCTCATCTAGGTCAAATGGCCTGTTTGTTGCAGCAAGAACAAGAATGCGTTCTCCAGGTTTTGTCAGCAAACCATCCCAATGTGTCATGAACTCGTTCTTGATCTTACGCATGGCTTCATGCTCCCCTACCCTAGTCCTTTGTCCAAGCATGCTATCAACCTCATCAACGAAAATGATTGTTGGAGACACTTTAGCTGCAAGAGTGAACAGTGCCCTCACATTCTTCTCATCTTCTCCAAACCACTTTGATGTGATGGTGGACATGGAAACGTTTATGAAGCTTGCTCCTGCTTCATTTGCTATGGCCTTTGCAAGCATTGTCTTGCCCGTGCCTGGGGGACCGAAGAGGAGTATGCCTCTGCAGGGCTTAAGAAGGCCGCCTTTGAAGAGGTCGGGCCTTCGGAGTGGGAGCATGACTAGCTCTTGTAGTGATTCTTTGATCTCATCCAATGCACCAATATCTGCGAATGTGACCCCGATCTCATTAGCCGGGATGACCTCAGGTCTTATGCGCTTCTCAAACTCATTATCTGGAGGTACTTCCTGCACAAATATTAGAATGTACCTTTTACATTAAAGAAAACCAAATGGAGTCAAAGCTCCTATTCTGAAACTCCATCCCATGAAAAGCTGCATTTCTTTCATTTCTTCCATATAAGCAGTTTTTTTCCCGCTTTTTGGGACCAAAAGGAGACTGGTTATGAACGTGGATATAGAAAGAAATGCAAAACTTTTGCCACTGAAGACTAGATTGATAGTTTACACTCACTGCCTTTGGAGGGGGTTTTTCCGAGTCCTTCACAGCTGATCCTGATTTCTCTGCCTCAGTCTTGTTCTCAATTGTCAAATTATCAGACTTCAGATCAGTTTTTGTGCTGATAGGCTCCCCTCCTTTGGTTTCCTGTACAAACACGGTGAGAGCAATAAATAATTGATCTTATTTCCAGAATTTTATAAGTCTAAACTTCCAATTCAAAAACTAACCTTTGCAGATTCAGTATTTTGATCCATCTTTAGACTCTCTTTGTCCCCACCTTTCCCTTCCTGGAAAATGTTCAGTCCATGGGACAAGCTGTTCCATAATCAAGAGAAGGAAACAAACAATCTTAATATTTTGTTTGCTGGGGGACACTTCTTTCATGCAATAACTAACAATATGGGACTCAAAAATGGAAAAAAGGTTTCCAACCTCTTGGAGGATATAATGAGCTTGCCGTTTCGATATTCTGGATCCTTATTATTCATAAGATGATAAGAAATCGCAGAAACGACAATCTCTTCAATGTAATTGCTTATAGCGACAGTGTCCATGTGACAGAATGATCCCAGATCATCACAGACAATATCGTTCGCTGCTAAAACCTCGGCAATGTGATTTCTGTTGTCTTGGACCTGAAGCATCTTCATGTCCTCCTCCAACTGTGCTTTCCAGCTCATGAGATGAGTCTCGTCTTCAGGAGGCTTTATCACAATGTTGTAAGGAAAGAGAGAGCTGAGCCTCTCATCGACTTGCACACAATCTTCTTCCTCATCAAGCTTTCGAGAACCTATAATTAATACTGACCCCGAGAGTCTCTGAATCATTCTATGGAACAATTTGTAAAGCCTCTCTGATTGCAGAAGAAGCCTATCCGCATCTCTGAGGTACAAAATAACAGAATTTGTCTCTGAAACTGAGGCCAAAACCTGAAAAGTTAAATACTCCTCAGAAACTCTTGGCATAGAAATTAAAAGGAGAACATAAGGAAGTGGAGAAAGCCTCCAGTCTACTCTCGTTTTCTCTCCATTCCCAGCGCAAACATGTGCTTAAACTTTTCTCCGTTCCTAAATAAACGGGATATAAAGTTCTTTATGTAGATCCGAAAATGCATCTTCTGAGTTTAATCTAACATTCACAAGCAACGATTCAAGATTTTTACCTTGTAAAGCGATTGTAAGAACAGTTTCTCGTCAAAGCACCATCTACTAGCCCGCTTGGAGAATGATGCTGAATGAACAGAGACAGAATCAGCATCTCCATCAGATAGATCAAAATATGTTGCAAAATCAGTTTGCTCGAACCTGGAGTTACGGGATTGAAGTCGAAGGAAATACTACTCTCAGACGTTGTAGAGGCATTCCTACGATGCTTGGGGGCATCACTAGATTCCTCCATAGCCCTGAGCATGCAGAAAAATTAGATTATGTACTGAATAGGACAATAACCCAACACAAAAAATTGCAAAAGGAAACTCCGATTTCAATAGAACGTATCAATCAAACTAAAAAGAGCCTTTTTTCCGTTGCATAAGCTACCTTGATTTAACATCAAAGCTGCTGCTTTGCCTATGTAATGTGGCTCTTTTATCCCTTGAAGGTGAAACTGAGAAGGAACTGAGCAAAGAAGACATTCGCTCCAAAGTCACCTCTGAGATAGACCTTTTGAAAGACTACATAGAGGAAAAGCATTGATTGAGACATACTATAATCTCAAAGCCAGCCTTCGGCTCGCGTCCACCAGATAAACAGAAGTTTAAAGGCCTACCTGTTCTTTGGTGGGACAACCATATTTGTTCTGCATCTGTAGAAAGGTTTAGTGGTTGTCAGCGCATGGAAGCAATAACGGTGGAAAGATGATGGATGAAATCTACTCACCTTCAGTGAAAACTCGGTTATATCTAAGATGAGCAGTTTTGACTCGAAATGATGAGCTAAGGCCTTGGTGAGCATTTGTTGGTAAAGCTCTGCAGATCAGTAAGCATCTTACAGTGTTATTTGAAGGATGGGCTCTAGACACATATTCATGATAAGAGATCGAGCAAGAGAGGGACATCTCGATAAAAAAAATGAATAATAATAACAGTGAAATACCAGCTGGCCCTGAGAGTAAAATGGTCCTGCTAGCAGCTGAAAGATTCCGAGTGTGCTTGGACAAGTAGGTGTGCTTCAGATGAACGAAGGCCGCACTCGTCAGCAATGCCCAAGTTTGTTGACTGCGATAAAGTTCAATTAGATATGCTCAGAAATCGTGCCGAACTCACAACAGTTCGAGATGATTTGTTTGATAAAAGGTGTGTTCACGCACAGAAGAGAGCAGCAGATACGCTATACAACCAGTCACAAGAAAATTATCACCAAGGAACCTAGCACAATTAACACGCCACAAGGTAAGACCGGATCGGGCAAGGAAGCAACGTGAAGCGTCAGGTTTACCTCAAGTAATATGGGAACTCATCGAACTTGATATTGGTTTCTTTTCCATGGACGATCTGTTTCAACAGCTCCTGCTCAATCTGCCGAGATGTGACCTCGTCAGAAGAAGAGCTCCCGCTCATCCACCGGCTAACTGTCTGCCCGGAGGCCAATCCTAACCCAACCCCGACCCCTACGCCGACGCTCAACGCTGACAAGATGACATTCTTCTGCTCCATTTCTTCTCCAGAAATCCTTCCTTGACTCCAACGCCGAGAGCTCCACGCCTGTTATGTAAACCCTGTCCTGTGTCCTGACACGAGGAATGTAGCGCGAATAAATAACGAGATAGCAGAATCAGAGAAAAAGGGAACAAGACAAGAAACACCCATTATTATTTTCCGGGCAGACGGTCTGCACTAATTCATTTCGTCACCCGGACAGGAAAGTAATGCGGTAACGAATGAATACGGAGATAAAGCAAAGCATATACCGCCCGACTGGTTCAAGAACTTGCACCAAAGGATTCAAAGGATCATCATCAACATCAATCAGCGGGGGAAAGAATGGGGATGGTTTCAATGAAAGTTGGATTTTTTTTTTGGGGGGGGACACAGAAAGAGAGAGAGAGAGAGTCTGAGAGATTTGGTGGGAATGTTATGTCTGGGGTCCGATTAAAACGGAAGGGATGGTATCATGGTGTGCTATCTGACAGAGAGAGGCTGGAGGAAGAAGGAGGTGGCCCCTCCCTCGGTCGGCCCTCTGAACTATTTATAGAGCTCTGACTGACATTGGGTGGACGACAAGAGCCGCCACTACCAATTTTCTCCCCACATTTGGTCTTCTTTTTTGACTCCTCCACCCTTAAAAATTTTTTCACGTGCGACAGTGAAAGACACGGCAAATTCAGTTGTCAGAGAGAATAACTTGAAATCTTGCCCGGTTACATTTACCTCTTACAATGTATCTTTCCTTATTGCAATAGCAAATTATAATATATATATATACACACACGCGCGCAATAATTGAATCAATAATAATACTATTTTATTATATTGAATTTTAATCTCAAAATAATATATCACCATATGTGAGTTAAAAAAAATAGAATTACAATTTTGAAAAATGCTAAAATAGTCTAAAATTCCTTTTAAAAAATGGAAAGTGAAATAATTTAAATGATAACTTATAGTAATTTACAAGAGCAAAGGATGAAAGATTCCCATAAATGGTTTGTGCCCTATCAAAGATCTTGATAGAAATTTGAATGGGTGAATTCTTTAAAAGGTAAAAATTATTTCTATTTTTATGGGATTTAAATTCGATATTTTATCCAAAAATGCATATTAAATTATCTCGATTAATCGCCGTAACTCTATTTGAGGCGGACCTATTTTCCCTTTATTTTTACATATATTGAGAGATAGGGAAGTATAATACACACACACACAAATTGTAGTTATACATGCCTCGCCTCGCCTTTCAGAAGAAATCAAGACAATCTCAAGAGCCTGGTCAGGCTGAATCTCAAGAGATGTTTACGTCAACCCTCGATGGCACCGTCTTCGGTAGGTAGAAATGAATGGAAGGAGGTTTAAAAAGAGAAGGAAAAGATAATGAAAATGACAAAGGGAGATTCCACTCTCACGTATCCTTCCCAGACGATTCCAACCTTAGGTACTCTCGATGTCCGACTCGGATACCTATAACCGCACCGTGAAGTTTTCTCTAGTGTCCCCCGAGTCAATGCGTCTATGAATATGTGATCCACGCAGAGTTATGTCAGCATAGCCGACTTGTATGACATCGCTGAAAAGAACAATCGCTGGATATCCCTTTTGACCGTTCAATCTCTGCATATGAGCATTGTGTTACGTTACCATTAAATGATCTTTGGTTCAGATTATACGCTTAGCTCATAATTTAGGAATTACTTGTACACTAATGGTTGCCTTGCCACTTTCTTTTCTTCCTTGGCAAGGATCTCTCTCTCTCTCTCTCTCTCTTTGCCTCCTTCCCCCTTTTGCCTTCTGCTTTCTTTTCGATTTGCATGAGCACATGGATTGGAAGGAAGAATCATGGGATAGTAGTTGAGATGGACATTTCCCCACCCCCCGCTGGATAGCAATTAAGTTTGAATTTTAATGTTAGGAAGAGTTATAATTGAAGGGTCTCAAATCTTCTCGAATTCATGTATAAGAGTATATATATGCACTAACCAAGGACTGCGTGTGAAACGAGAACCGATATCTTAAATCTCATGGACTGCTCATAGAATGCACCGCGAACGCATCTCACTAGATTGAGTTAATCTTTGATGAGCTGATAAGTCTCTGCAACAATGGTAATAATAATGAAAGCCCTTTCCATTGATCCAATTTGCCCCGGGTACTTTGATGAGTCTCCGTGGACTGCAATTGGGAGGATCAAACCTAGACGACCCTCTTGCAAGAAAAGAAAGCAGAAGAGGTTGGTGGGATATGATCTCATTATTATTATTATTATTTTCATGTGGTCATCATATATCATAGAAATGTTTAGTTTTTTTACCATTCATTTCAAAGTAATTTCATATTCCACTTAACATTAACTCATCCTTCTCTTCTTCTTGTTCTTTTTTTTTTTTTAAAGATAATAACGTCTATTTAAATCGGGATCAATATCGATTCTTAACATTAAAAAAAGCATAAATCGAGACAGATAGTTGGATCGACCCATGTACATATGCAGCGCGCACACACACACACATGTTATGATTGATGAATAATTACAAAAACAAGAAAAGCAAAATCAAATAAAATAAAATCGTACCTAACCCTAAACCTTCCCCATCCCAATTTCTTATTTTATACACTTTGGCTTATGCCCTCGGCTTATCACTTTTAGCGTAATGGCTTTTAATTGATACCTAAAAGTTAGAGCCAACCTCAAGCGTCCTCATCTAAGATTAAGATATTATATGTTATGTTCTATAAATAAAATTTCTCATATTCATTTATTCTCTCATAAATTTATAAAATCTCATTTGTAATTGAAAAGTAAGCTATCAGCACCAATTGATTCTATAGATGCCATGACTGTTATAGTCATTTATGATCAGATCCCACTTCATGATGGCTTTTGGCTTTTTGAATCAAGGAGATTGCTTCATCACTAATTAATACCCAAAAAAATAGTTTAATCAACCCACATGGACATTGCTAAATCAATTTGCCCCTTATGAGCTGCAAATCTATGTGCATATGTACACTTTCAAGCTCCTCCACCCACGACCTCCTCCTCCTCCTTCCCCCCACTCTTTCATAATAATAACTATTCTTTTGAAACGAACTTTTCAAAACTCTATTCCTGTTCTTGTTGTTGATTGTCTGATATTCAAAAGATCATAAAAGTGAATCGTGCCAGTTAATTAAGAATAATAGTCTTTATATATATATATATATATATATTAACTATGACTCGAGCTTGAAATCTAGTGTGAGATAATGGGTTATTAAACCACCTTAACTAATGTGAACTACTGCCATTTCTGAAGCACTCCAAATCGATTCATTGCTCACCAAAAGGGTAGAAAGAACACACACACACACACACACACGCAAGCAAATCATTCAGCACAAATGCTTTACCCCAAGTGTCGCCTCCCCTTCTGCTGTTTCCCTCCCTTTTCCTTTCAGCCTTGTCATTTTTCAACTGTTCTTTTCCCCGCAAGATGAGTTGGACATGAGCTGGGTCTTATACAACATCAAATTAGAATTCTTGGCTCTAGTGTCCATCGGGGATCCGACATATAAAATAATAATAATAATAATAATAAAGGCGCTGGTACAAGACCAAGACAGTAGCCCTCCAAAACTCCTCCCCACAATTAGCTTGTCATAGAAGTTGTTGTCGAGGTAATATCATCGTCATTTAAACCCCTTATCAGTGTCCCGTTTGATCATCACCCATTCCCTCGAGAGTCCACTTAGTTGTAGGCAGGATTCGGAGCATGTCCTCCTTTGCTATTGCATCCGTTGCCACCATACAAGATGGACAATAAGACTCTATTCAAGCCTAGCTCAAAATCCATTGGATCACACAATTTTTTAATACAAATTTATAAGATTTAGGAAAACAGTTTGATACTGGTGTAGTCTGGACACACAATCGAATATGCTAATCCTGGTTGCCACAGATACTCACAAGAAAAATGGTTAACGTGGGCGGCTGTCCTTTGAGTGTAGTAGTAGAAGCATCATGTACCTTGTCGAGGGGGAAAAAGTCACTTTGTCCAAAATGTGAGGGCGAGATGAGAGCACACTTATCAAAGCTATCATTCAAACAGAATCTGAATAGGAAAACCGATCCTTTTTTTTTTCTCTCATCATCGTAATGTGGAATAGGAATGGGAATTGGGAAGAGATTCCTTGGGGCCTCCTCCTATTGGCTAACTTTATTTCCACCTCACATCACATGGTTTCAGACCCTTTCTTTTTGTGGGCTGACAATAAACCAAAAACAAAAAAACAAAATCTTTTTCCCTTTACCTTTTTGCTGCACATTGATTGGTGGGTTACACGCAATACCACATTTACTTTCTCCCCCTCGCCCCAACCTTCACCTCTTCTGTTTTTTTTTCCCAAAATATTTAGATTTTTAATAAGTTATAATTAATTAAAAATTGAGTAAAACCTACCCACTAAAGGATATGGCTATTGGTATACAAGATTATAACATTTAATCTTATTTAAGATAAAATTGTGCTTAAGTTATTTATTTGTCTGTCATATGCAAAAAGCGCACACAGTCCACATAGTGGTACAATGCCCCATTTCCGACCAAATGATTCATGGCAGAAAGGCATAAACAGTGGCGGTGATGCAACTTGAAAGCACTATCTTTTCTTCTTTTCTTTTCTTTTCTTTTCTTTTTTTTGGTGCTATCAATGCAACGAAAAGCATTCCTTTCTCTGTAGTGCAGACATTCCTCTTTGCCTGGGTATTGCCGCCTCCACTTGCTTATCGTATCCTCCTCCCAGCTCCCATCTGTTCCTCGGTACATCAGCCAGCATATACTTGTGTTTCTTCACCATAAATATATATTCATATATGACAAGCAGAACAGTTGTTTATTGAGGTCATTATGATTTGAATCATACATAATCGGACAATAAAAGAATGACCAAATCATGATTGGGATGGTTGTTCTGCACTAGAACATGACCGAATTTGCACTCAGAAGGAGTGGAAAGTCCATGCGGTTACGTGTTGTGAGCCAATCCGATCCATGCACCTTACCAAAGAGAGGAGAGGTACCAGCTGTCTTAGAATGACTGAAAATGCAATTGAGTTAACAAAATGAAAAGAAGAAAGGAGGGCAGTCTCCCGGGACCGGGAGGAAAGGCTGCAACTTTTGACGAGACCTTTGATCGAAAAGGCATTTTTGATTGATTGACTGATTAATTAATGAATTAAGTAATTAGCACATTTAAAAAAAAGCCTTTGACTGATAATTAATGCCACAGCTTTGCCATAGGAGGTGTGTACCCATCGCGACATGGAGATGTGAACCAGATGCGTAGTCGATTAATGAAACAAAACCACGATGATGCTAATTGTCATCGTCTGTTTTAATTTCTGGCCGTCCATTTTCCGTGGCCAACTGCTTGAGACATGACTTTTCAAGTGCAACGCAAGAGCCTCACGTTACATCCTATCAATGAAAGGAGATAAATTCCTAGACTAATCGAGCTCGTTGTGTTGTATTGCGCGTGAACTCAACAAATGGATGTTTAGTATATCGGACTGTAAGTGTTACATCATCTTAAAAGCGCATAATGGGACTCTCCTTTGTTTCTCGTGCATGTCAGACGTTCATTAATGATGGCAAATTCAGTTCTCCTAAGAATTGAACTCGGGTCCATCCAATCGGGAGCCGTTCGAAAAGTTGCCCGCCCACCTTGAAAGCCCATACGATACTATAAAATGGAAGCCCATATTGTAACTGTTAAATCCTCAAAACCATTGAAAACTTCACAAAGTCACAGAACAAAAGGACCCGATTCGATCGACGAGAGAAAGTAGACAGACGGATGAAACATGAAGCGATAGACCTCAGGTCACAAACGCACCGGCTTTCAATCAGCCCTATGAGCTATGGTCTTCCATAGGCCTAGAAACAAGAAGAGAATATGGGAGGTGTGGCCCGAGATTGATTTATGGTCCATTAGAGTCTCTTCCTTCCATCATCCTTTTCCTAGAGAAGAAGGTCGAAAGATCACGAACTTCATAACGGTTTCCTTTGTTTTACCACCCGCTTGATTTTCCACTCTCGAGCTCGAGATGGGATTTGCTTCCTTCGACTTCATCGTCGACTCCCACAGGAACAAGAATAAGTTCCGTCTACGCTACGTTGTGTCATCTTATAAGTCAATTGATGAAGAATATATTTTGCAGGTCCGGTCAAAATACGATAAAAATTCCGGCTCGAGGAAAGCTCGAGTAGCCTATAGCTGAAATCAAACGAAAAGGCCGGAGAGTTTCAAACCGACATTTGTCAACGAAGTATGGCCCAAGTTTCCGCCACTGCTGTTAGTTAAATGTGAACTATGCCTGAGCTGTCTGTTCATGCGTTTCGAAGTCGAGTTCAAATTGGATCCTGTTAGAGCAGGCCGATTTATATGTGAAGGGATTCACACGGCGTATGAACCCGAGATACACGCTACTTCCTCATAGTATGCAGTACTGCCCGATGAACCAACCAATCAGGATCCGTGATTTTCGTCGAATTTCAGGCCAACCCAATCGGGACTCCTTCGGAGGGAATTTCCATCGTTCTATCCCTGGAGCTGTCTAGAAGTTAGTACTCCCACCACTGGAAGCATAGAAGGGCACATTTTCTTTATTGGACTGTCCATCGACGAGCCCGAAAAACATAAACCACTGAGCTGTGTGCATGGGCGCGGATACAAACACAGAATCACAACTTTATAACAATAGTGGTAGTGGTACGGTGATCCTCGTTCGGAGATAAGAGATTCCCCTTCCCTGTCATGTCGTGATCTTCATCTTGACAACACGTGATGAGCTTTGGCGGATTTGATATTTTGCTCTTTAAATAACTTATAACTTATTCACCGTTTTAGACGACTACTTACTTTATCTACTCTCATTGCTTAGTCAATTCTACTAACTCTGATTAACCATAGAACAGTACGGGATGAGTTGAGATGAGACTGGGGTGATTGTTAAATGCATAAATAAATAACTAATTAAATACACGTATACGTACATATGAGGGCGGTGATACATTTGACCAAGTTGCTAGCTGTAGTCAAATTTAAGTGATCCAACGCGAGAGGCTGATGATAATGACGCGCAACTAGCTATCCATCTAGCCAGCTGGCTTAGAGGAGGTGAATCAAAATACGCAAGCGTTGCGGCAAGTTTTGTTCAATGATAAACATATCCTTTTGAACCTTAGCTTAATTACAAGCTGAACCTCGCAATTGCACTATAGGCAGGGTTAGCTAATGAGCTATAATATCTTCCCAACACGGAGTATATATAACACACAAATATACACGTAACACACATGCCCATCAAGCTAGTGATGAAGTGATAAGATAACTATATCCAAATTAGATTCACTTAGTTTTGTGGTTGAATCAACTTATATATATATATATATATATATATATATATATATGTATATGGTCTCCATCACACAATTGTATGGTCCCTGCTAGCTAGCAGCAGATTATAGTTGAGAATATAGTGTGCGAACGAGAGTGACCGCGGGACAGAGGGAATGGGGATAACATACACATATTGTACATCTATTAATCAATTATTCGACACAAGGTTCCTCGTCGTACATTCTGGTCATTTGATTAGCATCGTCCTTCTAATTACATATAAAATTATCTGAATTTCCACCCATCACCAATTGTTGCATGCACATGACACTGATGACACACCCTCATCATCTTTGGACCCTTTTAACTTCGCCCTTTTCAGACAAGATTCATTGGTGACAAAGATTAGGTCTGCCACCATGGTGCAACGAACTGTTGGATCCACGTAGGCTGAAATTGAAATAAACTAATTAAATTATAGCATTTTCTTTTCGGTAATTAGAATAGGTCTGGGAAAGTACGTAGAAGGAAGATTCTAGATTACTGAAAACGAAATCGGTAAAATCCATTACTTGCAAATTGAGAGTGGATATATATTCCGATATCAAATTCGACTTAAAAGGGCGTATTCTTGGTTTCATCTCAGTTGATTGTAACGGGAATATTCCTGCTTTTCTGTGATCCCAGATCGTTCTTCAAAGTTCGGCCACACATAGTTCAGGTCGCCTCCGGACCGGCCCACCGGCGGCACACATTCTTCACTGATTCCTAGTCATGTTTCCACCTTCCCAATGTGATCGCACGCGTGCAGCAAAGGTTACGATATGGTCGACACAAGAACAGCATCCGTGCATGCAGATATATTATAAACAATACAGAGAAAAAGGGTTTTTTAGGGTTCTATTATTATAGTCATACCTACCTCCCATTTCAAATAAAATATTATAAATTTAATTTTAATGACCAATATCTTTATATCCCTTTCTTCTTCTGTACTGTCTATTGGGTCATCAAGTCTTCATTTTTCACATAAATAAAGAGAGTACGTAATGTACCCAAACATCAACTAGCTAGCTAGGACATATTGTTGACAACTGGGATGTCGTGGTGTACGAAATTTCCTAGGCCAGTGGTCCCTCGAGCCGCATTTGACGGTCTCCGCGGCGTTTGAAGATGGGCCCCAGACACAATCGCAAGTTGTGATAATTAATCATACGTGTGCGTAGGAGAATACTTTCCGTTGTCCATCCCGATCGCCATTGGTCGCCTGCCTTCTTAACCAATTCGATCACGTGTCGATTAATACATGCAAGCATGCACGCACAAGGGTACCTAAACATGTGTCGAAAACAAAGACATGCACTGAGAATACAATCGAGGGAACGACGTCTTCACATCGAGATCAATTCACATCCCACAGATCCATATGTCTGAATAAATTAATGCATAGGGATAATGTTCAGTCACGCGAAACGGATCACTGAAATTCCACTTGTAGGTTCTAGTTTTGAGATGGCGGCTGCATTATTAGATCTGCATTGCTGGAAACGCAAGGGACGCACATTTCATGCCTCGGTGTCAATTTCAAGCAATCGTTTTTGACCAAGAGCCGTTAAGAGTTCTTTTTCGTCTCCCTAGCTTTTGTTCCCAACTTCCCTGCTCACATATCTTCAAATTTGTAAACTGAGTCAACAATAACCAGTGTACCATTTATTGGGATAATTCATTACACATTCTTTCATTAAATAAGGCTACAAATTCAAATTATATTGACAGAGATTATTTATAATTTAAAATTCATATCACCTTTTAATATGTAAAATCTGAATTAATCACTTTCGTTAATTTTGAGTAATAGCTGACGAAAGAGGAAAGAAAGAGCAGCTGTCACCATACTTTCTCGAGCCTCCTCCAAAGTCATTCTCGTGGATGGCGTACAGCAAATACCATGTCTTTCCATGTCAGAAAAGCAACAATATGTTTATTTTTTTCCTAAGACCAAACTTTTAATTGTTTTATTATTATTATTATTTTGTACCATTTTGGGATCATGTCTCCCTAGAGATTGAATGAAATTTCCTCTTCAACTTGACTTAGAACGCCCATCTCAATCCATCCAGCCAAGATAATCCTTTGTCTGATCTTAGTATGCATTTCTAGATAAGGCCACAATCAAGTGGTTGAAAAAGCGACCATGTCTTGTGCTACTTGTAAGTTGGAATTGCGACAAGCTTTTAACTGGCTTTTTACTTGTATAAGTAAATCCCATTTTGTGAAAAATGTTCCAGATAGGTTCATTATGCATGTAATCATAATATGTAGGTGAACAGTCCATCAATATATATATACACACTATTTAATTCTTTTAGTTTATTGAAAATTAAAATATTTCAAAATAAAATAAAATAATATTATATATGGAACCATCTTTGTTTACAAAAAAAAAATCATTATTCCCTCTAATTAATTTATGAATTGATGAACTGTTTTATATACTTACTCACCAAGAGTTGTAATAGTAATCACGAGTTTCAGTTCCATGATTATTATTAGCAAATACTCTAATTCTCCTAGTTTTCATTCTCCTCAACTATATACGCACTGCTTGCTAGTCACGATCAGCAATACCATCTTGTAGATATACATGATTCTAGCTATTGGTAATTTCATGTTTATAATGTTTAGTAAGTGCAAATGAGCGTGCCAATATATTTACATAGCTAGTAATAATTAATCACATCCAAATTTTAAAGATAAATTTATAGTGAACTCATAAGTAATTTCAAATTCTTCACCGGTACTACTACGGCTGAGAATTTAATGAACGATCATATGAAGAATGAAGCAATAGACATGACTGGACTAGCTAGCTCGCAATATGTGTGGCTGGATCAAATTTTAAAAAAAATGGGGAAGAGTTGAAAGGAGATTGATTATTAATTTATAATATTCTCTTTATTTGATTGATATTATATCGTATTTTTTAACATCTATTCTCACGCTTGCTACTTATCTTTAAATACATACACTTAATAATTATCTAAGAGCTGATTATTCTTTTTCTGATCTCGAATGAGAGAGACAACTTGCCACAATTCGAACTTAATATCAACTGACTATGAGTCATACTTTTTGACAAGGTATGAGCCTACTGCCCTCATACAATATTGAATTCACTATGAGCCTATAAAATATCGGTTTCGTTTCCACCTAAGAGTCTAAATTAATATATGGTAGTACCTAATTTTCTTATAAAATTACAGTTTTCTCTTTATTCAATCGATACAATAAAACATTGTATTTATTTATGTTGCCAAACTATACATAAATACATATAAATACACATGAACAAGATAGAAACCTCCAAGAAAAAAGAAAAAAGAAAACCTGCATCTTTATCAGAAAAAAATTAGGTAATTTATAATACAAATAGATTATCAATTTAACTAAGTGAAAAGTTTTTCATTTTGGCACCAGGAAAATAACATAATAATTTTATGAATATAATAAAATTGGACAATGGACTAGTCAGTAGATTAATAAAATAATTTATAACCGAGCTAACACACACAAAAAGAAGCCCAATAACTCATAATATTCATTGAACTAGATAAATAAATATATATATATATATATATATATCCAATAACCTGAACTTAAAATTCCTAGCAATGCTCATAATTCGTTTCGGTTTGGTCACTATACCGCTAACAATAACTATTGTATTTTGTTTCAAATTGATTATATTGTTTGATTAACTAGTTTGAACTATTTTTAAAAAATTAATTGA
>CXYZ01002688.1:31292-116260 GCA_900006705.1 Sonneratia caseolaris
TATTAAAGATAAATTAAATATATAATATTAATATTAGTGGATTCATTTAAAATAAAATTTAGTATAAAGTAATAGAAAATATACTATATAATAGTAAAATAACTTATATATAAATATTCTATATACCGTGTATCTAAATATTTTTAAAAAAAATATTTCTAATATATTTATAATATTTTAGATATTTTTTTAAAAAATATTGATTGCTTTTCAAACAAATTAATTCAACACTTTGAATTTAGTAAATAATTACACTTTTTTTAAAAAAAAATTGTAATATATAAGAACTGATACTTCTCGAACTGATTTTTTTAAGATTAATTCAGTGTAATTCATTATTCAATTTGATTCTCGGATTCTCTCTGGCCATCCCAAAAAATTTCCGAATAAATACAAGTAATGTAAAACCTATATTCTCGCTAGCTGTACGTGGGGACTGCTACGGATTGTATTGTCTATGAGCTGTATGTACACCTTATCATTCATATTTTTATGTGCATTGATGTGTCACATCGACGAGAGATTTGAAAACAACAAATTGATCACATCGAACCGTGGTTCCTCTCTGTCTCTTGACAACTTCGTCGCCCGACTAAATTAACTGAAACGGCAACACATGTTTGACTTTGCTTTTCTGATTCCGCTTCCACGTGTCCCGGAATCGTCAGTCGAAAATTGCTGGCCGAATAACTTAAGAATAATTACCTCCACAAGCAAAAGTAGATGTGTATTATCTAGTTTTTCTATTAGGTAATTAGATATATAAATCGTCCATAGCATATTTAATTAAGAGATACTAATTTAGTTATGTATTGTGTAATGGTGATCTGGACGTCCAAATGAGTATATTGGGTGCAGATGGTTGACATTATATAGGGTTTGATCATTGACGTGACAACTCAGCATTACGTCCGTGACACCTGTGCTTGATTCCGATTCTATTCTTCGGACAGTAAGCTGTAATTGTCGCACATCGTTAGTCGAGTCAAACTCTCTCTCTCTCTCTTTTCCTCCCAAATTTCCGTTTTTTTATTCCTAATTCTTCTTCTTTTTTAATAGTATAGTTAAGTTATTTTGTCGTCTGATCGAGCTGGGTGGCCGAGATTTTTCTTGATGCACTTGTAAGATAAAAGAAAACCGGACGCAGACGTAGGCGGGCATGTGACCACTCAGAGCGCCACCCGATAAAAATCAAATTAAAATTAACTTAAGATAATACTGTTAAACGGTAATAGAATTATTATTATTTATTTAAATTAACTCTAATTTAGCTGATATGTAATCGGCCGCTAAAATTCAAAAAATATATATATTATTTAATTATTTTGCTACAGAAACATTTATTTGTCTATTTATTTTAGAAAGATAATAATGAATTTTTAATATATTTTTTTGTCTTTTTCGTGGTGAGGTGAAGCATCAATGTATTTTTGTGCTTGTAGGGCGGAATATGCTCCACGGAAGACGGACGAAGTGATCTGAGGACTCTGGCTACAGCTTAGCTGTCGACCATTGCCGAGGGAAGAAAACCGCC
The DNA here is from genome assembly GCA_900006705.1 of Sonneratia caseolaris. Lineage (NCBI taxonomy): Eukaryota > Viridiplantae > Streptophyta > Magnoliopsida > Myrtales > Lythraceae > Sonneratia > Sonneratia caseolaris. Next base: position 32,827 of record CXYZ01002688.1, read on the forward strand.
GACATTATCATTGATCGACAACCATATCTTCTTATTTTTATTAAATACATTAATTAACTGAAATTTTAAATTAATAACACCACCACTTAAAACTAATTTTTATTTATATATTCCGTACTTTTTATAATCTTTTCTTATAAATTTATAATCCTCCACATACATATATATATATATATATATATATGCTATTTTCATCAATCTGAATTGATATTATCTAATCAAATGATATTAGAGGCAAGCTTTTCCCCCACTCAGTTTTTTGTTTTGTTTCTATTAGTCAAACCTAATTTGCACATCAAGAGAAAATGAGATGTGTGGGGGCGAGAAACCGGTTTCTGGTGGGGACAAATCATCGAAGGCCCAGTACTCGCTTCGTTCACCGACCCTCATTTATTCTGCAGCAATTCTGCTTCAAAGAAACAGAAAAATTATCATCGTTGTTGTATAATATTATATGAGCAGTAGTCGACAAACCGTACTGTTAGTGGACGCCAATTTATTTTATTAAATTCATTATAAATATATAAAAAATTATATATATTTATATCTAAAATCTAAATTAATAAATAATAACACTTAACATTCATGTTTATCTTATTGAATTGTATCCTATATACTTGCCTGCCATCAAGTGGCAAAGTGGCATGCTATCAAATGCCTCCTTTTAACAACCATTAACGAATCGGACATTCTTCTTTCGGTCTTGTATGATAAGGGGACAACTTGTTATGAGCAGAATAATCTTCTTATATATTTAAGCTTATCTCAACTAACCACGAATCGAGTTTCTGAATTCAGAACACACGAAGTGCTAGTTCACTTGTTCTAATATCATATCGAATTCGTCGTGATATAGTAATGTATTAAGTTTCTTTCTACCTAAAAACTTAAACTGATAAATGATGATATTCCATTTTCTTACGTACTCATAACTTTTCTCTTAATTGTTCTATGTGTGAAAAGTGTAGATATGGTAAGGTTTGGGAGGATATGTTGGCTGGCAGAGCAGAAGGGAGAAGAAGACATCATCGTGGAATGAATTCCATCCACTCATGCAAAAAAAAAAAAAAATGCCAGGAAGAAAATGAATTATTATTATTATTTTTTTATTTTTACATCTTACATATGGATCCAATCACCAGTTCCACACCTAACTGATGACTGAGATCTCTCCCTTCTAAAATGAAATTTCGTGGAACATATCAATTTGGCATCCAATATGGATGACCTACCGATGTCATTTTCAGTTCTAATTCAAAATTTCCATTGATAATCCAAACTCCACTGTCAAGTATCATCATAATAATTAATGGTAAATTCCAACATTATATTACAAAAATTTTCAAAATTTAACTGTGCGGAGGCACCAACGGTGGTTGATTTGTTCAATATTATAACGATTCTTTTTCCCCGCTACCTCCTTAGTGATTTTGAATGCATGGATGGGTCATCCATAAAGCTGTAGCGATTAGGACATGAGGTGGAGGGTGACGTAGCCAGCTTTGGCTCGGAATCGCAGAACAAGAAAATACGCTAATTCTTGGCCTCTGTCTGGCCTAAATTATTGGGTGGGCGATCGATTACGCGGTACGAGATGCGTAACCCCCAAATTTAACGAAAGTTTTGACTGAGTGCATCCCACTTAAATTTTTTTTTTTAACTGTTATCGATCAGGCTGCTCACTGTGCATCAATCATCATGCAGCCACCGACGTGGACAAGAATATTTCAACCGAGCTGGGCTGTGGACGCATATATATGTATGTATATATGCAAATGACAGTTCAGCCTCCTATTGCTGGCAAGCCCTCCATGTGTTGGTTGGTATAAGTTCATTTTGATTTCCTCCTCTGATTTCTTCAGTCTCTCTCGGGGGAGAAAGCTCTCGTCTCCTTGGACCCGTCTTCCTGCAATTGCTCCCATCTCTGACTAATCTTAATCAAAGAGGAGGAGCGAATCATTCCCCCTTCTGGTCAATCACCGGCGAAAAGATTGCAGTTGCAGAAGGCCTCATTGTCTGGTCCTGCAGCTGAGTCACTTTCTGGAGATTCCCGCGAAGGAGAGATCTCGATTTTCAGGTCAGCCCTCACGCTTCTGCTGTATGTTAATGGTTCTTTTTATAGCAATATGCGTATTCAGCCGAAGATCTGCTCTTTTCAGGAGCAGAGGAAGAAGACAAGTTGATGTTTCTATTTTATGAACAAGGGAAAAGTTCTTGCCTTTTTAACTTCTCCCATGTCATTACGCTTCAATGTCTCTGTTGTATCGTTTTGCCTCAGCTCGATGCATGTTCCTGAAAAACCTTCGCAACTTTCCTAGCAGGCCTTTCACTCGAAAATGGAGAATCACGGGAACTCGGATCAGGTCATGAAAGATTCCCCTAAAGGTCTTCCGTCGCTCATCCAGGTTATCTCCTCGAACGGCGTTTCAGGCTTTGACAGCATAGAAGGACATGATGATCTGTTCGTCGCATCATCAGTTCTAGTAAGTTCTGATTCCGATATTATTTTCTCAGTCCAAGCTTTCCAGTTAAGTCTGAGTATTCATCTGGTGATTTATATGAATGATCCCAGGAGACAGTGCCAGAATCGAATGCTCGACTTATGCATGCTGTTTCGATCAGCATGCCGTCTTCTCCCTTGAATTCTCATACGCCGAACACAAAGCGAGTCCTTTTTGCCGATCGCGATGAGATAGCCTCCGGTGGCAATGGAAATCCTGATTCTACCCCTTCGGAGCAGCCCAAGCAGACCTGGTTCCATTCGCAGCCGATGCCCAGTGTCTCAGGACAGAATCCCCCGAGACACCCTAGAGTTCAAGCGCTGAAGGATAAGAGGTTCGATTCTTTCAAGACATGGTCAGGAAAGCTCGAGAGGCAGCTGACGAACTTGCGTGGGAAGCCGCATCCCATTTCTCCTGAGGATAACACCACAACTCACAACATGGAGATTAATCTGCCCGTGGACCGATTCTTCGATGCCTTGGAAGGACCCGAGCTCGACACCCTCAGAGTATGCACAATACATTGATATGGAAGCTTAAACATTAGGCTGGCAGATCTACTCACGTTCGTCCTCAGCAAAACTAACATTGTTAAGTTGTTGGCATAATCGCTGATTGCAGGACTCGGAGGAGACCGTGCTTCCTGACGACAAGCAGTGGCCATTCCTCCTGCGGTTCCCAATCTCTTCCTTTGGTATCTGCCTCGGAGTGAGCAGCCAAGCGATCATGTGGAAGACGCTCGCAGCCTCAGCCTCGACGGAGTTCCTCCATGTGAGCCCCAGGGTAAACCTCGTGCTATGGTCCATCTCGGTCGCCCTCGTCACGATCGTCTTCCTCACTTACCTCCTCAAGGTGATGCTCTACTTCGAAGCTGTTCGCCGTGAGTACTACCACCCGATCCGAGTCAACTTCTTCTTCGCCCCGTGGATAGCTCTCCTCTTCCTGGCCCTTGGGGTCCCACCTTTGGTCGCTACCAAACTCCACCATGCTCTGTGGTATGTCCTCATGGCCCCGATCTTCTGCCTCGAGCTCAAGATTTATGGCCAGTGGATGTCAGGGGGGCAGAGACGGCTCTCTAAAGTGGCAAATCCTTCGAATCATCTCTCCATTGTCGGTAACTTCGTGGGTGCCCTGCTCGGTGCCTCGATGGGACTAAAGGAAGGGCCGATATTCTTCTTCGCCGTGGGACTCGCCCATTACACCGTCCTGTTTGTCACACTGTATCAGAGGCTCCCAACCAATGAGACCCTCCCGAAGGAGCTCCACCCCGTGTTTTTCCTATTCGTAGCAGCGCCAAGCGTGGCTTCCATGGCATGGGCAAAGCTCCAAGGCTCGTTTGATTACGGATCCAGGGTTGCTTACTTCATTGCGCTGTTCCTCTACCTCTCACTGGTAAGTAGTATCAATGGACTCTCTCTCGATAGTTATTCAAGGCGAAATCATTATCGCCTTGCTGATGTTTTTCCGTACTCTCCTGGTATTTTTCAGGTGGTCCGAGTGAGTTTTTTCCGAGGATTCAGGTAAGAACAACAAAACTACCCCCAATTACAAGAGATATCAGTTGATCTCTTCATCCCTTATCGGTTGACGTTGAACTAATCCGCTCTCCCTTGTGGAATTTCCATTTCATAGGTTCTCGCTGGCATGGTGGGCTTACACCTTCCCAATGACCGGTGCGGCGATAGCAACCGTCCGATACGCGAACGAAGTGACCAATGTGGTAACACAGGCGATCTCGGTAATACTGTCCTGCGTGGCCACATTGACAGTGACCGCCCTGCTGGTAACGACAATCTTGCACGCATTTGTCCTCCGTGACCTTTTCCCGAACGACATCGCCATTGCTATCAGCGAGAGGAGGCCCAAGACCCACAGGAAGTGGTTCCATCTCAGGCAGGCAAGCTCGGACACCAGAGAAATCGAGAATTACTTGAAGTTCACGAACTCCGACGCTGAAGCAAACATTTCTTTGGAAGCTCCAAGTTCGAACGTACACGATTCCAATGTTCAAGCTTGATATTTGACTATTGAGGATATGGTTCCATGGACACATGCGAGGGCACGGAGAGTTTCCAGTGATCCAATGAGCATGTGCTTTTGCAAAACGAAACACCTAATAGTTCGTAACGAATGTACAAAGTCCTTAAGCTTGAGTTGAATTTAGTGTCTCGCCGGTATTCCGCTCTCAAAGTATAAGCCCTATTTATTTCCCTTCTCAGTGTCCCACCACAGAATTATGGAACTTCCCTGAAATCTCAGGCAGACACAGGCATGTGCATGATTTCAGACCTCTGCCGCTGTGAGGGCTCAACCTCCATGGGCGCTGCAGTAGCTGTGTTTGATCCTGCATACAGATCTAATCTCTACACATGCGGTCAACATCGTCTCTGTCCATCTCTTGAAGAACGGAAAGCAAGAATGAACCGCAAATAGGAAACGGGGTCAATGAAAGCAAAGCCCATTCATTCACAAGCCGAATTTTTTTTTCTTTTAAATAAATTGCATTATTAAAAAAAAACACGTACAGATGCAGTCATCCTAGGAGGAGTTCGTGGGCTGCCAATCTAAATAAGGAATGACTCTTTATGAGGGTGGCTATCATATGGAATTTCTTCTGTGAGCGTCCAAAACTGTGAACGGACATTAAATTCGACAGTGCATGATCTTTTCACACCGTACCTGATGTTTGATTTTGCTCTTTTTTCGGGGGTGAGGGATCGGCTCGGATTTCCCTCTATTTGGTGTCAAAAACTAAACACGGTTCATGTTCTTTCCTCTGGCAGCTCATATTTTTGTCTCAGTAATGACATTGACCCTCCTGTGATGTGGGCACATATACTAGTAGCCAATGAATTAATGTTCCTTCTGTTCCCTCGTTATCGAATTCCAGATATCTGAACATGATCTCCTTTGATTTGTGTGCACCGTTCATTAGCTAGGAGAACATGTTCTGTGATTTCTGTCCTGTTTTGTGAGAGTATGGGGACATGGTACCAAAGTCCATCCGGCACACGTTCAATCAAGACAATTTCTGCTCTTTTCGCATGCTGTCTGTGATCTGCATTTTCAGTCCGTTCATACGATCGGTGAAATATATTCTGATTCTTCGATGTTAAGATGAAATTCTTATGTCAATTCCATCAAGTCCTTTGCAAACTTTGTTGAGGATGTCATTCAAGACATCTTCTGAGCTTCTAACTCTGCAGTGAAGGGAAACTACACCCTGAAAACATTAAGATGCTCCCAGAGAATCAGATGCAGGAATCGGCTGTTAACTTACTTGATGTGTTGCTGCTGTTGCTGCTGCATTTTACCATCTCTTCGGGAATATCTGTTTCTGGCTTGTAAACCATTAGGTTCCTCCTTTTGATATTCACACCACGATAGGTCCTGAAGTAATTACCAAGTTTCATGGTTCATTTTGCCTTCCATAAGGGTGAGGACAAAATTTTCACGCCTTTTATTTACCGTAGGCCCGAAGTGGAGACTAGTGGGCTCGTTCTTGTCAACAAGCACATCATTTTTGGACCCACAGCTCTGGTTGCCCATTTCCATTAGTGTTCACCGATTCATCCAAACTGCACCTCTCATTGGTGGGGAGATGAGAGCGGAAAATATGCTGAATGGCTCAAGGATAATATTCAGAGAGCTGACGACAAACAGAAATGGATAACGTCCTCTAAGCTCCGTCCTCCCTCCAATCAAACTAGGGGGGGACCTTCTTCACCCAACTCAGACTAAACTTGAATTTGCCCAGCAAAAATCTTATCTTGAATATGATCACGATGACTGCTTTGAAGCTCATCCCAGTTGACTGGAGCTCCCCGAAGCATCCGCTTCCCTTGCCGTCCTACCCTCCTTTTTGTTCCTCTACATTCCCTCATTGTCTCTGCCTCTCCGTTTGCCGAAGAAGAACGTTCGGGCTCACGGTGAGTTGCTCGAAGTCGCCTTCGGGGGCGCAGCTCTCGGCGGAGGAAGACGAGTGGTTGAATAGGCTGCCGGAGAAGTCAAAGCCGCTCTACGCTCACAGCCTGCCTTGCGTCGAGGCTTGGTTGAGGAGCTTGGGGTTTTTCCAGAGCAAAGAGGACCGCGCTATCTGGTTCATTGAATTGCCCGAGTGGCATGCTCAGCTGTCTCTTGATGTCACCGACCTCTATATTAGGTCAGCAACTGTTCCTGTCTTGTAAGTGTATATGATGATTGATCTATCGCTTCCCCTCTCTCTCTCTCTCTCTACCCCACTTTCGTTGTTGCAAATTTTCCGGCTTTTGCTTAATATGCTGTATGTATAGCTCAAATCTCCAAGCTTTGCAAGTATGCTGAGCTACTGATTCTTTGTTCCGGGCTCAGGTTTATAGTGATATGTGATTGACTTGCTTGAGTTTGCTCATTGAGAGCTTTGCTGTCTTCTTTGTTAGTGAGGCCCCAAGCTTGAAATTACACTTGGTGGAGATCAATGAAATCTTGGTTATGTGTTCTGCTGCAATCTGATGGAGGAGATTTCTCAATCTTTGCATAGGTTAGAATCTTGAGTTGTGTGTCAGTGTCTAAACGAGCAGCACTCTAGATATTGTTCTGAATCTCTGTGCAAGGTCTTATATCTGTTGTTCATTCTCTTGACAGTGCCGAGAGGCTTATGTTTGTTGTGGTCAGTGATGGAGAGGTAAGGGGCTTGATTATTGTCGTCGGAAGTAAATTGAAAGCAGCTGCATCATGAGGAAATGTCCTTTCTCTGTTGTTTGTGTGTGTGCGCTTGGATGGATAAGGTCTCGTGGAGTTTAGCTTCTGCACATTTATTTGTTAGAACAAGAATGGGAGTCTGAGAACCCCTCAAGGATGACGATAGTCTATAGTATTTGAGGCGTAGCAGTCAGAATTGATTATCCACTTCACAGACGTGCGCACTTCATTGAGATGATGGATTGCATTGATCCATTGGTTTTTACTGATAGTACTAGGATTAAGGGACTCTGGAGCCTGGTGTGCTTCCACTTGAAATGGGATTTTCCAGCTCTCTCTCACCCAAGTCGAGTCCAGTTGTCCCTTGTAAGCCAGCTACTGATGTAATTATGTAAGAGTGGATCTTGTTGTGATGACATGCGTTTGAACATATCGACTTGAAACAGACGGTTGATCGTGTTGACCACATTCTAAAGATTGTGAAAATGTGATTTTCAGGTACCTTAAAACCGGACCAGGGAGCCTTGAGAAGGATGTGGAGAGAAGATTCAGTTATGCATTGAGTAGAGAGGACATCGAGAATGCTATTCTTGGGGGACCATAAACGGCTGTTTTCGTACTACGACTTCCATCTCTGATCCTCGAAAGGTAGAAAGGAGGACCCTGGTAAACCTACAATGATTCAGTTATGCATGAGCGAGTGGACACTCATTGAAAATGATGAGGAGAGAAGATTCAAGTTAAGCGCTGAGCAGGGAGGACATGGAGGATGGCCATCATTGGTGGATCACAAACAGTTGTTATGGTCCCATCACAATGCATCAGCATCCTCAATCCGTTGTAACTTGTACATCTCAAAGAAAATCGGACGAACAGGTGTATTCTTATCGTGCCTAAGCTGTGTTAATGAAGCATGATTTTACGGTGATCCTATTCCTCGTCAGTTTCTGCTCCAGCTAAACCGCATTAACGGCGATCAACGAACGAGCAAGCGCCCGCCCTTTTAACCTCAGGCCCATGACTTGTGGGCCCTCCGCCGCAACTGGATCCGTTTTCGTTTACGCCAATTGGGTCCGAGCCACCGGCAGCTTGGCCCCACCCATCACCAGACTGACAGAGTAAACGTCCAGAGCGACTTCACCGACCAACGGACGTTTTCCATTTCCCAATCCGTTCTCTTTTCCATCGATCTGTTCTCTTTCTCCCTCCGACGAGATCTCTCACACTTCTACGTAAGGCTTCGTTGTTCTGTTGCCGTATTGGGAAAGCTGAGACCACCTTGCCATTCCACCGGAGAAGCTTTGGCTACTTCGCTTCCTTCTGCGCGGAGTACAAGCTGAGAAGAGGGTTATAAGACTTGTGGAGGCATGCACAGCAGGGGATCGGGCAATCGGCTGTCCGGGATGGTTACTCGTTGCCGGATTTCGAACCTGATGCTCTCAATGTTCGCCACCTTCGCTACTATATACGTCTCTGGCCGGTTTGTTTTCTATACATAAACTAATCTCATAGGAATAGATGCTAAAAAACTCACGTGCTTCAATTCCCCTTCTGCTCATTCACGTAAAAGTCTCATTTCAATTCATTCATTGGTCCCATGGTACGATGTGTCTCTCCGGGGATTCAGGCTGTGGGAGGATTCACAAAGCAGGCTTTTTTTGATAAAGGAGCTCGACAGGATCACTGGTCAGGTGAGCATCTAATTACTGCTCGCCATGATTGTGAAAGAAAAATGTTCTTCTGATCTGTCCTTGGCAAGAGGTTGTGATTCGCAAATTCCTGACTTTTATCCTGTGGCTCGTCATTGTATACTGGTGTTTGATTCCCAACTAGTAGCTAGGAAGCTTAAACCATTTTTGGCAGGCTAGATTCTTGGGGAAGAAGTTCTGTTTCAGGCATCATATAAAAGGATATTCATGAATCTTATTGATGTCAATTGGCTTCTTTTATACATGTGGTCACTGTACTAGCTGCTGCACTTTCTACTACAGTAAGCACGACAAGTGACAGCGTTTTCATCTTCAGGGGCAATCAGCTATATCAGTGGATGACACACTAAAAATCATCGCCTGCAGGTAAGAAGATTTTAGTCAATTCTTGTTCCAGTTAAGGTCCTTATGCATTTTCTTTGGTTGCTTTATGATTTGGTTCATTCAATTTTTTTTCCTACTTTGAAGAGCGATGATGGTCACGTCCTGTTTTCAAGTTTTTTGATGGGCTCTTGCTTTGTAGGGAACAGCAAAAAAAACTATCAGCGCTTGAGACGGAGTTGGCTGCTGCTCGACAAGAGGGCTTTGTGTCAAAGCATTCAACAGAAACCTCCGGAAATCAATCTAAGAAGAGGCCTCTTTTAGTGATAGGGGTATTTACAGCATTTGGCCGCAAAAACAATAGGGATGCAGTCAGAAAGGCATGGATGGGAACCGGTAAGCACCAACCTACCATAATGATCTAATGCAACAATGCTATCTATTGGATATTCCTGACATCTCAATGACTAAAAATGTTGAGCTAATTCCAAAAGCATGCCATGCCAGGACAGCATTTAGGCAGAAACTAATTAAAATCTGATGCATTTACAAATATGTTGATCTTCTAATATTTGTTTGACAAACTGATTCAATATTTCATTCCTTATATTTCACTAAGATAAGCTCTCTTTGAATTGTTATACTGGAAATTTATGTCTGAGATCTTCCTTTGCAGGTAAAGCACTGAAGAAAATGGAGGATGACAAAGGCATTGTCGCACGATTTGTCATTGGAAAAAGGTTTGTTTCTCTTTTTGCTTCTTCTTACCATGCAAATTTAAATTTGTTGTAATACAGAGTGAAGAACTCAAGAAATGGTTGCTTAAATCCATTGTTTTCACAAATACCTTGCAGTTCCAATCGGGGGGACAGCTTGGACAGGAGTATTGATGCTGAAAATGGGCATACAGGTGATTTCACTATACTGGTATGTGCACCATCTCTGCAATAAGTTTTGAACCATTAGAATCCCTAGCATTGCTATGTACAACAAAATCAAATTTGTAGCTGTTATACAATGGCAGAGATAGTCATTGTTGATCATTCAAGTTCAACTTAATTTTTGAAACCTGCTTCTCTAGTTGCTCTGGATGTGTTTAACGTTGTTTATGTTTAATATCATCAGTTATCATATTCTGTCTGTGTAATAGGATGACCATTTAGAGGCCCCTGAGGAGACTCCAAAGAAGGCAAAACTTTTCTTTGCTTATGCTGCTGAAAAATGGGATGCCGAATTCTATGCTGAAGTAAAGGATGATATCTATGTATATATTGGTCAGTAAAATCACTAAGTGGGATTATTTTCTGCCATTAAATATATTCTACTGTATCTCATTTTTCCCGACACTTTTTCGAGTGACATTACCAAAGCTTTGGCACCTTTCAATCTTGCTGCTTACAGCCTTCCTGCTAAATTTGATTAAAAAAAAGGCTGAATTCTATAGCTGATGCCGATTTCTTCTTGTGCTGGTAAAGAGAAAGTCGGGGCTGTTTCCTCATTAAATGCTGTCATTTGAACATTACTTGTGCATAATCTCTACAACATTGCAAATTCGGTTTAATAAAACTATAATAAAGCTCTGATATCGAATCATAACTAGAATTTCATCATGTTGAAGGGGTTGAGATCATGCTTAGATGCTTCATTTCTTGATGCAGATGCCTTGGGAGCTACACTTGCAGCACATTTGGACAAACCTCGTGTTTATATTGGCTGCATGAAGTCAGGCGAAGTTTTCTCTGACCGGTGAGATTCGCAGTGGACGAGTAGACTGTTAAGCAGATAATACATGCATGAAATTGGATGAGCTCTTCCTATTTCCTAACTTGAATTTGCTTAACAATTTCAGGGGTCATAAATGGTATGAAGCAGACTGGTGGAAATTTGGTGATAAAAAATCGTGGGTGCCCTTGGCTTCATAGAATTTACCATGCGGTTCTATGTTTTTGCTTGGTCAGGTGTTGCATATTTTGCTCATATGTTAGAAGATTGGCTTTTATTTTGCAGATATTTTCAGCATGCTTCTGGTGAGATGTACATTATATCTCAAGCTTTAGCAAAGTTCATATCCATAAACAGGCGAGTTCCTCCTCTTTCCCCCGTCCTTTTTACACATAGAAAGTCTTGTATGTTCTATGTCTGATCTCTTGGTGTATTGAGCCTGCAGATCTATCCTCCGCACTTATGCTCATGATGATGTCAGTGCTGGTTCTTGGTTTATTGGGCTTAATGTCAAGCATGTTGATGACTCGAAGTTCTGCTGCTCCTCATGGTCATCAGGTCTCACACACACTCACTTTGAAGGCATTAGTATAGAGATTCACCACCAAATTAAAAGAATTTCTAAATACTGTCAAGATTCAAGTTGCTTTTCTTTAAATGCGATAACGTGCAAAATACTATATAAGAACTGGCTTCCGACAAAATGATGTTAATTGTTGTGCTATATTTGTGTCTAGGAGCCCTCTGCGCCAGCGTTTAGAGTTGTCAGTATTTTACCAAAGATATCAGCTAGCTCATGACTTTCAGAGATTTCTTACGGGGGAAGTTCCAACGCCTCCCATTTTGTGCTTGGGTTAAACAATCAGATAACGCATTGTACCATCCGACAGTTGACCCATCGCACGAAGTGATAACAGAAGATTAGTGAGGGGATGTTAATTTGCGTATAGGGAGTATAGGATTTGACATTCAGCCATGGCTCGATCATGGGAGAAGAACAGGAGCGTTGATCACCTGACCAGATGTACACACGAGGATATCATTCCTTCATTCAGGATTGGGGCTTTAGGGCGCATCACCCTTTATTATAATTGAATTGTTTGTGAACTTTTGCTTCTGATGTAGAAAGCTGTGAACAAGCAAGAGTTTTTTTTTTGGTAGGATTATCGTAACGCTTCCATTTGTATGTATGTATGTGCACATTTCCATCAGCTAAGTGCCGAGTGACTGGATGATGCATAGTGATTTACCTATACTCATAAACAAGGTACGGAACTGTGGGATCCAATTCCTTGATCGCAATCAAGAAAACTATAACTGCCCATCAGAACATTGTATCTCCCAAATGTAATGCGCGACACTTTACAGTAGCCAGACGAGGCTCATCTAAAGATCACCAAAGCTTTAAGAAGGTTCATATGTTGAATTTTTGGCTTGGCTACGATAAGATCTGCAATTTTGATCAAATGGTAAAGCTTCAGAGTCTTTGATTGGAAACTACTCAATTAGCCTCTATGATTTAAAGAAAAAAGAGTGGGGGGCAGAAAAAGAAAAAAGGGGGTACGGAGAAGCTACTCTGAATTATCAGAGCCAGGTTTCGATCCTGGGACCTGTGGGTTATGGGCCCACCACGCTTCCGCTGCGCCACTCTGATTTGTTGTTACAGTGTCATACAGCTTTATATATATATTTATTTAATTTGCTCACCCCTCTTCATCATGCGGAAATAAGGTTAATATACAATTTCTTATAGAAGATGGGATGAACAAGAAGAAAAAAGAGAGAGGGAAATAAAAAGAGGCGCATGATAGCAAAGAATTATATCACTGCTACTAGAAGGGGTATGGAAAAATTGAAGAGGACGGGTTAAGATAACCAACATGTTCACTTCAGGAGTGAAGAGAGTACTTTTCTTTGAATTTCATAACAAATGAATGTCTTCCTACTTTGAGAGGTTTTCCCTCAAGTTTGGTTGGTTGAAACGGTATGGAATGTTATTACTATTTCGGCCGCAAAAGTTCGTTGGCTTGCAATTCTTCAATGGTGAACTCCCCTTCCATCTGAAGCATTTGCGCGTTGACCGGGGGAAGGGTTACAGGGAGGCTAGTTGATAGTCAATATTGTCTTTCACATAATCTTCGATTTTCCATGTTCTTATTTCGTTATCAAGTCTTCGTCGTCCTCCTCTTCCTCCTGCCGCATCTTCTCATTCCTTACCCGGCAAGCAAGTCTTCCCATCCATACCTTGGAATCGAGCAGAGGATACTCCTCGTTTGTCTAGGAAAGCAGCATGGTACACACAATCGTCTCGCATACCCCTGCGACGTTTCTCCCTGTGGTGTTTCTGTTTTGGTCTTTTCTGGGTTTTTTCAATTCAAAAGATCTTCGACTTGTGACTGTCCCATATCGATCTGCTTAATGAGATTGATGCGATCTGATACTACGGCTATGAACAGGGACAGAAAGTATCTCTGGGAAGGAAATCCAGGGGATATGGAAGCTACTCAAGGATCAGGTTAGACATATTCCTTCCTCACTACTATTGTAGGAAACCTTTCGTCGATAGCACTGACTTCATCATGCTTATTAAGGATTTAACAGACTATACCATCACCTTAGCCGACTCTTTTTTCTTCTTCTTCTTCTTCTTCTTCTTTTGGTAATTATCAACTGCCCAACTTAAGCTTGGTGTTTGACAATCCAATTGTTCCGAGTCATATGCATGAGTTTTCCCAGCTGTATTCTCTTGGATACTTTCATTTCTCTGTAAAGTTGCTAATCATTCAAGAGAGCGGCGAAAGATGGAGATTGCATGCCTTGAGTTTTCTGGTAATGATTTCCGATTTCATGACCCTTTTCCTCTCAAACAGCGGAGGTCAGGACAAGCCGGAGTCCCCTGTTGCGCAGCCCACAAGGAGCGAAGTCAGTAAGCTTGTGTTCCCTGAGGACTCTGGTTACAAGTTCGAGCTTGAGGATATGTTACGAGCCTCAGCGGAGATGCTAGGCAGAGGCTCCTTCGGAACATCATACAAGGCAAGCCTGGAGGATGGGTCAACAATAGCTGTCAAAAGGTTGAAGTTGGGAAATCCGGCAACTGAAATAGCCGTCTTCAACAAACTGATGGAAACCATCTCGAGTTTTCGGCACGAGAATGTAGCTACTCCGAGGGCGTACTACTCGGGTATGGATGAGCAGGTCATTGTCTATGATTACTATGATCGTGGGAGCATGTTGTCTCTTCTACATGGTATGAACCTGATCCTGTGCACTTCCATAATTTCTGTCAGTTTTAACAAATAAAATAACTCAAATCTCTCTTTCATCTATCGCTGTAGGTAAAGGTGATCTGGTTATGGCTCCTATGCCATGGGAGAATCGCCTTAACATGGCCATCGGAGCAGCGAGAGGCCTCGACTACATCCACAAGCAAGAAGGTGGCAAACTCGTCCACGGGAACTTGAAGCCCTCGAACATCTTCCTGAGTTCTCAAGGGTACGGAATTGTGTCGGACATCCTTTTCACGTCTCTGATGAACCATGTGCAGCAGCAGCAGCCGATCACCAAATACCAGGCCCCCGAAGTTGTAGGGAATAGTTGGTCCCAGGAATCTGATGTTTACAGCTTCGGGGTGATCTTGCTGGAAATTCTCGTTCGGAAATTTGAGCCTGCCACGAGCAACGGTGAGGTGAGTGACTACGTTCGATGGGGACAGGTTGTCAGTAGAGAGGTCGAAAGCGGAGAGGTCTTCGATGCACCTCTAAGGGATCAGCCGAGTGTACTGAATGATCTGAAGGAGGCATTTCGTATAGGGATCCAGTGCGTGCAAAAGTTGCCGGCAGAGAGACCGAGGATGCCGGATGTCTTGAAGAGTTTGGAGGGAATTCGTGGGCAGAGGACTGAGGAGTTATGAGGAGGGCCAACGTAGCGGCCTGTGTAAGAATAATTGCCATCGGCAACATATAATTCACTTCATGGCAACCATGCGCTGTCCTTTTGGAATCGTTACAATCAGACACCGCATCGAATGTCCTCTTTCTATGCTGCAAAAGTTCCTAGTGATGAAGCGTACGCAGCCTTCAAGCACTGACTCATGGATTCCATCCGCTTCTGCAGGAAACTTCCAACGTTGAGGACAATAGGACTTTGAAGAAAATCATTTAGCACGACATTCGTCAAATAACATAACAAAGCTGCTAGATAGTGAGACGAGGGCATAGTCATTCGACTTTTACAAGATTGTCTGGCCTATCATCGAGGCTACGCACAGCAAGCGGCCTTCTTCATAACGTTTGTTCCGTCCATATGATGCTTGATCGTAGATGAATCGCCAGTACTTCCACGATTAGCACGTCTCGCCAAGCTTTAGCGGCTTCATCTTGTGACCCGTATCTCAGATTCTCAAGATGTTGTTTTAGTTCAATTCGGGGCCTTAAAACAACGAGCTGAAGAGGATGGATGTCCTCTGGATCAGGCGTAGCTCTCAAATCTGTTCCATTCTGACCGATCCGAATCGCAATGACCCAGAATGGGCTGAAGTATCGAGATGGATATCTTCGTGGGCTGATGAGGACGCAACTTGAGCTGAGAAGCATGGGGTCGAGCTATTGTTTGAAGGATGCAGCCTAATTACCTAAGCTATAGGAAGCTCGAATATGGTTCAGAGCCGGCTCAATTTCGTTCAATGAGTCTTGCCTGTTCTTAGCTAGTAGTTGAAGTGCACACAAGCATCGCCTCACAATGCAACACGTAGACACTTCGGACTAGACCTCAAACATTCGCTCGAATCTCAAGTCCATGTAAGACTTTTCGTGCCCTTTTATTTCATTTTCGCTTCTGTTATCTTATTATAATCTTATGAGCCCCTTATAATATCAAAATAAAAAGAGGTTTAGTATCATTGTATCAATATCAATTTAATAACTGAGGGTTTGTAAATTTGATTTATATTTTATAACATGGTGACCCATACGTTACCGTATCTGTGTTGTATAATACTTTTATTGACTCCAAACTTTATTATGACTTATATTGAGCTAGCTATACCTAATGGGGATTTATGTAAATGGGGGGAATTAGTTGCAATGTATTAATTCCAAATATTCTCACTTAAACTAATTTTGAGTAAGTATTACTTATTTTATAATTGATAAGGAATACTCCCTCATGATTTATTCATCATGCCTTCTTGATTTATTTTTTTAATGGGGAAAATGTTGTTTTTTTTTTTATAAATAAATTGTATAGACAAAGTGGTCGTGCCCACGAACGGGGGAAGGCATGGTCCCTGAAAATCAGGTTCATTTAATTCTTTTGTGTGTGTCTGTGTGTGTTAATATATATTAAACCTAAACAATCTCAGCTTCGTGAATCCTCAGGGTCTGTCAAGTACTGTCTCTACTGAAGACAAGATAGGCCCAGCTGATTCCCACTCAAACTGAATTTCCTAAGCAATATTATATACATCTATATATATATATATAATGTGTACACACACATACACAGAAATTTGCTCATTGGAAATTAATTTTCTTTCTTTCTCTTTTTGGGTATTATTTTCTAGTTAATTAAAGGAATGGGTTCGGTGGGAAACCCAAAAGGCACAAATTATAGGCAATATTATGATGATATAAAAATTGGGGTTTTTTTAACGTAATTCACAAGTGGAAAGTGCTAATACTATATATTTGATTTCCGCAAATAAGTGATTATGAGTCAATCATGGATGATCGGGGAATCTTGCATGCAAGCTTCCACTAAGATTTGCCGGACGGAATTGCGACCGTGCTTGTAAGGATTCCTCGACCATTTTCCAACGCCCACTCTTATTTTCCGGTTATTTATTGGCCAAATTATCTCAATTTAAGCTTATGGAAACCTCCGCATAATTGGCCAAACATTCCACATGTATTAATTAATACTAGACGGTAATCAAAGATTTGAGTGTGCTGATCACAAAATTAAGCTCAGCATTTTATCCGGGCTTGTTCTATCTCAACACCACATTTTGATTATCTTAAATTAATTTTAAGTTCTAAATCGATAACTATCTATAAATAACTCAATTCACTCGTTGTAATTATAAAAAACAGGCAGTACTACAAGAGAAAAATCAGAATCTGGCCGGTCCTGAACTTTAGCCGACTTGTATCATGCACGCATTAACCTAGTAATCTAAGTGAGGTGTGCTGATGATCGATACAAATTTTTTTTAATAGTGATAACAATCCTACTACCTCTAATACTTAAATTCTCATTAAATTATAAATATATCAAATAAACTGAATAATTAATACTCGGTTTTGATCTCATCAAAGTAGCACCAAACTGATGACCTAGTGTAGTGTAAGAAGTTGGTGTGCTCAACCGTCTAACCCAAAGAACCACGATTAACAAGTGCAACTAATATTGTACGTACTAAAAGGAATTTGAACATAAACTGTCTAACCCAAAAAACCACGATTAACAAGTGCAACGAATATTGTACTTACTATAAGGGATTTGAACATAGAATTTCAGACCCATACAAGTGAATAAATGTGAAATTTAAATCGTAAAACCACCATTTTCCACCGTCCAAAGTAAAAGACAAAAAGATGCGATGGGATAGACAGACAAAAGGAAAGCCCGCAAAAAGGTTGAGAAACACTTCCCGATGAGAAAACCCCCCACAATTCAAGGGCGCATTCGGAAGGGGAGGCTCACTGTACATCTCCTCTCTCTCTCTCTCTCTCTCTCTCTCTCTCTCTCTCTCTCTCTCTCCAATCCCATTCTCGACTTCCAAGCCAATGAGATAACGATTCCATTCGTCCACACTGTAATGTAAAATGATCAAAAGACACCACGTAATTCCATGATCCATCCCCCCTTTACCTACAGATATACATATATATATATATATAACATACATAATACATGCTTATGTCGGTGTATTCATATATTACTGAATTTACTGCCATGCCTCAAGTAGTTCAACACTTTCAGCTTTCTTAGGAATAGGATCATCATCTATATATATGAATAAAGAAAGATGACATATAGTTAATAGATAGGAGCCATGACGGGGGGAATGCACACGTGGTGGCCATCAATCAGCGCTAGGCCCGGAATGGCCGCGGTCACCAGCTTATTCGACAGGCTCATAACTGTCTCTGTGGGCGGGGCGCCCTCTGGGCTGAACCAGCCAGCTACCCCCACCACCGTCGTCAAGTCCCCAGACAAACCCCCAGAATGTATAGTGGTATATCATCTAAAAAGAGTCCAGTATGGTGATTTTCAGTTGTTCATGGTCATGGTACTTACCAATATATATAATATATTTATATGTGAGAGTTTGTAAGTTTGTTATGTAGTCTAAGAAGGTTGACAATTTACATATACGTATACGTCTCTTCCATCAGTAGATAGACAGATTAAATATATGGTCTTATACTAATTAATTGACCAGTGACTTAGAGTGAACACATCGAGAAGATGGAGGATCATGCATGTGCATTCAATTTTCGTGAAACCCAATGCTCTGAATTAATTTCTAATCTCTCCACAAGTGCCGATTCACGGTGGTTCATTAAATTAGTTTGACATGGTTTTAATTGAAAGAAGACCGTATTTAAATTTAAGATCATGAGAGTTTTATCTCTTAATCAATTAGTCCAATTCAAATTATTATATTTACAGGTTACAAACTTTGGCTGACTCTATCCCGTGTAGTCTGACTCGTTCACCTGTTTGTAGCCTAGTGAGCTCTCAAACACACACAACTATAATCATCACCTTTTGCACAAAAATATCTCCTTCTTGTTTTTTGGTTTATACAAATCTCGGGTAATTATTCACATGCATGAATGTACGTAAAGTTAAGCCAGCCTATAATAACCTAGTTTAGCCAGTAACATGCACGTATGAGCTCGAGCCATGTAAGTATGTCCACTGTCGCACAATTAAGCGCACGGCTCGTCTCTCAACTTGAAACTAAAATGCGATATTAGAACAATTAAAACACAGTTACATGTCTGTACACTTTCACTTAATACGCTACATGACTAATTCCATCGATTGTTTATAGT
Organism: Sonneratia caseolaris; assembly: GCA_900006705.1. NCBI lineage: Eukaryota > Viridiplantae > Streptophyta > Magnoliopsida > Myrtales > Lythraceae > Sonneratia > Sonneratia caseolaris. The sequence continues at coordinate 51,823 of CXYZ01002688.1, forward strand.
ATTTATCAGTGGTAATAATTAATTGGAATAATTCTTTCTAAAATCAATAATAATACAGCGTCATATGCATTTGCTTCGGGGACAGCAAAATCCCAAATTATAGTAGACCCACTTGATCTTTCTATAGCGATATCTGTGATTAATTGATCGATTAATTCAAGTAATTAATACTCATTTCAAAGTGATGCGTTGACAACAATTACTTGAGAGTTCCATGAAATGTTTTTATGGTCCTAAGGACTACCATCATGCATGCACGTACTCTATATATATATATTGTAAAAACTAGATCCATGCAATATTGCAAACCCAGAGAGCATATACCCTTCGACATCTACGTAGACGTATATACACAAATGTTTGTACCATCGACCACGGTTGCGCCTAATCCGAGAAGATCGGTGATGTAATTAATGTACAGCGGTCGAGCATCAAACTCTGTATTTAATCTGCTGTGACTTTAAATGGTGTTGCTCAAGGTGGGTTTGGAACCGCACCTGCAAGGAGGGGAAGTGGATTATTTGATGAGCTCTCTGATATATATATGTATACATATATATATATTGATCAGTGAACTCTCTGATTTGTACTCGTGACTGAGCTAAGAACAAATCCAACCAGCTGATTAAATAAATTATTATAAATTGATATCATTAATGATGAGTGAGGACTCGGGTGACCTGTGGTCAGAGAAGAAGTCGCACGCACGTCGATTGAATTTGAGTTTAAATGCTGGGGGCAATTAGTCACTTGATTCGTAGTTGTGGTCCTCTCCTCTTTATTATATTTTATAAAATACTGTCTTCCATTCGCGACAAAGAAGGCGCATCAATCCGAGCGATTAAGTAGCAAGGTGGGGGTGAGTCGAGGGATCGGAGCAAAGAATATCCAGGACAGGAGTGTCTGTACCAGACCCGTGTTTCTTTCCTTAACTCTTGCTTGATGCAGCAAATCTCTCCCCTGGCAAGCAATTCAAGATAATGTCCTGTAAATGAACAACGAATCCAGATCAAGAGGATAACATGAGAGAATTCTTTTACGGTGAGTTAATCCATTTGTAATGGTAATTTCCGCCATATTCTGAGCAAGAGTTTGTCTTCTCTGGGCCAGCCGAGCAGTTGTTGCGTTATTGATTCTAGCAGATAATAATGATTGAAATCTCTCGAGAATACTAAAGACACAGAGGGAGAGAGACACACACACGATATATATATATATATATATATATATAATTGCCCGAGTGTGTGTGTGACAGTGATAATTAATGTTAGCAAACATCTCTTGCTTCTAAACAAAGCCTTAACTTGTGCGTGCGACTCCGTGCTGCCTGTTGATCGATCTCTCTCGCCCGGCTACCCACCCCACCATGCACTCTCTTATACTTTATTATTCAACCATTACGTAAATTCTATAGATTCGAATAATTACTCTCATTAATTATTAATTCACAATTGCTCAATCCCCAACACCCCCGAATTTAATCTCTTCGATGATTTTATATTACGCTCCGTACATCTCAAAGTTCGAGCTTCACAGACGTAATAATATTTTACATGTTGTGGGAGAGGGGTGGCCGATGCACACTTCAAGAAGAAAGGGGGCAGCCCCCCTGGTGCAATCAATAAAAAGGCTTCAATTCAAAGTCGTGCTTAGAAATGGTTCGCCTTTTTAGAACAGATCCATCTTTTACCTGGAAACATTTTCATCTTCCTCCTTTTTTTTTTCCTTCTAAGATATCCGTTTTATCCGATATTCATATTTAAATAGAATTTGCTCACTATACATTTAGAAAAATTCTTTCATACACTATGTTTCTTTATTTGAAAGAGTTCAATACTAAACCTCATTTAATGAAAAAAATATTGAATTACCACATGTACATGATCAACACCGATTATAATTTAGATAAACGTTTTTTTTTTATGTCCATTGAAATGACCTATTATAAAGAGAGGTATATTGGATGCAATATTAGAAAGGAGCTCTGGTACATTTGATATTTATGTAAGTGTATGATTAAAAAATATTTTATATTCAATTCTCATAAATAAGATTTCTTCCTATGTTACTGAATTTTCTTGTTCTTGTTCTTCTTCTCTTTTTATGTAAGTTTATGAGTCTCAATTATAATTTTAAGAAGAACGGCAATTAGTGAACCAAAAAAAAAAATCCTCGGAGTTTAGGCAAATGACATGGTGCTACTACTGTAATGTAATAGCGAAGAAATCCAAATACATGCGACCAAAATTAGAACACATAAACAAAAGGAGTCGACGCTGTTTTGTCCCGATATAAGAGAGAAGCCAACGGAGCATGAACCCTAAAAACACCACCATACAGTATTATGATATATATATATATATAAAACTCGTGGAGACGAGACGTCGATCATCTGTTGTCCCAGCTTCGGTGGTACTGATTTTGTCGAGCTCCACGTACACACTGGCTGCCTGTCCTCTTGTTCATGGCTGCAGGCTCTCTCACTCTTCCATCCAAAGAAGCTCTCCGCCCGCTCTCTTCTGATCCCTTCATATATATATATATATATATGCATATGCTCTGTCCTCTCTCTCCCGCTTCCTGATCAGATTAGTGATAGAACTGCAGTTATTCGGTTTTCCTTTGTCAAAGGAATTTCCATTATTCATCATGTACGTAGACATACTAATATTCATGGGTCTAATATTGGATGGTGGGCGGAATTAGTGAGAATTGACTTGGTCACGGCTACTTGCTAAGGCTGTGGCATGTGGAGGGAATACTTTCCATCGCAAAGGGACATAAATTTGTTGAAAGCCCCTTTCCCATCACGAAGTGTCCCCCCGCAACGAAACGTCAAAAGTTTGGCGGACTTAATGGGGCAGCCTACAGTGACAGTGACAAAGTTCGGTAAGTTCTATCCCTTCATCATCTCATCAAGCACATGCATATTAAGATTCAATTTTCTGATGGAAATCGAATGGGTCAAAGGCCATCCGATTACAGATACCCGATAGCATATGCTGGGAAGAAGTTATTTTTTCTCCCTCTAGTTGGAATTTACATAACTTCGTCAAGGATCATACTATGCATTCCTTCACGAAGGAGAAAAGGGATTGCATATACAATCGGGTAGGTGCGAGCGTTCCTATCAAATTGAGTCCTATTTGACTCTTAACAATTGTGTCCATTCGGTCGTGTTATCAATAGATTCATGTGACATGTCCAATGTTAACACACATCATCATCATCATCATCATCGTCCTCGTCATCATCATCATGATCATCATCATGTGACTGTAAGTACTGAGGGACAACTTCCCAATTATGAGCTCCACCCTCTCTTAAATTTTACTTCCTAACGTGCTAAGCCTTTGCCCTGCTCGTACCCCTTTCTTGTTTGGCCACATAAATATCAACTCACTGTCTGAAAATGAAAATTGATAGTAAATCAGAGATGCAAGAAATGACGCTTACACTCACTGACGCCACCATAATGGAAAAAAAGAAACAAAGAACAAATCAGGGCAGGACCAATGGCATTTTCCTTTTCGTTCTTTCTTTCTTTTTTTTTTTTNTTTTTTTTTTTTTTTTTTTGGGGTGGGGGTGGGATAGGCTACATACACTCTAATGAGAATCAAATGACATGTAAAACAAAGGACCTCTTAATCCAAAACGGCGAAACTCGATTGCTCCATTCTCTCATTAATTAACGAGCCACACATTACGTTGAGGAGCCCCGCCGGGCCGACTAGGTGCATGCCCCGTCGAAAGATTTCAGACCGAATTATGTTGGGATTATGTGGAAGAACAGTAATTGGTGTTACATTATAGATCGGGCGTGTGGGGAAGGATTAACAATTAATGATGGTATTAAGGGACAAAGAGGTCGGCTTCCTTGTTTGACATAACAACGTCCATGGAGCAATTAAATCTTCTCAGGGAAGCTGACAGCAGTGAATGGTATCGCAAACCTTCGACACGGTTCAATCGGCAAGGCAGGCACACTCGAAAAACAAACAGAAAAAGCTAATGTGGAGTTTCGAAATTATTATGCGTATTATCGTATGTTCACCGTATTTTGCTCGATCTCTTGTCAAATTATTTACGGGTTTTTAGCCGTACTTGCTCATGCCCATTGATGATAAGTGACAATAACAACACGAATTAGATAAATGAAATTTCAAGAAAATAAAAAATCGAAAGAGAGAAAATTTTTTTTTTTCCAATGCAAGCTAGCGCACAGAATATAAGCTCACCATGAGCTAGCTGCTTACATCTGTGAATTAATTACCAAGAGTACCCCTGGGCTCTACGTCCTATTGGGGAGCTAATTCGGGGGGCAGATTGGGAAATACGCTGGGGGTCAATTAGAGAAAGTCCTTCACAGTGTCGTTGGGGGCGGGGGCGGAGGGGCCGGGTATCTTGGGCCTCACGTGACCGGCCAACACGCACCCCTAGACACCAGCTCACCACCACCCCACCAACACGTAGTTACTGACTCGCTGCCGATGGACTCGCTCCCACTGGTGAGTTAGTTGTGCTGGGTCCAACGGGAGACGTGTCCTGCATCCAGATGGGATGGCCCGGATGCGGCGTCTGCAACATAATCCTCACGGCCGTCGCCGGAATCATCGGGCTCCGGCGAGGTTGTCAGTTTCACTTCCCACAGATGCCGCTTCGGCTACCAACTCCCGAGATATTTCTTCATTTTTTTGTTCTCATTTGATTTTCTTTTTTGTAAATGTTTTATATTACTTATGCATTATTTATAATAAGTAATAACTATGAGCAAAAGCATTTCTTTTACAAATTAAATCAATTGGTGTTATTTGGATAAATGATACTGTGTGTGGGGCGGTGTGTTTTATTCGTGGGTTACAGTGTGCAAAAAGCTTATGGAAAATGACATTTTCAAAAAAAAAAATATTACTAGAAACGGGGGGGATTACCAATTCCGGCCGTTCTCAGATCCTATAAAACAGCGATTTGGTTGCAGTGTTTTCACTCTGTGTCTCACACTCTGTGAAAACTGCCTCCACCCCTCATTTCTTATCTCACCCTGTTCTCTCCACACTCTGCCCCTAACAGCTCCCACTGGAATCTCGGCGCTCCAACCAACATTGCTAATCACCCTCTCCAGCCGTTCCCTTTGATAAGAATCTTCTCGGAGTTTTGCTCTCCGAGAAATTTGAGCTTTCGAGGTTTCCTTTAGAGCAGATTTTTGAACTGTTCCTGTAGTCGTCTTCGAGGTTTCTGGAGCTGCTTCATCGCGGCTCTTCTTTATTCGCTCTCCACTACTCCGATCCTCTAGCGTTTTTTTTTTTTTTTCCCCTTCGGGACACGAGAGTGAAGAGGGGGAAACCAAAGCCTTGGGCCATCAGTGAGAGACCCAAGAAGAAGAAAGAAGGGGAGCAGAAATGGACCACAGCATCCTACGCCCGATCAAGTATACCGAACACAAAATCCAGTCCGAGAAACTCGAGAAACCCCAGAGATCCTCCGCCCCGGGAACTACTTCCCTGCCGAGAACAGTACGAATATTCGTCACCGACCCCGACGCAACTGACTCCTCCAGTGACGAGGAGGGTAACTCCTTCGTCTCCCGTCGGCGCGTGAAGCGCTACGTATCAGAGATCTCCATCGAGACCAGCAGCAAGATCGCGGCCGCCCCCAGCAGCCGCAAGAGGAGCTGCTCCAGCATCGCCCAGGCCCCCACTACTCCGAGGTGGTCACTCAAGGCTCCTTCTACAACCAGTAACGGGAAGAAGTTCCGCGGCGTACGGCAGCGGCCGTGGGGCAAGTGGGCGGCGGAGATTCGGGATCCGGCGAGGCGGGTCCGTCTCTGGCTGGGAACCTACGACACCGCCGAGGAGGCTGCCATGGTGTACGACAATGCTGCTATCAAGCTCCGCGGGCCGGATGCGCTAACAAACTTTGTTACCCCGCCGTCCAGAGGCAAGGTTGCTGAGGTTAATGTCAGTGACACTTCAGTGTCAGGTTACGACTCGGGCGAGGAGTCTCGCAACCTCGCTTCCCCAACTTCGGTGCTCCATTTCAGAACCCAATCGTCCAGCGACGACGCCGAACCGACAGGAGAGCCGGATCAGTCCAAAAAGGCGGAGGACGTTCAGGAGTTCCTGGCGGAGCCGAGCCCGTCAGAGTTGGCCGAGTTCCTGCAGCTCGATATCCCGCCTTTCATCGACGATTTCTTAAACTTCCAACCGACGGACTGCACGTTCTGGGACGATTCCGGCGCCCTGCACAGTAGCCTCAGGAGTGAGGATTACCTCAGCGACATGTTCCTCGACACGCCGCCGGACGATTTCTCATCCCTGAATATGGACACGTGCCAAGTCGATGACTACTTTCAAGACATCGGCGACTTGTTCACGTCGGACCCTCTGGCGTTCCTATGAGAAAGGGAGAGCGGCTACAGGCAGTTTTGTGGGTGTCGCCATCGCTGGCTCGCCGGTTTCTGGGCAGATTTTGTACCGACGGCGACCAATTATCGAACGTGTTGTTTTTTCTCTTTCTGTCGCCGTTGCTCCCTTTTTAAAATTTTTTTTCTCTGTTTATATATTTTTAGGAGTTTTTAATTATTTTTCCGGTTGGAAAAATCTCCGTTGTATTTGTAACTTTCCCGGCCACATGACATGATGAGAGTGAGAGTTTTTCTGACTAGTGAGAATAAATAAAGCTGTAATTTTACTTTTCTTGCGAGAAGCCAATTTAGTCCTCAACCAGCATCAATTTTCCGTGTCCACACCAAACCAATCCTTCTTAAGAGAACAAATTTATATATAATGAATCGAATTTTTTTTTCCTTTGGAAACCGTACAGAAGCAAGCAGATGGAGGCAACAAAGTCCAATGGACATGTGATCGATTCAATTCAATAGGGGTGGGGCCGATGATGTGTTCGATCAACAATTTCATCAAGTATCGACTAAAAAAATCGGCGATATGAACCGGTTTTTTTTCCTGCATATCCAGTTTTCAAGTGTTCATTCATAATCACGAAAATCTTAATCCTAGCCTAGCCTGTTCTTCAATTTCCTGTCCAGATTCCAGCGAGTCCTCTACCAGAACCCAACCTGTTCATGCTCTATTCAGGTATATCTGCATAGACCTGCTTTTCTCAATAATAACAACAGTGAGTTCATCCTATCAAACCCATATACATCATGTCTCTTGTCAGCTTGTGAATTCGGGTAAAATTTGTCAAAAAAAGGTAGGATCTGGACTAGCATCTCCAAGCCATTAGATAATATGGGACTATGTGGAAAAAAAAATCGTGCTAATTATGATGAAAATTTAAAAATTGATTGTATTCAAATAGTTGTTTTAATATACATTTTTTAAAATTAATATATTATTTAGATTAATCAGTTAACCATATAAATTTATTTTGAGATATTAAAGTATTAAATTTTACTTTTAAAAATTATTCTTTTTATTCCACCTGGGCTTTGATGACTTGAAACACGAAAAAAAATCATGTCCATGCAGTGATTTTTTGGAAATCATTGTACAAGTTCGAATTGACAAGTTTATCTAAATAGTGATATGGGTGAGAGTTGTTCTCTCTATTTACAAATTAATTTTCAAATATTGATAGAAAAGAGCGAACAATTGATACTTTTTTTCCCTTGATTTAATTATTATAACATTTTTATTAATAATTAATTTATACACACAAATTAGATAGCTTAATGTATAATCAACAGATGAAGGGATCGATGATCGATGATAATTCCTAAGATGGGGCCGAAGAATTAATGTCTTACCCCTTACCTACCTCAAAGAGGTCACTCTTAAGTTCTTGTTTTGTCCACAGTGTGCGAAGTTGCATATGCTCCTGTTGTTGCTTTGGACTTACTCCACGAGCTCAATATATTATCATTATCTCCTTTTTCTCGTTTATTTATTAAAATTACGGCCTAAAATAGGATTAGTGGGAATATAGAAATAAAAAGAAGAAGAAATTTTCATATTAAAAAATCAAATATACTCCAAATGCCTTGATAATAAATCACTAATTATATTATTATATCAAATAATTTTTAATAACACTGTGAATTTAATTTGAAAATAATAATAAGAATAATGATGATGGGAATTTGGGCAGGGCCTTGCGTCGAGGCCTACACACCCATGTATGATTATGTCCCAACGCCTACAAGATATTATTGTAAATTCATTTTCTTGTTTTAAATTCTAATTTTCATTTCAATGAATTATATTTTTTGTTTTTTTCGAAAATAAGAATGTTTTGGATATCTTTGTTTTTTTTTCCCCTCTCCTCTCACGTGGTGATCGATTAGAAAGCGGAGTATGACACACGCGCCTCCGACTTGTACATAGGGAGGGAGGAGAAGCCAGACAGCAGCAGCCCCAGCCCCCACGCTCCTGCCACCGCAGTGATGTCGTGGCCCTGTCTTCCTTTTTTTTTTTAATTTCCTAAAAAATTACGAAAATTTTCTTAAAACATTTTAAAATATGTATTATTTCTCTTATTTATTTATTTATTTATATATGACATTTAGCTCTTTGATTACAAAATAGTAGAAGCATTAATTGTATTAATTTTTTCTATTAATTAAGATGTGGTGGTGGTGATTTGATATTTTTTTATATCTGATACTTATTGTAATTTATCACATAAATGTTCAACATTAGCGATTAATAGATAAAATTAATATCATTACTATTCATAATATTTTATAAATAAATATCACATACATTTTTAGAATAATGTATTAAGATTTATGTAAATTTTATGAAAAACAGTTAAATTTATCGATATTTCAAGTAATTTTTCATTTTTTTAAACTTATGCATATATATATATATATATAAAGTGTCGGGGCATGCGTTGCTATATTGGATGAGTACAAGAATTGACCAATAACATAGTTCCACGCGAAGAGAAGATACATCAGGAGGAGAGCGCATAATTAGTAAGTTAATCAACGAATTAAGGAGGAAATTAGGGAACCAGCCTGCCAATCTAATCTATAGGCAACAGCAGCGTACGTGGAATGATCATACCAATGATTGGGCACGGAACGTTTTTAGTCGTTAAATAGTTATCTTTGTAGCTACCTAGCTAGTCAGCCGAGGCTCTCGTACCGTGATTCGATAGGAGATCATTTCTTGCGTATGCGACCGCTTTCTAATTATAACTCATTAAAACTGGGATATTAATTTAGATTAATTAATTATTGATATTAATTTGATAAATAAATAAATAAATAAAAGATAGAATATTATATTTTTTTAGTTATTATATGTCATTTTACAGCTGTCAAATAAGATCAAGGAGATATCGAGGATGGTGTTAAATCATTGCTAGTGTTTGCTGGTGGAGCAAGGCCGCATTCATTAGTCTCACTAACTAGACCCACAAAAAAGGGCATGCCTAATCGATGGCACTCGTGTCGTTTCAGGCCGAAGCGATCCTACCTGTCCAGAAGTTTGACCCGACCGGAAGTTGACCCTTGACCGACCACGTGTCACCTGCACGGGAGGCCTCCCGGGCGGGCCCCACCAAATCAGGGCGTATTTTAATTGCCGTTGGAGTGCATCTGACCGGCTGCACATGATAGGGGTCCGACTTTTCACTGCCCTCACCACCCAGACCACCACGGGGTCGGGTGGGGGCAGCACGTGATCTGCGTATGCGTATGGGGGCTTCTGCACGCCTTTTGCACCCTCGAGTTTTCACGAGCTTACTCACTTTAGCCCTCGGACTTTGCTGGAGGAGGCTGGGTCTCACTTGGAACTTCAGAGGGTGGAGAATGGGCAATATGTTGACTGGAGGGACCGAAGTGGCGAAGGCATCCCGATCGGTTGGAAACCGATGCACGATGACTAATGCGCACCCACACAATCACGGCCGTTCTTCTACGGCTCGGGAGCCATCAGATGGCGCAGGCGGAAAGTTAAGAGCGGGGTCTGCGGCCGCGAAGCCATCGGTTTTTTACTTTTTACCCACCGACCGGACACTGGCCAATTTGACCCGAGGTACTATTATTGACATGTCGGGAAAACAGGTGGAAATCAAGCACAAAATAAAAAAGTGATACAGAAGGGATGGGGGAGAGCATCCAAGAAGCAGTAAAGATTGTAAAAAAAAAACTGTAAGAAATGATTGGCAAAGTTCATCAAAAAAGTTTAGTTAGTTGTGAAATAACAAGGATGATCATGAGAACGTTTGATAATTGGTTCACTAGTTATAATTGATGTGGTTATAATTTAAATTTATTGTAATTAGCATTTACATATAAATTTTTTTGTTTGATATGACTCGATCCAATTCTTTCATTTTAAGTATAATCCTTGAATATTGTGCCCGGTCGCGTTGTCTTTATTATTGCTCACACTTAGTGAAATCCAAATCTTAGTCAACGAACGTGAGTTGCCGTATATATATATATATATATGTTAACAAAAGGGAGAAAAGAAAAATAGGGGTAATTGGGTTGTCTTTCTAAGTTTTTAGTCCACTTGGTACGGCAAAAGGAGATAAGCCATACCGACTGTCGTCACATCATTCCGTCGAAGTTGACCCAATTAATGATCGGGGAGAGATCATCGGATCTCATCTTGAAGTCGTCGACACATTACATCGAAGTTTAACTGGTCGTCTATTTAGACGCGAAGATCTCAGTGTCCCGCTCTGGGATTGCAGCCAAGTGACGATGAACAAAAGGGGATATTAATTATTTTGAAGTTAAATTTAATTATATGGGATATTTACCGAATGGGAAAGTCGAAGAAAGTGCTTTTCGACAGGATTCCAAATTAGATGGCTAATTATGCGTTCGAATCACAACCTTTTTTCGCACACACTCTTCGACGAAGACATTCACAGGCACTACACAGGTTAAACAGAGCGCGCCCACAAGAAAAAAAATTGCCTGAACGGAACTCCCCGACATCAATTCCTTTCTCCAAGAAAATGTCACTCGGCCTTTTCCCACACTCATGTCGTCTTGACCTTAGCTCGCTCATTTGTCATTCGGGGCACTTGGCCTTTTCCTCTTTGTTCCTGTACACACGTCTCTGGGTTCGGTTCTTGAATTTGAATTGGTGTTTGTCTGGCTGTTGTCCACTGTTTTTGTTCATGTTTTAACACGGGTTTGTAACAGCGTTCACATTTCAATCAATATTGTGGATCCATAGCTAAAGTTCTCTAACAATAAATTCAATTTATCATATAAGTAAGTGGCATTATATGGGGGAAAAAGTTATATCACCATTTCCAATCTACTTGTATTGATTAATATTGGCCATATTCTTTCAACCGAAGGGCAATGGGGTACCAAATAGGTATGTACTGTTGATCATGTTATTCGGCACAACATATTCAGTGAAGCATGGTTGTGTTTGCAGATCTTGGGTAAGTTCAATTCAACTGATGTACTCCTCAAAAAACATAAAGTTAAATTAATGGCCAATGAACTCCAGCAAATCAACTTTGTGATTTGAGGGAAAGTGGGACCAGTGGTGGAAGACAATGTGCTGAGAGAAAAAAAACAAAAAAAAAAAGGTAATTGAAAGTTTCCGTTCATCTGTCCCAATTCATGGAATAAGAAGAAGAAGAAGAAGAAGAAGTAAACGGTGAGATGGACCAGCAACAGTTAATGGACTGCAAGTTGGCAAGATAATTAATTATCTTACTCCTTATCTCCATCTCCTTTGACATTTTCGGACCCACGCAAGACAGTTCTTGTTCAAAATGTACAAATAATGTCTCCCAGAAGTATCTACCGAATCTTGAACGCTTGGAGCCTCCTAACCTTTTGCAAGTTCAGTAGAAATCTAAGTAAATAGTATAAATCCTAGTACGCTACTGTGCGAATGCGTATCTCGTTATAGATTCAAGCTCGAGCACAGGAGGAGAAGCTTGCCCCGTGGTCAATCTGTCCCTCCTTACCCGGGTATGGAGGTTGGCCTGTTTAAGGTTGGTGCACCTGGGACGGGTACTCTTCAAGGGTTACACATATTCGAAAATCTTGTATGTATAAGAAGAGATTTTTGGTTCCTACCCTTGTTCTAAAGTAAGTTTCTGGTCATGGTTTTTGAGCGTTCTCTTTTAATCTGGATCGATTGAAACCGATAATTATTATGGATTAGAGGACAGTTTAAGGTTTCCCGTAAGACAGAGATAGTGTTGAGGGTGGAAGCTCAAAAGTCTTCATACCTAAGGCCCATTGCCAACTTGAACGTTAATTGGGCAGCCCTTTAGACTTCTTAGAAAATCCCCTTTTTTGGGCCGATCACGTCGAATGTCGGCCTATGAACATATATGCCCCCATAGGCATAGCATAACACTATTGCGTATGCATGGACTAATGGAAGCAACTTGCTTAATCAGCAAGCCCTGAACCTGACTGAGATCCGCACCGGCCTATTATCATAGTATTGTGTTTCAATCGAGTCTTTGTCTGCCCAGACTCTCTGAGTTTAGGTTCCATATGCAATGAATTTTAACATTTCTTTTTCTACGAGATCGTGAAATGAACTGAGCTTATTACTTGAGACAGATCCTGTTTTTCGGGTTCAGTTCAATTTAAAACATTATACTGAGAAACAATCCACAAAAGAGATTAACAAAGGGCATGCGTAGGAACCCATTTCAGTTAAATGGGATTTTCGTTGAGAGCCAAACATGGAACATAAATCCGTCATCTTGAGGAAGGTTCTGTCAGATTACAGCGCATGAATCAATAAAAAGGCTCACATAAACGTAAACAATAGTTAATGAATAAATAGGATCTCTAATATCCACGTGATTTATTTGTGCTTCAACTTTTGGGATGCCACACCAGCCCTGATCCATTCAGTCAGACAACAGCGTGCAAAAAGTTACTGTTATTCTGGTATATCTGTTCTTCCTTGATTTATATATAATATGGAGTAGCATTTTTTTGATCAATTAATTAATTAATGGATGAGGTATGTGAGCACAAGGGCCACCAGCATCAGCACATATGCTATCGCTTGGTCAATCGACGTGCCTGCAACCACCCCCAAGAAAATTAAATTAAGAAAGAAATTGCCTGTGGTTCGGGTTTCAGCCAACTTCAATCACGGTTACAAACTGTCCAAACCCGACTCGCAATCTTAGATCAAGTATTGATTAACCAAAGGAATGAAATTGATGGAAAACGTACCATCGCTGGTGGGAGCGGGTGCAGGGGCTGGAGACTGGGCAAGAGCAAGAGACAACCCGTGGATATTGGAGATCAGAAAGAATATGGCTGCAAAAAAGCCAAAAGATGAACACCTGGAGACCCCCATTGTTTGTTTCTGCTGCTGAAAATGATCAGACACCCTCTCTCTCTCTCTCTCTCTCTCTCTGTGTGTCTCTCCCTCTCAGACCAACGGAGAGCAGCGAGAGAGAGAGGTAGGGAGTCGGGGGGCGAAGGGAGACGATGGAGGAGAGGGCCCTCTAATAGGTTGTTGCCTTGCCTTTCAATAGTAATGTCCAATTTTAGTTCTGTTATTTTTAGGGAATCTTTTAGCAATAATGTGATGTCTGCACGATGTGATGTTCATCGATCAGATCATTCATCAGATCCAATCGAGTTGCTTGCGCTGGGGTATCCTCTCTTTGGAGGATTGAGCTGTGTGTAACAAATGAGACAGGCCGGCAAATGTATGCATGTTCCTCTTTGTTGCCAGCTAGGCGAACCCCATAATTCAGGGGGACAGCGTATGGCCTTTCTTTGATTTGGGAATGAGCAAAGGGATGCCCTTTATTTTAGGTTAAGAAGCTGGTCTAGTCTTTAATTGCCTCATGGGATGGGGTCCAGGCCGACCATATATGCCCGGTCTAGCAGATTCTCGGAATTCGCTCATCACAATCTTCCAATAAGATTCTCTCCATTTATTCTCAATGTACTAAATCTATATATCAAGTTCTGTCGGGGAACTTAGAACAAAAAAGCTCTCTTCTTTTCATGTGTGGATCATTGAAACGGATCGTGTTCTATAATAAACCTTTTGATTCACTAATGTTGGAATCTTATTCTTTCAACATGACATTATCAGAGCAGGCTGCTTACCCAGCCTCTTACACTTAGTAGGATCTCTTCCCCACGAGGGGAATGAAAGGGGTCCAAAGTTTCCATTATAAAAGGTAAGGAAAACAGCAGGACTTAGTAAGGAACAAGACCTTCCTGTCCAATTCGTCCAGAAGCTAGGAAATTTTCCTATACAATGTTGCATTTTTCTACCAGGAAATTATTTTAAGAACCCAGAGCCGCCACGAAGGGGTGTTGTTCTGATCGAACTCCAAGCCACTGCGATCAAAGTCCGGCCTGACTGTGGTTGATTTGGTTCTTGAAGCATTGGCTAGGGCAATAAATGTGGGAATTACCCTCATCAATGTTCCCCTTCAAGGTATTGATCCCAGTCGAGGACTTGTACGGAGGTGAAAAGCCCTCAGGGGGGAGGAAGCAAAGGGGACCTATTGAAGGATGATTCTAGGGGTCAAAATCCTCTGTTATGATTCGTTGTCTTCGTCAGAAGTTTAACAGGTGCAACGTTTGCTGCTGCTGATGTATATCATGTTCAGATGGAGGTTCGCTGGCTTTTTGAATCGGTTCTTGATTCTCAGGTGCCGACTCATGGGAGTTTATTGCGCAGGAAGATTGACTGCACGTGTGTCTTCCCCAGTAAGTTATGTCAAAGATCATCGGGTCACTGTCGGATCTTTGGACTTGCTAAGTGGCTAGACACCCCCGGATGTAAAGACGAGTGCATCTATAGTAACCCCTGGATGTAATAGTCACAAACAATGACTAAATATTAGTGTGGAATCGTATTAATAGCTAGAGAGAGTGATAATCTTTTCTGTAGATCAGTGTTCATTACCTTGGGAATTTGGCTTCATATATGCCCTTCTGTCCATATTTTCTTCAACTATAACCATCATCAAGGTTGACTTTAGGATCTACTCCTGGGCTAACTCGAATCTGCTTTGTCCATCTGGGCACGGCTTTCCTGTTTTACGTATATGTAGAACTTCAGTGGATACTTCGCCAGTGTTAGACCATAGGTACTGAATAGCATGATGTATAGAAGCTATACTTGTTCTGAATTCCATGGACAATCAGTACGTCCTGTTCTTGTGATTGGGTTAATTCCATTTAACAAAAAAAGATGGAATGACAGAATACAAACAGATCATCTAAATCACCTTTTCTTAGCAGCATCCATATGTTCTTGGTCTCCAAAGTTCTGACGGGAGTCTCCGCTTGGAGGGGTTCCCCCGCCCAAAGAAGGTGGCAACTCGGATTTGAGGAAGGTCGCTGGTTTTGCTGATCCAGCTGCTGGTGAAGGCCCTCCCATCGGACACTTCAAGTTGAGCATCCACAGCGCCATCTCATGTGAAGCTAAGATCTTACTAGCTAAAACCTCATGTGTGGTGCAAGAAGAAGAAGAACAAGAAGGGGAATTCAGGTGGACTTGGAGCTGATTCGCCAGCTCCCTCCCCTGTGTCAACTTGTTGATCAGATTCTTCCTCTCCCAATCTCCCAAGTTCTCCATGCACGCCAAGACGTCGACAGCAAGAACAACCCGGGGAAACTTCAAGAACGGGGAAGGATGTTGCTGATGCGACGAGTGTCACAACGAAGACGGGATTCAGTTGTGACTACTTCATGAGCATGCATGTCGCAGGGCTGAGGCAAACTGAAGAATGGTTAGTACAGATTCACCCGAGCTCCGGAGGGTGCAGGTGTGGGTTTTTGGCGAGGATCTTTGATGAACCTATCGAGGAAGGAGAGCGGGAATTCAAAAGGGGGTTGGCATGGCTTTTCTGAATGGAGAAGATAAGAGGGAAGGAAGAGGAGAGAAGACCATTCCGATTGCTGACCCATTCCGTTCTTCATCGTAGAATAATCTCTTCGTCTTCTCATTTCTTCAAACTCCAAACAAGCTCATTTCGAACATTATTACATCACATCTGTCGTCTCCTATTTCCTTATTTCGCATATGTATTGAAAAATCACCTTCTCTATGTGATTCCTAATTAACTAAACTCTTTTAAGTGCCCTAAATCCAACACAAGTACTAGTTTAGTAAAACCCACAAAAAAAAATGGAGAGAACAATAATATTGTAAATGATGAAAATTTTTTATTCATAATTCAATGCTAAATTAACCCAATCTTATTAGATTTTTGGAAAAAAAAACATTCCATGCAGCTGGAAGTCTTACGAATGACGGAGAATGGGTGATCGAGCTTGTGCCGACCTCATAGATTCTTCAACTAGAAATTTTGAGAGTCCGATCTTCATCAGTGTAGTCTTCTTCCCTTGCGTATTGAATGAACCAGTCATTTCTCCTTTCTCCGTGACAAGGCATGTAGGTAGTCTTGTAACCGAGGATGAACACCGTGACCCATTTTATTTACTTATTCATTTTTCTATAGTTGGTGCAGTGTAGTCTTGCCAAGCGGCAAGGAACATTAGCTTTGCCAGGATGAGACTACATTTCATCAATCATCAGCGCACGTCAACCATTTACGAATACTTTTTTAAGTGATTCATTCTAGAAGATATGAGTAAAAATTGCATTAGACAAAATCACAAAAGTTTGTTTTGTTTTTCCCTCACTGTTCTGGTCTGGATGCCTTGGGAAGGCTAGCTCTAGCTGACAGTGACACTCCTCTCTTGTGCTCAGGGAAGCCAAGGTTGGGCTCGAAACTGTAACAGCCAGCCGAGGCTGTCCCGAAATTCCATGGGAAATACATGCTGCATTTAGTTTGAAGGGTGGGAATTCAGACCCAAGTGAACTGTGGCCCAGCCCATTGCTCAAATTCCAACTGAACAAACAATTGAGTACGAGTGTCCTGAATTGGTTATGAATATATGTACATGTACCCTTGGCCAGAAATTCTCGGAGAGATGAACTCGACAAATTGAGTTCGAAGCCCAAAACATTCGGGCACAGGGGAGGGGAGAGAGATTCAATCGAAGTCAGGACATAACAGCTCCATATTTTGCTTTCTTGTTGCGTTCCTTTGTCGTCCTCCTCCCCGCAAAAGCAAACCCTTCGCTGTGTCTCATTATCCAGAACCTTTCTACTTGTTCCATTGTTCGTCCAGGAATCCTTCCAGCTATCAGGTCCCACCTGATTAGACAGGTAAATGCGTGTCAAACTCTGCATCGATACCATGATGGAGTAAAACATGCGCACATGACAGGACAAGGATAACCATGCTGTGTTGGGTTTCAACAGAGATCAGTAGGTGCTACGAATGGAATGCATGTGCATGGCTTCAAATAATTGTAATCATGAAATTCATTGTACTTTTAAAATCAATCCACGTTCCAATCACTATCCCATGGTGGGAAACTGAAAAAAAAAGAAAAGAAAACAGATTAAGACAATGCCCGGCCTATGATCCTTCCAATCGGCACTTGGCGATGGACTGCAAGTTGATTTAATTCAGTGGCTAGTAGGGGGGTTCAGGAACGGTTCACCTCTTTGCAACAAAAGAATATCGGCATGAAAAGCAGCTGCTTTTGTTCCACTCCAAAGAAACAGAGACAGAAGGAACATCGATCATCTTTTTTTCGAGGTTCCACTTCAATGGCAGCAGTCGTAAATTCCACTTGGGCAATCTTATCTTGTCGCACTTCTATTAGAACGTACAACTGCCTGCAGACTAGCAGTGTGATTTGAATTGGCTCTTACGTGTTTGCGAACGTCCATGCGTTTTGGCCAATTAGTGATATCTACTATGTAAACATCTCTAAAATTACCTGCGAAACTTATGACATTTAAGAGAACTAAGGTTGAACAGCTGTTCTTTTTAAGTGAGTTACCTGTCTCCGACAAGATTATGCATCCTGTAGATGAGGTCCTCTTCTTGCTCGGACATGACTATGTTTTCCCACTCGATGCTGCTAACCTCTGGTAGGCAAGAAAACAATGAACAAACAGCCAGTATGAACACATATGTGTCTCTGTTAAGCAGAGAAATGAACCAGCTTGATGCAAGGAAAAAGGAAGGAAGGAGCTAGAAACCAATCGAGTGGCACGAGCACGAGAACTACGTTTTACCTTCTGAATCGGCTGCTTTAGATTTCGATATAGATTTGGGATGTCTCCGGCGACCCTTCTCCATGCTCTCCCTCTGGGACGTAAGAGATCAGATTATGAGCTGGTGGTTGGAATTGGAGAAGGAGCAACAGGAGAAATCGGTGAGAGAGGACGGCCAGGGAGGTGATTAAGAGGGAGAGGAGGCCACTGTTTGCTAATTAACGCCACATACAAACCGTTGACTTGTAGGCTTGTGTGGACTTGTAGTTGATGTTACCCTTTTCCTTTGGTCCCAGTCGAGAGGCTAATAGGGCTAATCCATCCAAAAGCAGCGTGTTCCCCCAGAAAAACAAAAACAAAAGAAAGATCCAACACTACCAAGCAAGCGAACGCCCCCACGTTGTAAATCTAAGCAGATGTTGGTACAGCATCAAGGTATATGGCCGGCCGGCCCCGATCAGCATCATTTCGGTGGTTGGCTTTTAACCCCAATTAAAATCGGATCTGACAAGCCTAAAAGCTTTTAGTCTTCTACATGTGAAATCATTGAAGAACTCGCTGATTGTATTCAACTTAATCGATTCTTTTAGAGGCGCTTGTTATCTGCACGGCTGATTTACTCTTCCTTCCCCCATCGGTTGGTATGGAGCTGAACCTTCTCCCTTGCCGACACTTGGAGGGGTTGAGGTTTTAACAAGCCAAAATCTCTTTTTAGTGGCCAAAATCGATACTTGGATAGTCCAAAATCAATACTTAAGATAAAAGAAGAAAGAAGCATTGCTATGGAGCCTGTCATGTTTGGTCACCCGACTGGATGAGCCAAGAAGTCGCAGAGAACCGACCAAATCACGACAACTGACCCTCTGTCCGTCCATCTACAGGCAATAAATTGTCGCATTGCTTATGAGAAAAGCATTTTCTTCAACGAAGAAAGTTAGGAGCATTTCTCGATTTTGGAGAAAACGAGTTTATTCTCCCCCAGCCACAAAACTGAACATAGATGAGAGACTATTCTGAGAAATTACTTAAAATTATATATATATATATATATATATTGCTGATAAACTACGAACATCACATCAGTTTTGTTAGTTCTTTCTTATCAGGCTGTCGAGGCTGGGCTGTGTTTTCTTTACCCACTTTAGAATAATTTATGAGGTTGTCTGTGACTTTGAAACTGCATCAACTAACAGTCCTATTGAATTTGAACTACAACAAAGAAAATGCATAAAAAGGGTCTAGTTTGTCTTCTTGTTACTCGGTCCATTATTATAATCTCTGCATTCCGATTTTTGTCTCTTTCAGGTGCTCCGAGGTCAGATCCTCTCTCCTGACCTTAATCCATTTGCAGCAGACCAAACATACTCAGCCAGCTAAGCTGCTATAGTTTCATTTGTTTTCAAATTGCATTTCTTGAATTCAAACGGCCCAAAACTAAGAGACCAATTTAAAAGGTGCATCGATCCATGGAAAACATTATTAATAATACAGTGCATGCGTATGGAACAAAACCCCCTCAAGTAAGATCCATAAACAGGCGCAGCCGGCAGACAAAATCATCAAGAAGCTCGCGTATGAGGTTGCTCTTTCCACGAATTCGGCTCACTTGGGATTCTTGAGTTATTTGAACCGAGACTGTGCTTAGAAGATGGTAATAGCTTGAATGGAGATCGACTAATGATATCATGGAACTCTTAGAATATTTTGCCTTCCACGATAGGGGAGACAATAGAAAAACCAAAATGATGGACGATTGAAACTTCCTAATGTTTGGAGAACTGACGACACGAAGATGGAGACACGACACGAGGCTGGCTGAGGGACTGAGGAGGAGGAGGAGGAGGAGGTGGAGGAGGAAACGTGAGGGCTTAGGGTTTTCAGTCACCAGTATCATCTCGGTCCAATAGCACAAATCTTGCATTGTCATCTCGGCCCAATAACAGAAATCTTGCTGGGCCTATGGGTGACTGAAAGCCCTAAGTCCCCGTGTTCCCTCCTCCTCTACAGTCCTCAGCCCTGCCTCGTGTCTCCGATCTTCGTCCACCCGCACTTTTCTCCTAATCTCTCCGTCCTTGCTTACAGCTGCCGTCTCCCCTCTCAGTTCCCCGCCCACCTCAGTTCTGTGTCTTAGGAAATAAGCTCAGCTCACTTGCTTGACGGTACGAAGACGGACTCGGCGAGGAAGTTTGCCAGGTACGCTTGAAAATTGGATCTTTTCTGGGTTAGATTCTCAATTCTATCTGTTTGCCGACGAAGGGGTCTCATCAGTCGAACACATAATTTCTTAAGGTCGACAGCTCCGACCCTTGTTGTCGTTGACCTATTGGCTGGTTTTCCTTTTCCTCTTATTCTTTTAAAAGAGCCTTCCTCGTGGGATTCATTAGAAGCTTCGATGGATGATTGGATTGTTACTCTCTTTCCTATCTAGCTGAATTCGATTTTACATGCTGACTGATATTTGAACTTTGATTGTTCGGTCGCATTCTCAAGCTGTGGTCTTGCTCCGGTTCGGTACCTTTCGCACGAGAGACTGATCTCTGGCTGTCTCCATCTCTTATCTATCAGACATCCATACGTCCCCCCGGCTGTTCACTCTTTTGAGCTACAATGCTCCTAACTGATATCACAGAGAAGCGTGGCATTGAGTGCAGTCCGGGTGCAACATCTCTCATAGTTATACCCGGCCAGAGTTTCTTCTTTGATCAGATACCCGACAAGAGTTGCGACCCAAAAAAAAAAAAGAAGAGAGATACCCAAGAAGAGTTTCCTCCGACAATCAAATCCATATTTTGAATGCAAACATTTCATTTCATTATATTCCTATAATCTAATTTTGTTCGATTAATAAAGTTATTGCTCATCTGCCTTATATGGTAATGTAATAAATTTCAAAAAAATTTTATTTCCAGAAAACTGGTTCTTGTTAGTTGTAGAGGAATATAATATTAATACTAATTAATTTTATAAAACAGAAAAAAAAAATCACTAAACCCTAACGCCGTTTTCCTCTTCACCTGTAATATAAATCCATCCAGTATCCGCCTCAGCCTCTTCTCCCTCAACACAGCCATCATCTCAATATCTGGTGGGATGGTTTCTGGGTTGTATGGTTTCCGCGTTTGTGTCTCCTTTTTTTTTTTTTTTTTTTGCTTTTTTAGCTAAATTATTTAGATTTTTGGTGGTTCTGCCGACTTTTGTCATGAGCATATCTATAATACTCACTCTGATTGCTTGTTCAGTCAATTTTCAGTTTGCTTGTTCTCACGGTTTCATGAGCATATCTATAACACTCACTCTGAAAGTGTAATTAACATTTTCTCTTTGTTTGCTTCAAGCCTGCTAGTTGTGGATGTTTTTATTTGATGTAAACGGGCTGATTGTTAGGAAGAACCATTTCTTTTACGAGCAAGCGCAAACTTGGTATGTTTGAAACTGAGCTTTTTTACGCTTTCTAACTGGAATTGGGATAATCTATTCAGCAAGAGGAAAAACAAATCGAATTAGGAGAATCCATGGCCCAAAGATTTTTTTTTATTTGGGTGCATAGTTTGGTAAGGTACTTGTAATGGCCAAAGAATTATACCCCATTCAGGAAAATTTGCTGGTAGATGGTTTTAAGAATTTGACTGTCATGCTGTTCATTGATATATCTTGAGTAATGGTGCTGACATTGGTTACTTTTGGGCGGGACAGGCTGCGGATTTATGAGCGAATTTGGTTTATCTCATGTATAAGTTACTGAAAATATGCAGGACTTCTATTCAGGATATTGACTTTTTTTATTCTGTTGCAGGAACTAAGATTTTGAATATAAGATGCAGGCTTGTGGTGGAGTAGCAGTCACAGGTTTTCTGCAACAGCCCATACCGATCAAGTCATCATCTTTCCCTTACGAAGGGTTCAATTTAAATGGATTCCCTGATCAATTGAAACTCAACTCAGTCAATCCACTCCAGTTATCCTTCAACAGAGGAAGTTTAATTATCGCCAGGGCTGCGTCTTCAGTCACTCTCCCCGTGCCTGAGCTGGAAGGTCAATTGCTGGTCCTTCAAGGATCATTTTGTTCCTATAACTCATGTTGTTGTTTTATGCAGTTCTTTCTGAAAATCTCTGTGCTCTGCCCACCTATTGGTCAATAGTTAGGTTAGGTTTGGTAGTATTTGTCTCCACGTATATTTTCTTAACAAATTACTTCTTCTCTCCTTTTTCTCAGGCAATGGATACACCTTTGTAGATGATAGTCTTAGTGAAGCTGATCCTGAAGTGTCTGCAATTATTGACAAGGAAAAGAATCGACAGTTCAAAAGTCTTGAGCTTATCGCGTCTGAGAACTTTACATCACGGGCAGTGATGGAGGCTGTTGGGTCATGCCTCACAAACAAGTACTCCGAAGGATTGCCTGGCAAAAGGCAAGTTATCTGACTCCTGAAAGTCTATCTCTCTTTTGGGCTGTACTGGCAGATATTGGAATCTGGTCCTTTTGTTTTTGTTCAGATATTATGGTGGAAATGAATATATTGATGAACTTGAGACCTTATGCCAAAAGAGGGCATTGGCGGCATTTCATTTGGACTCAAAAAAGTGGGGTGTTAACGTTCAGCCATTATCTGGCTCTCCTGCCAATTTTGAGGTCTACACTGCAATACTAAATCCGCATGATCGTATAATGGTATCTTCTCTTCTATCCATCTTGTGGTGATTTTCTTATTAAAGTTGTTTCCTTGAGCAAATTCCATGTTAATTCATTTCTCTCATCAATCGACTAAGGGTTTGGACTTGCCACATGGGGGACATTTGTCTCATGGGTTCATGACCCCTAAGCGGCGGGTTTCTGGAACCTCCATATATTTTGAGTCAATGCCTTATCGACTTGATGAATCAACCGGTGATGTACCTTTTTTCTAGTTCCTTTGGTCTTTATTTAGTAGAGTGGTAGTCTTTGGGATTCTTCTTTCTAACCCATTATGAAATCTACAACAGGCCTTGTGGATTATGACATGCTTGAGAAGACAGCAACTCTCTTCAGACCAAAAGTCATTATTGTTGGTGCTAGTGCATATCCCCGTGATTTTGACTATCTTCGCATGAGAAAGGTAGGGGAATATGTGCTTGTATGTTTTGGCTTTTCCAGTAGTAAACTGAAACGCTTTTTATTTTCAAGTACTTTTCCTTCTGGGGCTACTAATTTGCCATCATTTGTTTCCATTGACAAAGATTGCTGATGCTGTTGGGGCATTTCTCATGATGGATATGGCTCACATAAGTGGGCTTGTTGCAGCTTCAGTGGTTGCTGATCCTTTTGAGTTCTGTGACATTGTTACAACAACAACACACAAGGTGCTTTTTATCTAGTTATTTATTTATTTTCCAATATTTTGCTTCAGGAGTTTTTATCATTTAAGGTATTGTTCCATTATTTGATCCTAGAGACATTCCCCAAGATGGCTGTAGCGTGGAAAACTAGTTTCTTTGAGCTGCATGGGCTGTCAGTAGAAATTGTTACTTTGCATGCCGAATTTATCCACACAAAATGTTCTCATGGCTTGAAATTTTCAT
Source organism: Sonneratia caseolaris (assembly GCA_900006705.1). NCBI lineage: Eukaryota > Viridiplantae > Streptophyta > Magnoliopsida > Myrtales > Lythraceae > Sonneratia > Sonneratia caseolaris. The sequence goes on from CXYZ01002688.1 coordinate 75,423, forward strand.
TTTCTAGTCATTGAGGGGGCCAAGAGGTGGCATGATATTTTTCCGAAAGGATCCAGTTCTTGGTGTTGATCTTGAATATGCTATCAACAATGCCGTCTTTCCTGGCCTCCAGGTTTTACAGCCTCTTCTCTTTCTGATGCTTGAATCAATTTTGATGCTTCCTGAATTCACTTGGTTTGTCAAGAATTTGCTCTTTATCTTATCCATACTGAGTAGCAGTATGGACTTGTAATATGCAGGGTGGGCCTCACAATCACACGATTGGTGGGCTTGCAGTATGTCTAAAGTTCGCACAGTCACCAGAGTTTAAGGCTTATCAGAACAAGGTATTAGGGTGCTCGTACATTAAGAAAACATCCTCAATCTGACCCTGTTCCCATAATTTATTCATTTTTTAAATTTCCATTGTAGGTGGTCTCTAATTGCAGAGCTCTGGCAGACCGATTGTTAGAATTAGGATACACACTGGTATCTGGAGGGAGTGATAATCATCTTGTCCTTGTAGATTTGAGGCCAATGGTAAGTTTCTTTCTTCCTCTGTAGCAGAAGTAACAAAATCCATCTGAAGCTAAGAGTATCTCACTATGTCGATGAATGTGTGAATAGGGTCTGGATGGCGCTCGGGTGGAGAAGATTCTTGACATGGCCTCTATAACGCTCAACAAGAATTCTGTTCCCGGTGAATTTTATGAATATTTGGCTGTTTTATTTTCAGATTTTTAGCTAAATAAATTCGTACAAGAATTCTCAAAGAATGAATCAAGTGCAAGTCGTTTATTGTTAGGGCACCCATGGCCCAGTAGCCATACTAATTGTTGGAATTGCTGCTAAATGTTTCTGCTTTTATAATTTAAAGGTGATAAGAGTGCCTTGGTGCCGGGCGGCATTCGAATTGGAACACCTGCAATGACAACCCGGGGATTCTCAGAGGAGGAGTTCAAGGCAACGGCAGATTACATCCATGAAGGTGTCCAGATCACTTTCGAAGCCAAGAAGTCTGCCCCAGGACCAAAGCTCCAGGACTTCATGAAGCATGTAAGTTCTCCCGGCTTCCCCCTGAAGGAGAAGCTGTCCGAACTCCGTCAAAAGGTTGAAGCTCTTACAACCCGATTCCCGCTACCAGGAAAGTAGGTTAATGCCATGGGAGCAGGAGCAGATCATGAGGATGCATAGATCGATGTGTCATAGAAACTTTAGTCATCATGGAGGTGGAAAGCTCGCATGGCAAAACTCGGAAAAAAATCTGTGATTTACTCCGATAATAATTTCTCTCACCTCGTTAATTTTAAATATTTTCAGACTTTCTCTTTTCAATATTAATCCCCTAGACCCCTTATCTGGGGGGAGGGGTCCTTCTCCATGTAGCAAGATTCTGTAAAAAGGTCGGCGCCAATGAATGAAATGATCGGATCTCCTCCACATGCCCTGCAGCCAGCTGGAATGTCAATTTACCGCTCGGCACTGTCATCATTATCGTGTAAAGAATCTGTCCTAAGTTGGTATCAAGAAAGCGTCCTCGTCAGTCCGTTCGTCTGATCAGACCAAGAACGGGAGGGGGAATGCGTAGTGCAGACGTTGCCATTTCCCAGCACAATTTCTCAGGCTCTCTTCATAGCCCTTTGAAGAACCCAGACGGACCATTTCAAGCTTCTGAGAGCTGACCGTGGGGCATGGAAGATGGTAATCGTGAATGAAAGACAACATCCACGAATCACAGCCGCATTTCATTGTAAGTATGAAACAGGCAGGAGGGTAGGTAGGGGTACATTGCACATAGAGCTCCACCACCCACAGGCTCTTATTTCTTCGACAGAGCCCCCCTTGTAAGCATAACACTGCTCCGATACTCACGAGTCTCATGAGAAAGTCATTCGTAACATTAGCCTTACAGGATTTGGTTTCTCGTTGACCAGCAGCACCACCACCGGAGTCATGGTTGCGCCTTCCTCAGTCTTCTGAGACTCATAGTACGATTGTACTCATCATCATCATCATCATCATTGGCACCCTTGCAGAACCCATAGAACTGATATCATCCCCATAAGCTTACTAGTTATTTTTAGTTGTGATGCGGTCAAACAACTATTGCTTCTTGGAGACATCAAGCTCCCCGGACTATGCAAAATCTTCCTGGGATCCTAGCGAGGCTGGCTATCAGCTAGGGCCTTCCTGCAAGCATACTGACGCCAAGACCATACCATTAAGTAATCATCGACAAAGCTATCAAAATAAAGTTTGTGATTGCTTCTTGTCTATTCCGGCTGCACATTGAAGAGGGAGCGATATAGGGATACTGATGGAGAGGTCTGGCCTGAACCCGAACTGAACTGAGAATAAGATTGCTAATTTCTCGTGAATCTGAAACCTGCTAGTTTGTTCATTCATCCTCGAAGTAATTCCACCTCGCCTTGNAATTTCTCGTGAATCTGAAACCTGCTAGTTTGCTCATTCATCCTCGAAGTAATTCCACCTTGCCTCGCCTATCGATAACTGCTTCATCTAACACTTTCTCCTTTAGCGAAATAGCCAGGTAGTCTACAAACAGCGAGTGAAGACAGACAATCTGATTGATAGAGATGGCTTTTGCTCGACTCTTTTAGGCCTCTGCACCACCGATCGCAGACGGCCTGATCAAGCACTATACATTACGCAAACAATGCAGGAGTAAAATGTCGGAATGTGACAGCTTACAAGTCATTTTATGACTCAGTACCAATTCTACACTGCTAACCGAACTCCAAGAAAGAGTTTCTGCTGGATTTCTAGCTCCTGCACTGCCAGAAAAAAAGCGGCTTCTCTCAAGCACTGGAAGCGAGTTCTATGACTGAGTCAGATAACAGAAATGACGGCGAACATCAGCTAATTTTTGCAACACAACTGCTATTTGTCATCTCAGAACAAATTTGAAAGTAATGTGCCAATCGCGATTAGAAGGAAACAAAGGAATGATAAATTTTGATTTGACAATATATGGTTCAACAATATATTGTTGATCATGTGTCTTTACTATCCAATTAGTCAACCTAATTAAGTGATCTAATTAAGTTTATAAAATAGGGTTGAACAGATAATCTGTAAAGTGTAGGGATTAATATACAGAAACCATAAAATGATTTCTGATTTTTATGATGAAGGCATTTATGTGCAATTTGCGGTTGTGGTTCCTGGGACGTACGATAAAATCGGTTCTTTTGATATCCCATTTGTTAATGAGAGTCAGAGTGAATCTCACGTCCTCTGAAAGATTTTCTGTACAGTCCTAGAAGATCCATATCCAGTCAATCACACGAGTTCCATCTATGGATTCAGGTACGCTTCCGTTTATATTTAAGTATTCTCTTTGATATCAGCACGTATGATCTTGAAGTTATTTGGATTAAAAAAATCCTACAAGGAATTGTCGATTTCAAGGTAAAGAAAACCAATTTCGCCCAATTGAACATTTTCCTAGCCAGTATAGGAGGTAACGGAAATTCAAAGACATGATCAAAAAGACTATGGAATGGACTCAATTGAAGACGAATTGGCTGCGAAAGCTTCCTTGGAATCTTGAATATGTATTTGGACTCGTTGGCATATAACGAGATTTAAGCACAATCCTTCAAACATGGTTCTTAGAACAAGACTTAATGTTGTTCACAATCAATGATGCAATATCAAATCTTTGATGGGTGAAAATGCAATCTAAGGCATAGACAATGTTCTTGGTGCACCGAAGAGAGATTAGTCCACGGAAGAATCCATGATGCTACAACTTGAAGCCATACGCATGCCCTGTGGTTGAAATTCTCTGTTCTAACCATAAGTGAGGCATCAGTGCATTTTTTTTTTCCATCCCTGATCAACATTAGTGTTAATGCTCCAACTTAAACTAGCAAAAGAGGTTTCCCTCCTAGTTTCAGCTATGCTCCAGATTGCATCAGCATTGAATGACCTTGTATAAACACTACCTGCAGCATCATCTTGAGTCGTGTTCATATAAAATTCCCCCACAGTGTTCCCTATTCCCGAGTTCGGTTGAACTCAAAATCTTTCCCATCCTAGGGCCAAGATATCCATTGGAAGCTCTTGCACCCGACCATTAAGTGTTATTGAATTCGAACCCTCTTTCAATAATTTTCAAAGATAAGATCCTTATACTTCTTCGCATTCATTAAATGCAAACTTGTGCGCATTATTACTAGATGAAGAAGATGATGTATAAGACTGCTTAGATACCTTCTTAGGAGCTATGATATGCAATCAACACAATGCAAGAGTACATGAGAAACCAAGAGCACAGCATGCAAAGAAGAGCACAGTGAAAAATACAGTTAACCACCCAGAAAATCGTATTTTCGGCTAATTTAAACTTGATTTAAGACTCTTCTCTTATCCTTTTCAAGCCTGTAATGGTGCTCTTGAAGTCTTGCCAAACCTTATGGTGGCGTTCAATTCATTGTAAGATTTTTACTTTAGACCACTATCTAATATCTGAGTGAAGATCAAAGGATAATCTTAGCAATACCGGGTCCAGACTTTCTCCTCCTTCACCTTTGCATTTCTGCATATTTTTTCATTAATTTAAAATACTCACAAAATACCACAATTTTATATTATAATTACTTCTATCTATACTAAATATTTATATATATAATTTAATTTTACCCCCATAATTTAATAATATATGAAGAAATAAACCCCAGACTCCCCTTAAAAACCTCCTTTTCTTTTTCCACTTTGCTGGAGGATGGGAATCAAATGGGGGTGGAATGGTTTTCAGGCTTCGTGAGCCAGCTCCTGGGTTGTTTTGCGTTTCTGGGCAGAACGGCCGCGGCTGCCTCTAGCTAGAATAGCAGCGACTGTCTATACAGAGGCCGCAGCTGTTTTACGATCGCAAGTTAAGCTGCCCCTGCTTCTTGCTAGGATGGCCGTGGCCGCTTATATGATGAGCCGCGGCCGCATCTCTCTTGTTCGGCTGCGGCTGTTATCTTCAGTGGCCGCTGCTATTGAGCACTTTATTGGTTCTTTGATGGGGCCTAAAACTGGCGTCAAAACTTGTTGGGCCACGGCTGCTACCCATTTTTTGTTCATGTTCATAGCCGACCTCATTCTATAAATCAATCATCCGCCACTTCTCAGCCCCTCATCCTCCTCGTGTCTTGTACTTTAACACTCTAAAATGCCTTGTTTTGTAGCCTCGGCCCACATAAGGTGAGTTGTGGCACTTCCTTAAGATCTCCTCTTGCTCTTTCTCGGGATTGCATCTTCTCAACAATTGAGCTGTACAAAATCTAAACAGTGAAGGCTCATCCGAGACATAGTTTATGAACTTCATGCAAAATTTTCTTCTTTAGTGAGAGTTCTTGTGAGAAGCAATATGATTAGGCACTAGATAATTCATAAAATCAACATATTATGGGACTCTAGCCATGATTATTAACACTTGCCCTTTGGGAAAGGATGTTCGATAATTACCAAATNACTCTAGCCATGATTATTAACACTTGCCCTTTTGGAAAGGATGTTCAATAATTACCAATTTTTCTACCTTCCCTTCATGCTTAAGTCTTGATAGGTGATTAGAAACTTGGTTTTGGAGTCGAACTCTTGGAGAAACAAGATCAATGGCCAGCTCCTTGTCGATCAAGTACTTGATTGCTACATGATTAATATAAACAATAACCTTAGTTCCAGTCAAGTTATAAGATCTAAACTAAATACCACAGCTAACAACTCTTTTTCAGTGGCGTATGTAATTGATTTGGGACTCATCCGAAGTCTTGTTAGCGTAGTAAATCTAGTGGAAAATCTTGTCCTTCCTTTGCCCTAAAGCTGCACCGCACCAACTTCGTAAATCACATATTAGTTTGAAGGGCAAAGATCAATTGGGTGCTACTATGATAGAAGTGGAAATCAAATTGGACGTGAATATATTGAAAGCTAAAACGTGGCTCCTCAAAGATAAAAGCAACTTACTTTTCTAACTAAATTTAAAGTAAATTCCTTCATTAACCTCCCAGAAAGCCAGCGTGTCTCAGAAAACTCATTACAATACACCCTTTGTTGCTAGCGTGATCCATCTCTACACCTTTCCTTGAAATCTTATGGCCCCGAGAGCATACTTTGTTTTGACCATAAAGTGGCACTTCCCCCAAGTCAAGGATAAGGTTAGAGTTCTCATTCATCTTAGGGACAGTAGTCAAGTTAGTCAAACAATCATCATAGGACTCATAAAATAAAAATAAAAATAAAAATAATCCATGAACACCTTTATGCACATTTCAATCAAATATGAAAATATAGTCATCATGCATCTTTGAAAAGTAGTCGGTACATCGTATAGTCTAAGAGGCACTCTTTTAAAGGCAAAAGTTCCATAAAGACATGATTCTCTTAGATTTTGGAGCAATAACAATTTGATTTAACCTGGATATTCATCAAGAAAGCAAAGACACTTCTAACCAGTAAGGTGGTCTAGCATCTTATCAATGAATGACAAAGGAAAATGGTCCTTATAACATGTGGCTCTATAGAGCTTCCTATAGTCCATGCATACTTGCTATTCAGTCACCATTCTAAAGGGTAGAAGCTCCTTCTTCTCCTCGGTGACGATAGTCATTCCGCCTTTCTTGTGTACGCATTGAACTGGGCTCACTCATCAACTATTTAAAATTGGAAAGGTTGGAAAGGTTATTCATGCATCTAGCCACTTGATAATCTCCTTTTTCACCACATCCTTCATGACTCCGTTCAATCTCTTCTGTCTTTCTATCGATTCCTCGTGACTGTCTTCTAATAAAATCCTATGCACGCAAAGAGAGGCTATTTCCTCGAATATCGGCAATGATCCATACATATCTAGTAACCCTCTTGTGCCCACAAAGGACTCACAGTAACTTTTCCTCTTGCAATCCTATTACCAAAGCAATAACAACAAGAAGAGTCAGAGATTGACTCAAGAATACATACCTCAAGTGTTCAGGAAGTGGCTTTAATTCTATGTCGGGTGGTTCTTCTATTGATGGCCTGAGAGTCTTTGACTTAAGTTGCAAGTGCTCGAAGTGATTTGACTCATTCGGAATGAGTGGACAAGCTTTCACAGCATTGTTAACCTCAATACACTCCTAATGTTCACGTGATGGAACTCCTTGTAAGGCAGCCTCCAATGAATCTTCGGAATGTGTTTCCTCGAATTTGTCCATAGCAACCCTATTTAGAACATCAATAGAGAAACATTCATCAGATTCACTAGGGTACTTCACACACTGATAAACATTGGAAGTTACTTTCGGATCATTGACTCTCATAGTGAGCTCTCTTTTTTGCAGGTCAATTAGAGCTCTACTTGTAGCAAGAAAAGGTCTACGAAGAATAGTTGTGATCTCTTGATCCTAATGAAAGTCAAGAACAATAATGTCAGCAGGAAATATGAATTAACCAACCATCACAAGAAAATCAGCGGTCATACCAAGAGGATAAGCAAGAGAATGATTTGCTGGTTGAGGTGTAACCACAGTCGGTTTTACTTCTCCCAATCCTAAGTCTCTATGTATGCAGTCAGGCATCAAGTTAGTGTCCCACCTTAAATCACATAATGCTTAACCTTCAAATTGAGCACCAGTAGAATTTGGGGCAGTTAAGTACCCAGATCCTTGAGTTTTTGTGGCAAATTACGCTGCAAAACCACACCACATGGATCAATGTGCTTTTTTATTCCAGCTACCAGGAAAATAGTTCGATACCATGAGAGCAAGAGTATATCATTGTGATTGGGATACATAGATCAATGTGCTGTTATAGAAACTTTGGTCATTATGGGGAGGAAAGCTCGCATAGACAAACTCAGGAAAAAACAAAAAAAATATGTGGTTTAACTCGGACAACAATTTTTCCCTTCTCCATCTAGCAAGACGCAACAGAAAGCTCAGCTCTTCGGATGGATCACAGAGCAAGTACAGAGCTTTGGTATCCTTTGCACAGACGTTGCTTTCCATAGATATCGGCCAAGAATACGATTGTTTTTCACCGTCTTTTTCTAAATGATTCTTTATTTTGTCAAACCTGTATTGACAAGTGTCAAATTATAGGTAGTAGTCCTCCATGGGAGCTTAAGTTGGGACACATTTTCCCTCACTAATCTAATGGNATTGACAAGTGTCAAATTATAGGTAGTAGTCCACCATGGGAGCTTAAGTTGGGACACATTGTCCCTCACTAATCTAATTGACCAGCTCCAAAGTCTATGAACTTGTTTTTTTTTCTGCCAAAGAGTCGATAAACTATTCAAAAAAAAATTTCTGGCACCTGTGCGAAGTGCTAGCAGTTTGGAACTTTGGCAGGTCTGGTTTCACCTCTTTGTCTTGGTTCTTTTAAGCTTCACTATAGAGTCCAGGAGGTACTTTTAGCTCAAATGGTGGACTAAATACTAGACAGTATCGATATTGGTAGAAAGCCAAGCATTGCCCAGCTATTTTTGCAGTGTAGTTTCTCCGCAGTCCTGTGAAAGTCATCAAACCTATGAAGAAAGCTATCCTCTATGGTTTGCGACTCATCTGATACCTAAGTAGACGACTACATATACAGACAGAAGTAGGCATCATGCGTCTCACTGTTTGCTGCAATATTTCCCGATGTTGATGATTCCATCCTTGTGGAAATAATACGGAAAGACCAACCAAAGTGGCCATTTAACCCACTTCATTCATACCGTACCATTATTCTTCCTGTGTTCGAAAACATTGTTGTGTATATGATGACACTTCCCTGATTTCTACTATCAAAATTTTAGTGTTTTTTTACCTTTTCTCTTTGAAAGGACTCCTATGTAAACTTGGCAGTTGTGCTTAGGAAAGGATTCCCTGGACAAGGGCCTAGCTCATCTCCTCTTTCTGAAACATCATCAAGAGCCAGAGGATCCAATTAATGTATATGTTCTTTGAATGGTAGGGGCTATGGACCTTCACAAAGCAGAGGAGACAATTCAACAGGGTCTGGCTTAATGTCCCTTCTACTGCAATGGAAAGGGTGACGAAGGTGAAGGTCAAACAGACAAGAAGATGAGAGGAATGCCCCGTGCAGATACTGCCATTTCCCTGCACAATGTCTCAGGTTCTCCTCAAAGACCTTTGCAAAACCCAAACGGACTTGTTCAAGCGTCTGAAGCTGACCATGAGGCAAAGCAGATGGAACTCCTGAATAAAGGACAATATCCACAGATCACAGCCGCATTTCATTATAAATATGAAACAGGGTAGGTAGGTACATTGCACATAGAGTTCTACCAGAGTCTCTCATTTCTTCAACAAAACCCCCTTACATACATAACATTGCTCCAATTCTCTCGGGTCTCATGAGTAAGTCATCTGGAACATTAGCCTTACAGGATTTGGTTTCTCATTGATCTGAACTACTGAAGTCATGGTTGCATCATCCTCAGTCTTCCGAAGCTCATAATTTTATAGTAATCGTCATCCTTGGCAACCTTCCCTCTTCAATAAATACATCAGAACCCATAGAGCTGATATTGTCAATTAAGCATCCTTGTTATTTTTAGTTGCAATGCGGTCAAACAACTATTGCTTCTCAGGGACATCATGCGCCGCATCAACTACTGTTTCTCAGGGACATCATGCTCCCCGGACTTCGCAAATCTTCCTCGGATCCTAGGCTGGCTATCAGCAAGGGCCTTCCTGCAAGCATACTGTCACCAAGACCATACCATTAGCTAAGCATTGTTGCTATCGAAAAAAGTTCGGAATTTCTTTTTATCTATTCCAGCTGATCATTGAAGAGGGATAGTTATAGGGATACTGATGGAGAGGTCTGGTCAAAACCCGAACTGAATTGAAGAAAAGATATCTAATTTTTCTCATGAATCTGAAATCTGAACCAAGTTCAACAAAAGAGAACTAGCTATACAAGATATCTCGGAAGAAACTCGCCGGAAAACAAAGAGGTCCTTGGGGAAACCAAAAAACCAGTTCAGAGACCCTTAAACGGTGATGATCAAGTAAGTTTACCTTGATCTTCCTCCCAAAGTTCCTCTTTGTCCTCTTGTCTCTGTACCGTGAGAGCTTCTCCCTGCGTCCTTCAGAGGTGCTGTCACTGACCAGTCTCGGATGCTCAAGAGGAGAATGGATTAGGTTAATGTCACCAGTACCATTACCACTACTGTCGTTACTAAGAGTCTGTCATAAAAACTCAGTGTCAATGAACGATCCAGCTCTATCCTGTCGAAATGAAACAGAAACATCTAAAAGTTTTTCAGTCTCATAGATTTCAATCACAAAGGGTTAATCAATGCTCATTTGCCTTTTCTCACATCTTTGAGTCACTGGAACTTTGTTTCTTTAAAAATAATAAAAAGATCAAGCGACCGAATGCTTGATGGATAGTCAAGACTAACTACCGCAATTTGGCTGACCATGACAATTGTAGATGCTAGAAAGTAAAGTGAACATAAAAGAAAAGCTACATATAGCAGTCATAGAAACTCATCAATAATCAGAAAGCACCCATTTTTGCATAAGTCAAAGAAATTGAAAAATTAGAGTGTAAAACGGACATGATAGTGCCAAAAAAATCTTTATCGGGCAAAATTGATTGAAATGGTCACAAACTACACAGTTAAGTCCATCCAAATCAGGCAGAAAGATCCATGAAAAAGAAAATTGGAGATGCAACAGTGAATTGCAATGCAAGGAAAGTAAATTACACCTTGATGTCTCCTTCACTGAATGCCCTCCGCATCCCATAAACAACTCCAAAATCCAGCCCAGAAAAGTTGAGAAAGTTTGGTTTCAGAACAGATTCTCGAATCCAGTCCAATGAGTCGAGATATTCTGAGCTCAAACTCTTTTGGAAAGGTAAATCAAGAGTAAGTTCATTTACCGCATACTGACTCTCATCCATCTTCAGTGGTGGAATCTTAATCTCCAAGGCCTCAGATAAAGCTGTCCTAGTTGCTGCCTTTTCGAGCAGATCCTTATGACAGTCATAGAAGACCTCGCTCATGAGAGGCTGATTCTGAAGTGAGGTGACATCCAAGTCTTGGGCCAAGATGGAATCTTCCCCAAAAGATATCATTGAAATAGCCACTGCCATTGGATCATGTCCCAGGGTTGGTTCTTCTGTTATTGGTTCCGGAGCTTTGAATAAATCCCCTTCTCCACCTAAGTCATACTCTGTTATTATGGAGGGCTGAACAAGTTTGCTCTGAAAAAGTGCAGGGACACATAAAAGCATGAAGAAAAAATATATCAGAAAATTTGCAGTAAACAAAATAATCAATCTTTAGTTAATTGGTGACTGGAAACAGAATTAAGCCGTTCAAAACCCATTTCCAAAATGTAATTTGTAAGAACGGCACTCAAAGGATCTGTGAAATCCACTGAGCAAGAAGTAAAGCAAAGCATTCCTTGCAATCTCAGAACCAGACCAACTAAAAGTTTGTTTCCCCTCATTGGCTGCTTTTTATGGGAATTTTGCCAAACTTCCTTTTTTTTTTTTGTTTGCACCTGTTGCTGTACCACTCACACCGAAGAGCCAATATAAGCTCATTGGATTTTAAAGATTAAAAGAGTTGATTGTCCTTTGCTTTTCTTCAACAACCATGACTTTTGTTTTTTGCCTTTTCTAGACACCCACAATAAATTCAAACTCCTCGTTCATCTGGGAAACCCAGCTAAGATGTGTCTAACTCATATTATAAATTTGGAGAAAATGGAAAAATACTTACAGGACCTGAAACTGGAAAGTGTGAATGTCAAGAAAAGCCTTCAACCATTTCCTTTTATGTTCTTTGGTTGCTAAGTGGTTCAAAAAGTAAAGGATAAGCGTCTTCATGTTGCAGTGAATGCCCTTTTGACAACAAAGTTCTTTCCTTGAACAGATGCAGGATGCAGGTCGATTTACTTCAACCAACCAGTATTCAGTGAACTAATTAACAAACAATTTTTATTTCAAGAAATTTCATTACTTGTTTGGTAAGCGACTCGAAGTTTTATTTTGCTGTTAAAAAAGAGATATTTTGATGATAAATCATCCTGCCAACGATAAAATCTTAATGATAGGCCATCATGTAACATTTAATTACTTGCATTTGGGATTTCTTCCGCTTTTGCCTGTTTACTATTTTCTCGAGGAGCAGCTACAAAAAAACGTATAGCACGTCTACACCTAAACCAGCATTCGACATACAGACTAACCAAGACACAAATGTTCAGCTAGCAAGAGATCAGTTAGAGCAGCGCCCAAGATAGATAGAGGTGGGGGTTGCCTGGGGGCGAGCTTTAGAGCTAAAACCCCAGAAGTGCGTACAGAGAAGATAAGCAAGAGTACCAGAGAAGCACTGGGTCTCTGGGATTTGCAGAAATCGTCGAGCGGTTGAACTTCTTGGGACAGGTTCTGGAAGCAGGGGAACATCAGCCCCGTGTCTGCATACATTTTTCTTTTCACCGAGATTGAAGAGCCTTATGGTCGAACTAGCTACACAAAGCTGGTTCTTTCATCTCCCCGAAGCTAACTACCCGGCACCGGCAGGGACGCAAACTCGCCGTAGGAAGCTTCAGTCAGAGACGCAGAGAGCCCGAGGAGAGACAGTCCCCTTCCGCTAGGATGCTGAAGCAATTAATTTTTTATGGGGGGAGACAGTTCATTTATATCATATTTACATGTGATGGAATAAAAGAGTTTTCTTTTTTATTTTTTTAATTCCTCCAGAGCTCCTTATTTACAGCATGTGACGTCATCATAAATAAATAAAAATATTTTGTATTAAATTTCACTATATCACAAAAAGTAAGCATGAGAAGCATATTTGTTTGGTACTATTTTCTATAATTTTAAAAATCGGATTGAATCAGACGATTTGAATGGGAATTGACCACTTATCAAGTCTAATTTTTATAATTAATCAAATTGCATTTTAAATGATATCAGCTCCAATTAAACTAATAGGCTTCCGGTCTGACCGATAAATCTAATTGAACCAATAAAAAATTAGTCGACTTAGAATTTTAAAAATATAAAAATTTATTATAATATATTTACTTTATTTTACTANTTATATTGAATTTGATCTTGTTATATTATGAATTTTTATTTTAAATTATTGTTAAATTTTGATATTATGTCAATTTATTTATAGTATTATAATAGTAATATCATTTATTAAATATACAATCTGACCCACAAGCTTGTGTACTCATATATTTCCTAGTTTGTTTTAATTTTAAAAACTATACTATTTTTAGTTAATTCCAACAAATGACCATAGGTTATTCTAGATATATATCTATTTATTTATTTATTTATCGGTCAAAATTATTCACAAATACTAATTACTTATCATATCTCTCAAGAAATCTTTTTATTAATGTATTAATGTCATTTAAAATTCCTTTTTTCTTAAATTTTCATTCATAATTTAATCGTGTTGATAGATTAATTAATTAAGCCATAAGACTTAATAACTAAAATGTAACAAAAAAATTATTATAAGTTGGTAAGATAATTTAGTATTTTCCCCTTAAATAAGATTTTATACTCGAGTATTATAAATAAAATGAATTTACATTACTAAATTTTTATTTTTCAGTGGATCGGCCCATATTAGAATGAATTAGTTAGAGATCTAATATTATTTAAATATAAGTTAGTTTATAATATATATATATTGAAAAAATCTCCTATCCTCCTCTTCTTCTTCTTCTTTTTTTCCCTCTCAACATCTTCCATTTTTTTCTACCTGTCGTTTGGATCTTTCTAAATTTTTACGTATTTTATTTATTGGGAAGAATGTTACATAATAATCCTTTCTTTGAATTTTCCAACACAATTTGCAGCCTTTGCCACTACACATGAATGCCCCACGGGCGAATGTAATTTGCAGTCCACTGGATATATACTTGATCATATCGCGCAGAATCGGTTCCTTTTCCTGTCTTGCATCTACAAAAGTGGATTACATAATCGACCACTATACTCATTTCATCCCTATCGAGGAATTCGGTAGTTCGGATAATTAGAGATGTGGGATCGATGCTTGAAATGCTAGCAAGCTAGGCAGCCAGTCAACTTTCTTACCGTCTGCGCCGGATCGGTTGGCTAGTTAAGCATTGATCGGAAACGAGGTCTCCTCGAGCCGTAAATTATGATCAGTTACCAGTTGAATGTGGAGAGTAGATGCGAAGGGTGTCGATAAGCGAGTGTCAGGAAACATCATGGCATTTTGAGAAGGCTTTATTAAAACAGTAGTAGAAAATTAAAGGGGATTGGCCGTGAGAGTTGATTTGAATATGACTGTACGTGCACAGTATATATGAAATTGATATCCCTGCTGCTAAATGAAGATTTGGCTTTTATTAGGTGATTGATTAAGCAGTGGTCATGATCCTAATAATTACAGTGCGAGATTAAATAGACTAATGGAATTGAAACCCGTTGCCTGCCTCCTAATAATATCGGAATAAGGAGACCCCACTGAGCTGCCAGTTGAATTAATCGTCAAACTAATTTTCAATTTCATGCCCACTAGCTGGAACAAGTAGCTTTCACGGCAGCTCTGCCCAATAAATTGCGGGTATGGTTTACAATAAGTGGAAATTATGAAATTTTGGATTTTAATAAGGGATAGAAAAATGCCAAACATGTTCACATTCTATTGAACGAGTAGAAACCCTAGCTACACACAGGGCTCTCATTTTGATTTTCACCGTTTTAAGAGTTGAGAAATCTCTCATTTTCTTGTGCCCCGTATGAGAAATCAGCATGCGTTGTTTCTTTGGATGAGATGAGAAAGGAAACTGTCGGTAATTTTAAGACAAAAATGAGAGATTCGAAGTTCCCAATTTGATTAAAAAAAGGTTCAGAAATTCTCTATGGAATTAGTGGAAAAGGGGGCTATTCATCCATCGTATTGCACATTCGCAATTTGGGATTAAACAAACAATTCATATGACTGGGGTGTCAGCCTAACTTTTGTCCCTTTCAAAAACTCAGAGAAGCGCATATGAGCAGAGAGAGTGGAGTCTGACAATGGGAACGCTATATGAACAACATCTTCTGTAGGTAGAGGACACAAAAAAAATGAGAATCCCCACACCGGGAATTAAATAGTGTTCGTAAAACGGAGAGACACGTTCTATGATTACATAGATTTCAATTACAGCTCCTATAGTCTCAAGAATAATCAGCCAGTGTTGCCTTCCATGTGGAGCCCTCTGGTACCAGAACTTGGTAGCTGTCAGAAGACCAGACTCGTAGGCTTTCGAGCATCAGAGAAATTTAGATGGATCGAATAAGATACAGTGATTTTGCTTGGCTGCATGACACTCAATAGATGATCGTACAGGCGCGCTGATATTTGGAATAGAGTAATCAACAGATACCACACACAGAGGTCAATTTGCTGCAAAATAGTGTGACAAGTTCAATATGCTCTCATTCAAACGAGACAGTACTGCCATCGAGCTCAGGTTGCAAACCCTTAAATCAAAACCTAGATGGTCTACAATGTTTCTTTTAATATTAATGCATCCAGTATTCTCCAGTTTCATTTCCATAGTATGTTGACGTTGATCCCGAAGAAGACACGAAGGGAGATAGATTGTGGCCCAGAGAACCCTCACAATTAAGCAATTCCAAAATCCCAATTGATCAGGCAAGACAAAGGACTTAATTTAAGACGTTCCTCTCCATCTGTTGGGTGCTTCCCGTGTAGCTAGGGTTTCGAATTCATGCATGTCCAAGCATAAACAAAAAGAAGTCGATTCGATTGTCTTCTCGATGAAATGATTTGTTCGCCAATGCATATGGGGCTAAAAAAGAAAAACCAAATTTACTTGGAGAAAAAGGCTAGCTCAACACTACTTGCAGCTACCCACTTCCACTTGCTTTGACAAAAAGCAGGCCTACTTGCGTACTTTATGGTTTCACACTCATGTCCAAACCCGAATAAAAGATGTGCCGATTTGATCGATCATGGACATGTCCTATTGATAGAGGGAATTTGTTTGCTAATGCATGGGACTGGAGTAAAACCAAAATGCTGCATACATCAGTGGGGACGATTTGGTTTTCGTCCTATGTGCCGGATCATGCGGCCGATGGGTCCTCAGGACAAGATGTCTAATTAATTAGGTTTCCATCTATCTACATACTGATATCCCCTTGAAGATTTATGAATGCTACCAAACAATCTTATTTCGTCCACATGTTTACCAAGTCACGTCGAAGATTTCCTATCATACTATTGTGTTTTCGCAACTTGTGTTCCCCTTTGAGACATCACGTCCACGGTGATTCCCTCAGTATTAATTAATCTCCATGATGTACACCACAATCAATATAGTACACAAATATCTGCATCTACTGGAAGCTAGTAGGGCATATCCGTATCCCGAGTTTGTTTGGGTTTTCCGTGAACTTCTACTCTTGAAGGACAGTCGAGAAACACGAACAAACCCTAGAGATAGTCCATGGGAATACAACTGAACTGTTGCAGAAAAGGAAGGTGATGCTGTCAAGAATCACAGATGCAGTCGATGGAAATGTCTTTAGACAGTGAGGAAATTAAGAGAGATGAAGCCTCGACAGGCGATGATTATGACATCTTGAGTTGCATTAGCCCAATAAGTTAACGTCTAAGTGGGCAATTATTCGACCCACATGGCTCCGTTTATCTTATGGACCCAATTAGCTTGTAATACAAATATCTCTTCGGAGCATATTCGAGCGCCAACTTCACCTCGATCGATAGCATTTCATCTACCAGACCAAATCTTACGTTGCTGAAAGAAAGACCTAATTCTCTCTCCTTGCTCGTTTCGAAGTGCGTATCCATAAGACAGCTAGCCGAGACTGCTCATGCCCGAATCCTACAGAATCGGATGTGCGACGCAACCGTGCGAAATTGGATATCATATTCATGACAGTGCATCGAGAGTTGTAGTGCGAATGGCGATGTGAGTCGTGTTTAATTTTCCGTTTTCCTCTTCGGTCGAAAACGAAGAGCATTATCGGATAGCACTTGAAGGTAAGGAATTATGCAGCCTCCCATGTCCCTTTCCTTCCCACAAGAAACAGGGCGCCCACGAATCCTCGAAAGGAGTACATAATAAAGGGAGTTTCGGTGGCTAAGTGTCAATACCTAAGGGGAAAAAAAGTGAGTTCAGTATGGTCCGCATTACTTATCAGCTTTAATCAGAGAGTCCGAAATCATTCCTTATCAGTNGTGTCAATACCTAAGGGGAAAAAAAGTGAGTTGAGTATGGTCCGCATTACCTATCAGCTTTAATCAGAGAGTTCGAAATCATTCCTCATCAATAAAATTTCAATTATTCATTTATTCCTCTTTTCCTAATATAGAGTTAATATAGACTTATAGATCACCTTTTTTATAAAAACGTAAGATCAATATCAACACCTGTCAATTAATGTCCATACGTGTATGTGTATGGACCTGCCTCACTATAGGACAAGAGGAAAGCGGTACAGCCCAACTGAGGCCCATTTTACCTTTTTATGGAAAAGGGCATCTGAGGTCGACCCATACGGAATTTTCTGCCACGTGTCACGACATGTTGGCTCCATCAATATGGCCACGGTCGAAGGCCGCTACAAATTGCGCTGCCTTGACAATGACCATTTCCGCATTTGCCCATGGCAGCAACTCCAATCCTTTCCCTATTGGACTGCCAGATTCCCTTGGTATGACGAGGCAGCCACCATCTTCTCAACTTGTACCCTCTATCGTTCTTGGGCCACACTTGCAGAAGATCCTGTTAGTAATCTCGGCCTAACCCGATTGTTCGCATTTCTTTGAAATGAGACAAGTAAAATTTATGATGAGACGAGCGGGAATTGATCAAACTGCCATTCAAACTCAAGCATAGAGGAATGTAGTAGTATTGATCACAGAGAAGAGACGGATTTTATCGTTATTTTTTTTCATAGGTTCCTCTCGATGAAATCCCATATCCTCCTCTCCATGTAAACCCGGTTCCGGAGCCTCCTTGGCATGTGCCTCTCATCAGGGAAGATCAGCAGCTCATAGGACTTTCCCGCGTTCACAAGAGCATTCACAAGCCTCGCTGTATGCCTAAAATGAACGTTTTCGTCAATCATCCCATGGATGAGCAACAGCCTCCCATTCATCTTGCCGACATGGGCCATGACAGAGCTGGACTCATAGCCCGATCTGTTGTCAGCAGGCAAGCCCATGTACTTCTCGGTGTAGAAGGTGTCGTACCCGTCCCATGATGTCACCGGGGCCCCCGAGACAGCACAGCAGAACACGTCAGAGAACCTGGCCAGAGACAAGGCCGAGAGGTAGCCCCCATAGCTCCATCCGTATATTCCGATTCGCCCAGCTTCGGCCAAGCCCTGTTTGATGAGCCACCGGGCTCCGGCAACCTGATCCTCGGCATCTATAGAGCCGAGACGGTGTTTAATGGCCCCTTCAAACTTCAACCCGCGCCGAGCAGTTCCTCGATTGTCCATCTGCAAGTTGCAAAGTGATTTAATGTTCACTCAACCGTAAAAGCGAGTCACAGATGATAATTTTAAAGAAAAATCTGTCGGACGTGTCTCCTAATTCTAGGATTGACCAGAGTAGATGTGCGTTGTTGCCTAGGTTTCGTACTTGTTGATTTAAAGGTTTGAATAACCTTTGACATAGTATCTGATAATATGCTCCCCAAGTAAGTGTAAAGAACAGAAGAGAAGGCGAGAGAAGTAAATAGGGAACGCTGTAGAATGAATGGGACCTTGACTGGTGAAAAATTCCCACTAACCTTCCATACTAGGATGCCTTTGCTTCGGAGGTACTGTGCTCTCATGTCCACCGTATTTATCCACGAATTGAAGACAGACTGTACAGTCGGACCACCATAAACGCTCACCATGGTCCGGTAAGGTGGAGGGCCATATTTCATTTTGTCGGGCTCATATAGTGCTCCATACAAGATGGTCCCATCATTTGCCTGGACCTGAACTATCTCCGGAGGGTCGAGTTGCAGCCTCGGCAGTCTTGGGATTGTGGACGGCGGCTCATACAGGTTCCTAATGATACTTCCATCATGCAACGAGCAGACTGAAACCCGAGGTGGAGAAGTAAGCGAATCGTGTATATCGACAAAAGTCCGTAAATGATGATCAAGCACAACTATGTGTTTCCCGGTCCCCTGAGTCAATCTCTTTGGAGGAGGCAAAGGAGCAGTCCAATCGGGAACAAGTTGTGTAGAATACAAGTGATGCTCTAATGGGCCATCCAGAGTTCCGGTAAAAAATACGAGTCCAACAGCTTCGTTTACACCAGCAACTTGCTCGACCATCCAGTCGCCTTCGGTGATGGCCCCAAGGCAAGCCCCATCAGCATCATGCAAATAGAGATGCCTGAATCCTGTCTTCTCACTCGCCCATATAAACCCCCGAGAGGATTTCGCGAAGACTACTCTGGCAAGGGGGACGAAGCAGTCATGCAAGTTAATCCAAGTGTCCTGCTCTTCCACAAGAATGACTTTCCCTTGCCCAGTCCTAATGTCGAACTTGATCAGCTTTATTTTGGATTGCGCTCGATTCACTACCTGAGCTATGAGACCATTCCCATACATCCAATTAACTCGGGCTAGGTATTCATCCTTACCGTCCGTTTGGTTTGATCCTCCGCATTTAAGATCCATCCACGTAACAGGCCCCCCAGCAGAGGGGACCACCCCGAGAAGAACTTTGACATTTGAGGCTCCTGCAAAGGGATAGGGGTGATCTTCCTGTGCCTCAGGGCCGACCGAGCTCTTTCCCTGATGCATTATCCTGAATAAAGGAACTTCAGTAGAATCAACTCGCGTGAATGCAATGAATCTGCTGTCCAGTGACCACCAGTATCCACTCTTCCGGTCCATCTCCTCCTGAAAATATATTAAATGGATAAACAAGCTTAGACCAGAGAAGAAAACAGGCTAACTTGCTCTAGAGAAAGACATCCTGTCAGTTACATGTGAGGAAGAAATGCTTACTTGAGCTATATACTCTGCAAGACCATGAGTCTGAAGAACATAAAAACTGGCGTCAATATCAGAGCATATATTGCCAGAAAGCAGAGGATAAATATCTGAAGAAGCATATAATGTTCTGTAAAGCTAACCATGCCATTTTCAGCAGCACCACTTGTTAGCCTTCTTTCTTCATCACATAAAGCATACAGAACATGCAATTCACAGTCTCTAACAAAAGCAATCATGCTGCCATTTGGAGAAACGTGTGGATCAATTATTGGTGAAGATGGTGAGGTCGATAGCTTGAGTTCAGGACTTGGAGAAGAGAGATCCTGGAAGTATATCTGATCACAGGAAGAAAAACAAGTACCTTAAGTTTAAAAAAAAATGAGAAACTACTTTGAAAAATAATAGTAGTTTAACCAATAATCCAGCTGAGCTCCAGATGTCATTCTCCTGAACCATTACACCCGTGAGAGGACAAAAGAAGTGCAGAGAACAAACCCCATTAGGCAGAGGGACCATGATTGTTTTCTTCTTTGAACTCGTTTTGACCCATTCATACCGTGTTACTCCCAGAGCACGTTCCCTCAACCTCTCCCTCCTCAACTTCTCTTCTGGTGATATGTTATTTTCATCAAGCCCACCATCAGGGGGACTAAAGAATAACTCTTGCTTGCAACTCTTTAGATCAAATACAAAAACCTTCTTATTCAAAGTCTCATCAGTACCACAGAGATAAGCCACCAAACTATTATCAGGGCTGAAAGTGATCAACGCTGGTGCAGCATATCCTGGGAAGGGATATTGCACTATTTCATCGATGGGAAAAGGAATGCAGTCTTCAACAGTTTGCGCAGCGGTGTTTTCAGTTACAGGCATCGCGTATGGAAAGGATTTTGATATCTTCAACTACTTCCTTGTTTCATCAGCTAATTGCATTACAAGAGAAGCACTGGCTGCTGATCACAGAATAACACAACAGACAACAGCATCATTAGGATACACTCTAGTCCACAGGGGATAGCTCATGTTTCTGAAAAAAAATCAAAATTCATTCTAACGTCTAGGCCTTTTTCTTTTTGCTGACACCTCTGGATATCTGTGACACCAAAATACTATTATCGTGGCCCGAGGAAATAAATTTCTTGTCTGAATTCTAATCAGCGAATGAGGGCAGATAGAAGGATCTAAGAATGCACAGCTACACCACCGTTGCGAATAACACGTAAACCGATTCATGACAAGAAAGGACAGACCAAAACTTTTAGCTTTTGGGATCTTTAATTCAAGAACTCATCTGGCAGAAATTCCTTAGTTGTGATTGAAAGAGCATCCTATAATTCTCTGTCTTTCAACTGCCTATCAACAAGAAAAGATTCGATATTTTATAAAAGGGAAAGAAAAGAAAAATTAGTTAAGCTTAAATCCCACTCTTTCTTTCTTAGTTCTCCGTTGTCACCTACACAGTGGAAACGAGAAAGAAAGATATATATTTGACAGAACAGTTCCAAATTTTAGATTTTCCGTCATTATCCCCAACCTTCTGGGCAAACTAACAAGAGCAAGGCGCCGTAAATTCATAAACAATAAGCTCCACCATTACCTGCTAAGAGTCAGCAGGAATCATCATCTCAAGAGGTGTCATCCCCGGCATCCGATGCCAGGAAGTAAAAAATCTGCATCGCGTCAGCACGTAAAATGGAAAAGAAAGAAAGTTAATAAATAAAAAAAAGTACGACGACAGAGCTCCGAAAAAGGTGAAGGAATCACCACAGGAATCAGACCTGTAATGGTAATGGTGGCGGATGTGATCGGCCATGAAAGCGAGGACCTGAGAGAGGAGGAGATTGGGACGAGTTGAGAAGAACCGGAGATTGGATTTGGGAATCTGATTCCGAGGAATCGATCGGTGGCGAGGTGGGAGCAGAGATATAATGATGGGCCCTCGCCGCCACCGCTCCTGGATACCAATTCATGCAGTAGGGAAAATGGGAACGTCCAAAAGGAAGAGTGGGGGGAGTAGTACTAGACAATGGTTGAGGTGAGAGTTGAGGGAGTACGCGGTCAAACGACGAGCAGAGAAATCAATAGGACAAAATCTGATGATGTGGAAACACGGAGGACTGAGTTGTCCTTGCGATTCGCCATCCGCCCGCGTTTGATTTATCCCGTGAAAATCCATTTCTAGGATTATCAAAGTTGGTCCCCTCCTCCACCGGGCAAAGATATTAAAACGGATGGTTCGAATCGGTTCAAAAATGGGTTGGAATTGTTTACCGCAATTGCCGTTCACCCATTAACCATAATAGACCAATATGATTACGGATAACATTTTAGACATATATGAACAGATTCGAAACTGTTCATAAGTAGGGTGGGTGGTTCACGGTTTGAGTTAGGTAAACTGTTTATTTATTTATTTTTAAATGATTTGAAATGAAGATATNAAAGATATTAAAACGGATGGTTCGAATCGGTTTAAAAATGGGTTGGAATTGTTTACCATAATTACCGTTCACCCATTAAATATAATAGACTAATCTGATTACGGATCACAGTTTAAACATATATAAAGTGGTTCGAAACTGTTCATAAGTAGGGTGGTTCACAGTTCGGGTTAGGTTAACTGTTTATTTATTTATTTTATTTTTAAATTATTTAAAATGAAGATATTTTTTTATTTTTAAAGTAACTCGACAAAATCTAACCATTAATTTGTAGAGCTTTTACCGATTCATACCGGTTTTGCAATAGTTTTGAACCAGTTTAACGAGAAAATATGCTAAACCGGTTCCTATTTAATATGCTTATTTCTTGGACTCGGCTCGTAACCACCTCCCAATCAAATAATAGTGGTTTACGGGACAATTTTATAGTAGTCTAAGCTAGTTTCAACCCGGTCCCCCGGCTAAGCCGGTCTGTTTAGGATCTCAACCTCAAGTTNCCTCCCAATCAAATAATAGTGGTTTACGGGACGATTTTAGAGTAGTCTGAGCTAGTTTCAACCTGATCCTTGACTAACCCGATCCGCTTAAAATCTCTACCTCAAGGTCTGTCTTGATGTCCCGGAATTATTCTACAAGGAAAAGTAAAAAAGAAACAAAAAAAAAAGCCGAAGACATAATTNCCGGAATTATTCTACAAGGAAAAGTAAAAAAGGAAAAAAAAAAGAAGCCGAAGACATAATTTGTATTGTCCCTATCTTCTACCTTGCAAGGTTAAATCTGGGCCTCCATCTCATCAAAGTTGGGCTCATTGAAGCCCATACGGTACAGGCCCAACTCCGCAGGAAGTCCATATCAGTGGAATCCCAGATATGCCCTCATCACCCTCATCCTAAACCCTCACTGAACCCTTTCAAGTTTCAACTTTCAAGTTCATCCGTGATCGT
The DNA here is from genome assembly GCA_900006705.1 of Sonneratia caseolaris. Classification (NCBI taxonomy): domain Eukaryota; kingdom Viridiplantae; phylum Streptophyta; class Magnoliopsida; order Myrtales; family Lythraceae; genus Sonneratia; species Sonneratia caseolaris. The sequence goes on from CXYZ01002688.1 coordinate 98,793, forward strand.
GTCAGTCACCAAAGCCTCCATTTCCCCTGACTGCGTAGAACCCTGAAAAGCCCCCCCTTCCTCTCGAAATCGGATCACTCCCATGTCTCTTTCGAAGTCGTTCATCAACCACCTCCGAGTCTTAACCATCCCCGGCGTCCGCCGCCCTCACCTCCCGCCGCCGTTCGTCTCCCTTCGCTTCCTCTCGTTCGCCACGCCGGAGGAAGCTGCGGCCGAGCGACGACGCCGTAAGCGTCGACTCCGTATCGAGCCCCCGCTCTCCTCCCTCAACCGGTCCTCCCAGTCCCCAACCCCTGCAAAGCCCCCGTCCTCAATACCTCAAAACCCTAACTCCCCAAAACTTCCGGAGCCCGTCTCTGCCCTCACCGGTAACCGCCTCAACCTTCACAATCGGATCTTGACACTAATTCGAGAGAATGACCTTGAAGAGGCCGCCCTGCTCACCCGCCACTCGATCTACTCCAATTGCCGACCTACGATTTTCACCGCGAATGCCGTCCTGCAAGCCCTGGTTCGTCAGTCAAAATACTCTGACTTCCTCTCGCTCCATCGGTTCATCACCCAGGCGGGCCTCGCTCCGAATGTGATCACCCACAACCTTCTATTCCAGACCTATCTCGACTGCCGAAGACCCGACACTGCAATGGAACACTACAAGCAGTTCATCAATGACGCCCCAATCAACCCGTCCCTCACCACTTATCGGATCTTAATCAAGGGTTTGGTCGATAACAGCAAGGTTGAGCGGGCTTTGGAGTTGAAGGAGGAGATGGGCGCTAAAGGTTTTGCTCCTGACCCTCTGATATATCATTACTTGATGTTGGGCTGTGCGAAAAATTCTGACGCAGATGGGATTTTTAAGCTTTATGAGGACTTAAAGGAGAAGCTCGGAGGTGTGGTTGAAGATGGAGTCGTGTATGGTGGGTTAATGAAGGGGCATTTCATTCGAGGGATGGAGTCATCAGCAATGGAGTGTTATCAAGAGGCCATTGGGCCGGAGTCAAAGCTGAAAATGAGTGCAGTTGCATACAATGCAATATTGGACGCATTGAGCAAAAATGGGAAGTTTGAGGAGGCAATCAGGCTATTCGATAGGATGCTTACGGAGCACAGTCCCCCAAGAAGGTTGTCGGTGAACCTGGGAAGCTTCAATGTGATGGTTGATGGCTATTGCTCTGAAAAGAAATTCAAGGAGGCCATTGAGGTTTTCCGGAGGATGGGTGATTATAGGGTAGGTCCTGATGTCCTATCATATAACAATCTGATTGATCAGTTATGTGCAAATGGAATGCTACCAGAGGCAGAGGATCTTTACAGGGAAATGAGTGAGAAGAAGGTGAATCCTGATGAATACACAAACGTCTTACTGATGGATGCATGTTTTAAGGAGAACCGGCCGGATGATGCAGCGGCATACTTCAATGAGATGATTGATTCAGGTTTAAGGCCTAACCTGGCAGTTTACAATAAGTTGGTGGATGGGCTGGTAAAGGTTGGAAAGGTCAATGAGGCAAAGTCTTTCTATGACCTGATGGTGAAAAAGTTGAAGATGGATAATGCAAGCTACAAGTTCATGATTAAGGCACTTGGTGATGCCGGTAAGTTGGATGAGGTGCTGCGTATGGTGGACCAGATGTTGGATGATGAAGAGATCGAATTCGATGAGGAGTTGCAAGAATTTGCAAAGGAGGAGCTAAAGAAGGGAGGGAGGGAAGACGATTTGGGGAAGCTGATGGAAGAGAAGGAGAGACTGAAGGCAGAGGCCAAGGCCCGAGAGGCCGAGGCAGCTGAGGCTGCAAAGAGGAGTGTGAGGGCAGCTGTGGCATCGCTGATCCCATCAAAGTTGACCGGAAATAAGGAAGGTGAGAAGGACTCAACTTCTGGCGGTAATGATGAAGCAAGTGCAAGGAAAGAAGAGACTGCAGGGGATTCTTCAGTGGAGGAAGCAGTGAAAGCAGAGATTTCTGAGGAAAGAGAAGTAAAAGGTGACAATGCGACCGAGCAAGTTGCATCTTGATTATGAAGTTGAATGGATGGATAATTTATTTGTATCCTCTGCCTTTTTCCTAATACGAAGACTGATTATCAATACCAGCAATCCGCTTGTTTCAATACCAGTTATCTGCTTGTCTTGAATTGGTGAACAGAATTCGCAGTTTAGTCCTCTCCTGGTACCTTTCATCCGCTTCCTCATCAATATAGCAACCAACTATGCAGATTTTTCATTAATCTAATCCAAGGCAAGACGGTGAAGGGAAAACTCAGAGCAATCCTTGACCACTAAATGAATGAAACCTGGAATAAAAGCCTAACCCTTCTCAAGAAATTCTTAGGTTAAGCCATAAAAATGACATAAAACCAGTGATCGAAGAGTGTTATAAATAACTCTCCACCAGGTAGTTTTACAATAGCGTATGCAGATAGATCTATATTAAGTCGCCATCAAAAGCATGTTTAAGTTTGCAACTTTGATCAACTAAATCTCGGGTTAGACATTATTAACGTGATTACCTGTCAGTTTCCTTTCACTATGCAAAATTTCTTCAAAGAGCTGTTTCACCAAAGATTCTGCAACACTGTACAGCTCTCGTAACTTCTCGACTTTCACCTTAAGTTTTCTTGAGCATTCCTTATGGTCTCTTTTCACAATGTTAACGCTGTCAATGATTGATCTCAACTCGTTTTTCTTCTCTTCAAACAACCTTGCATTTTCCACACTTTGTGGAGAGCTCCATGACTTAATCTTTGGAACCACTGGGAAGGAAATTCCTGGCTCCCAGCAGGGCAAAACGTTAAGGAATATCACGTCCATCTGTTCCTTCTTCATGGACTTTTAAAATAGAATAACATGTGAGAAGAAGCATGGAATAAAGAAGCTACCAATATCCAAGAGAAATCAGTCCCTTTCCTCTGAACGTGCTGAATCTCTTGATGGAGACCAGAGCTCCTTTCACATTTTCCCAGGTGTCATACACCTGAAGCTCAATAGAGAGACGATAGAATAGTGTTCATTGTGTCCAAGTGGATAGTTTCTATGTCAATCATATTGACAGCATATCCAAGAAATCCTCGAGGGATTTCTCCGGTAGGCAGAACAGGTTCCGGCAAGTTTAGCTTCCTTTCAGGACCATGACAACAGAATTCCCCATTATATGGCCTCCAAAACAACTTCGATGGGAACTACCCAACTTGTTCGAAAAAGAATAGATACAGCATTGTATCTAGTTATCATCAGAAGAATGCCACAGATTTGGGTCAGGATAGAATAGGAATCCATAATTTCTCACATAATGCTGTCATGACAAATGACAAGGAATTGGCCACTTATCGACGCTCCAAGTTCAGCTGCTTTTGCATGAAGAGAGAATCCATAATCAACTTCTCCATTTGGCTCATATTTCCCCAGACAGCATGCAGCTTCACATGATCTGCAGACAACTGCAAGCATCTGATCTTTCCCCCAAGGTACATGGCCAAGATTCTACATAATGGCAGGTAAGGCACAATCTGTGAGTGTAGAACTTGTACAGGCTACATCGTTAAACAAAAGGAGACTACATTTGAAAAAGCTCAAAATTTTAGGATGGTTAACCTGCTTAGTTGAGCTGCCGAAACTGTTCCAAGAAGTGCAATTATGCCTATGACTTCATGAAACTAGTCTTGTTTTATTCTGATAAGGAATTTCTTGAAAGTTTGCATAGGACAGAAGCTGCTGACTGATTCCTGCTCTCGATACTTTCCATTACTTCCTCCTTCCAGAAGAGGCATTTCAATTATGACGGAGAAGGTTCTGTTATTTCTGTATAACAACAAGAAAAATATCTCATGAAATGAATCTCCAGTCATCTAATTTAAAAGAACATGCTTTGATCAACAAACATTATTCAATTAACCCTTGCACATGAACTCTAATAAGGAGAAGAAATATGTAAGTCATGCATATATATTAGCATACCTTGAGAGCCTGACATTAGCTTCTTGATGTCATCCTTCTTAAAGTACCTTTAATATTCTCTCAAAATCTCCAATTCGCTAGCCCAATTCACTAATGTCATTCTCAAGACCCTACAGGATGCAACATCATAAAATAATGATCATCTCAATAAATCATTTGGTAGAGTTTAGTAACTGAAATGTAACAATCAGTAGTTCATCATTGTCCATATCTGAACCAGGTGCAGCACTAACCTGCATTTGAATAAGATCAGAATGTTGAACTCCTCTTGATCCTTTCACCAGCACAAGTGAAGATTCCTTAGTGGTTAGGTACTCAAATGTACCAGAGTACATTTCCCATCTCACTCTCCACTGTTCGGGTCTCTATGCTGAATATGCTCATATCGTCAGACAAGACTGAGAGTGAGACTGCATGCAGTTTAAGCAGATATTACTAGTCAAATCTGACACTTGAGAGACTGTGTAAAATAAATTTCCTACAACCGTTGGGCTCTATCAACATCTGAGCAAGAAAGTACAGAATAAAAGGATGATAGCACCATCCACAGAGATAAAATATGTAGAAGAGATTATTATACCAACATTTTACTCGTTACAGAAATGCAATGTTGCCCCCACATGAATGCAGGACTTTCACTGACTGCTTCTTAGACATTAATAGAAAAAGTGCGTTACTCTCAGATATTTCAGCAATTATTATAGGAAGATCTTCTTTGGATGTACATTTGCATAAGTTCCTAATACAGGCATTCCTACGCATAGTTTCCCAAGCAGATCATGAAAGAAGCCTAGAAGCCGCATACCTTTCCTTCCATAATATGCCACCACTTTCAAGATACCACTAAGGTCAACAAACCCGTCAATATCAACCTATACATTCAACAGGAACAAAAGTAAGGGCTCCATTTCCACATGTTAGATGCATGATTAAATTTTCTTTCCAACAACAACGGAAGATCAACAAATGATAAGTCTTCTCAATTTGGAGCCACAACAGGAATTAGAGGTCAGTCATGACTCGTGACTCTAGTTCTACAAGACATATGAGGAAGAAAGAAGAGGCCTATACATAGAAACTGAATGTAGTCCAAGCTTGCTAAGAAAGTGTGCACTTTGGTCCATCAAACTAAGCACTAGTTCAACTTCATATTTTATGCATTATGAATTTACAGAAGCAGCGATGCAGAAGTGTGTCAATAGACTAAAGAATCTCTAATGGAATGCCTTTAAATCAAATCAAATTCAATATATCTTTAAGTGCCTCCAACTTAAGCTCACCAATAATAGAACCAGGCAACAGCTGATCTTTCAGAACTGAGGGCTGGGATACTACATGATGGGGATATCTGGGAGAAACTGGAGGGACCAAAAGAGAAAAAGGAGGTTTACTGGCTTATGGTCAAGAAAATAATTTTTATTAAGATAAATGTGTCAGATAATTATAGTGCACTGGTACCTTGAAAAGGGATGGAGACTGATATTGATTCATTCTGTGAACCAATAACTGAATTTCCAATATGTGATGGGTGGATCCAATCCAGCTTAGTGCTTTCAATTATTATGTCCTCAGGAAGGAAAATTTTTATGAATTGTATTTTATATCCAGCATGACTCAGATCAGATTGATGAAAGTGTTACAACTATCTACATACTGCAACTTTCAGCACAGATTTGTCAGGTAAAAGGTCTTCCCTGAATTTGTTTATACTCAAAGGAACACTCCATATTATGAGTTTGACCACGGTATCATGACTTGAGGTGAATTGAGCATTATTCTCATAATCGTCATAGCATGTGATAGATAATGGTGGAAAAGTTGATCCAACCCTGTCATGGGAAAGAGATGGTTTAAGGTCAGTAAACATCTGAGAGAAACAGATTCAGAATGAAAATCATGGGAAGTGGATGGCTAGTAGCATGGAGAAAAAAGTGTCCTTACATTAGAGTGGGGCACTTGCTTTGCTCGTAATCCAAAATTTTCCATTTAACAACCTCAGGAGACGCACAGACTGTTACCTTTTTCTCACAGCTTTTACAGCTTCTCTCCTCCTAACAAGGAGAAATATTACCAAATATTAAACATTATAGGTGGAATCACTCGATAGGAATGATGATGATCATATACTATCTATCTTGGTGTGATGCTAAATGTAAACTTTTTTACTCACAGTAGAGAACAGAAATTTGTAAACACCAGCTTTCTGGAGCAAGTTTGGAAACTTGCTTCCCCGTCCAAAGACATATAGACCATGGAGACTTTAATGGGAAGAAGCTGACTTCTGTAATGAATGAACATGATCATCTTCAGACGTACCTACAGTGCTGCTGATTTGACCATCATTATCATTTGTATATCATCATTGACTACGAATTTCTGATCCAGCTTCTCTAAGGCACAGGGAGAACTGAAATTTGGAGGGTGAAGAACAGCCACAAGCTCTCTCGGTGGGCATTGTCCAGCAGAAATTGATCCATCAATTGGCAGCGCCTTGAATGCAAGCAGTAGTAAATCATAAGTTAATGCCCTTGTGATTTTCACTTTCTTTATCAAAGTGCAGGAAAAGAAGTAAATACATTTATTCTGTTGATACATTTAATACGCAACAGAGGAATACAATATACTCACCCCATCAATCCTCAGTTCTTTGCAATCTTCAGGACCCAGCAAGTCAATTCTAACAGGTAGGTTGTGGCACTGCTTCTCCAACTGGTGTTGCCATTCAAATTCTCCAAGAGATACCAACTAAATTTTGTGGCATTCACATTAAATTAGTATTCTGTAAATATGAAGACTTATGGAAGCAATTAGACAAGTTTACATACGACCTTTCCAGAATCAATCACACTGATTGGCAAGGATTGAGAGTTCTGAACATCTAAATGAGGATTTACATCTATGTTGGATAATTTGCAGCCATTCCCCTCAGGCACCAACAGCGGTCTATCAAAGACAAAAGTATCAGTCACATTTTTCTATAAGAATAGGGTGTGAAGAAAACTTTGCACATTTCATAATAACCTTCAGAATTAGTGTACCTGCAAATGATCGAAGCCTCGCCTGCAGGACAAAAGAAAATATGAATAGTCAGATTTTTTAGAAAATAATAAGACAATGTAATGCTACTAGAGAAGTTCGGAGTTTGGACGAAGATCATGAAAGAGAAGAGTGTAACTTCTTACTGGATTTTAAAAAAAAAAACTCTTACCATCAAATATCTGCAGCTTGCCCTGTGTTCTTAACACATATAAGTTGTCATCATTCTTTCATTATTAAGTAAATTATGTGAATTATTTTTAAAAACAAAAAATGAGATGAAATGACGTGTAGTTTCTAATAGTAAGTATTGATACAAATGTGTTTGCTAACTTTTCGGAAGATTAATTCGATAATAAATTAATAATGTGCACTAGGTGAGATTTAAAAGTTAAAATTTTTAAATATTAATATTTAAAAGTTACTTGTATATTATATAATATATAATATACTTTTGACAAATTATATTGATGGATAGTGAGGGAAAAAAAAGTCCAGCTCGATGGATGATGCCAGTGGGAGGTGATTGTGTGCGGCAGGATGTACGATAAGTGTAACGGGCCGTTGTGGATCGAAATTGGGCTTTCCTATTATGGGCTGAGCCCGATTGGAGCGAACGGCCTGATGTTGTGATGGTTACGGCAATCATCAGTATACGCATTCGATTCAGCTATCCGATTTTTCTTTTTGGTAGAAACCGCCGGGCATCCGATTGGATTTTGTCCAATTGACTAATTCGGATCATCGCAGATCAGCTTATTTAAGGAGTTAAGAGCTCTCCACCGCAGGTGGAACTCGAACTCGAATTTTCCCATTGAGATGACGAGTGTCGAACCATTCTACCACACCCACGGTGGGTATATCCGACATTTTCTCAACAGCTACATTCAACAATTTTCATCGTATGATGACGTGGGAATATTTCATAAGTTAGCTGCAGACAGGGTTCGGGTCCACGGTACCCGTCTCGCACCTGATTAGACACCGAACATCGGCCCATTTGGGATCTGATCACATCACATTGTCTGCCGTCCCCCGTGGTGCGCTTCCCCAAGCCATTGAAGACCCAAAACCAAAACGGAAAAAAGAAGAAGAAGAAGAAAATTCAGACTTACACTGAATGTTTGTCGTTTAAATTAAAAAATAAATAAAATAATTTGGGTTAGAATTTTAATAAGTACTATATGGAGAATAAAAATATATTATTCATTATTAAAGTTTTACTTATGATAAGGAAGCAAATGTGTGCTGAGTGTTCTTCGTGGTAAGTTCGCGATCCCAGCAAATTATCGGTCAAACAGGGCGCGATCACGCTTTTCACTTTCTCAGATTTTCTCAGCTCCCTCAACCGCTGTTCACGATACTTTCCTTCGGATCACTCCCACTTGCTTCCATCTCTCTCACACACATTTCTCCTCCTCCTTCCTCCATAGCCAGTTGACGTTTCCTCTGTTTAACATGGAGGCTTTGAGCTTCTCGCACGTGCTTTCATGTGAACCATCACCCGTTTGCTCGGTACGAGCCGGACCCCGCAATCTCGGAGCCAGTCGGTGGTTATTTTTCTTTTCTGCGTGGAGACGGAGGGATGGACGTGCCCCGCTGGAGCTGAGAAGATCAGTGAGAGCTAGTGGTCGAGGCGGTGAGCATGGCGTGGTGGGTAGCCCGCAGTCGCAGGACGGTTTCTCTGATGATGGAGATGAGAAGGGGAAGAAGAAAAGGAAGCTGATCGAAGGGAACGGTTTTGTGCTGGATGCAGAGAGGGACACCTCTGGCTCAGTGGTCAGCTATCATCTGATACCTCCTCAAACTGGTAAATCAACTACGTTCTTAAGCTATTAACGAGGTAAAGAAACTTCTGTCTTCAAAGAGTTGATCTTTGTCGTAGTTCGCTGGTGGAAGTCGAACTCCCTTACTGTAGAACTGGCAGTTGATTAATCAACATGTTGGCGAGTGCCAATTGTATTTATCATGTCTAGTATTACTAGATGAAGGCAATATTGTGCATCCTAATTTCCGTTTAGGAGTCCTTTATCTGGTTCGTTTCAGTCAATGGAGCGAGAAATTTGGTACCTTTGGATCGTGAGGATATTCATATTGTTGATGGTGACTCCGTGTGAGGTATTTTGTTTGATCAAGGCATGCTTAGAGCTCATTTGGAATTCCCTACCCTTTCAAGTGTAGATGGCAATGGATTTGTCAGCGCTCCAGAGGATCTGCATACTGTTGATTCTGAAGAGGCCGAGGATATTGGGGCCATAGAAGGAGCGGAAACCAGAGTAACTTACAATATAATATTTGTCACAGCTGAGGCGGCACCTTATTCCAAGACAGGGGGCTTGGGGGACGTTTCTGGTTCATTGCCCATTGCACTAGCTGCTCGTGGACATCGGATTATGGTTGTCTCCCCTAGATACCTAAATGGAACTTTGGCAGATGAAAATTATGCTGCAGCTGTTGACATGAAATGCCCCAGAACTGTTTACTGCTTTGGAGGTATTCAAGAGGTTGGCTTCTTCCATGAATATCGCAAAGGTGTCGATTGGGTAAGAATTCTTCTACCAGCTGAACTGCTTTGGATGTACATATTGATGATTTAGTTCTTTTCTCTGGGAGAATCCTTTATTCCAAACAATTTAAGGAATTTTATTTTTTCAAGCAATGAGAGGGAACACCTAATGAATGACCTCTCATAAATCTCTCAGGTATTTGTCAATCACCCCTCCTTCCACCGTCCTGGAAATCCATATGGTGATGTCTATGGTGCTTTCAGTGATAATCAGGTAAGTGTTTCTGTCCTCTCTGTCTCAACCTCTAACACAATCTTTTGCATTTTACATTGGTTTGGTGATGGGCATTTTATTGTTTGATAATAACATGCTTTTCCACTTTTTTTACAGTTTCGGTTCACTTTACTTTGCCATGCTGCATGTGAAGCCCCTTTGGTACTCCCACTGGGAGGATTCACGTACGGAGAAAAATGTCTCTTTTTAGTCAATGACTGGCATGCAAGCCTCGTGCCAGTGTGAGTGAGTTTCATTCTTGCCCATTGAAATGAACTGTTGACTAAGAATCTGATGCCGTATGTCATGTGCTTTTCACTTTTAGAGGTACTCTATAATACAGATTTTCTCATTATCCCATTTTATTCATTTGATGATTTATTCTCAAGTGGAAGACTCTGTTCACAACCAATGTGAGCCAGTAACACAAATCAAGATAAAAGAAGTAGAATATGAATGATGCCCATATAGCATATAGGTCTTGCTTGAACCAATTTATCACCTGAAAGGATTTCTTAAAGTTACATCTTAAGTCAATGATTCCCTTGCAGCTGCACTTTGTTACCTTCCTTTGCTTTTACTTCTCTTCCAAGTGACATTGTTGGTGTAAAATTAAATCAAGATATTCTTGTGGTGCAGACTCTTGGCTGCAAAGTATCGACCATATGGAGTTTACAAGGATTCCCGGTGCATTCTCATCATACATAACCTTGCTCATCAGGTTTTTTTTTTTTTGAACCCCATACATGACACTTCTTTGATTCCATGGTATAAATCATATTTTATATTGGATATAGTTGAGGCCTGATGGCATCTGACAGTATCATAAATAGTGATGAAATTGGAAAACCGATTCAGAATTTGCTCTTAGTGTTTGGGAATAGGATTGAATGAACTGTCAATTATTAATTGATTTCTCATTAGTTTTTCTAAAAGAAGGGTTTGGTTCCTTAAGATTTACCGGTTGACTCCTCAAAATTCTCAAGGTTGTTCCATTAAATCAGGTGCACAATTTAGGAGCAATGAAATTAACAATTTTTATTTACATGCAAGGGAGTGGAAGCTGCAGTGACATATAAAAACTTGGGACTGCCTCTGCAGTGGTATGGAGCAGTTGGGTGGATATTCCCAACATGGGCAAGAACTCATGCTCTTGATACTGGTGAAGCAGTCAATCTTTTGAAAGGGGCAATTGTGACAGCTGATCGAATACTCACAGTTAGCCAGGTTATTGGTGTCATCAAAAATTTGCTTTCTCCTAATATGCTCTCAAATTTGGAGTCAAAGTCAGTGAATGTAGTGTTTGCTTTATATTGCATTTTGGTGACTTCTCTCTCTGTAGAATATCAGGCACCTGCCTGGTGATTACTCTGCGTGTTCTATACTTCTCTTACCTTTAGTTAGCACAGTCATTTTTCCTATTTTTTCAAGGTATCATTCTGCAGTTCATTCATAGTTCCTTTCTTGCAATGACAGGGTTATTCCTGGGAAGTAACAACGCCTGAAGGGGGGTATGGTCTGCATGAGCTATTAAGCAGTAGGAAGTTCGTTCTCAATGGTATGCTGATAAAGCAATAAATGCAATAGCTCAAGAAAAATAGTTTCCATATGTAATTTTTACAGCCTGCTCATGGAGCATCTGCTTTCTAAAAGTCTTCTCTTGATGGTCTGCAATTTGGAATAGGAATCACCAATGGCATTGATGTAAATGAATGGAACCCTTCTACAGATGAGCACATCTGTTCCCATTACTCCTCCATAAACCTTTCTGGGAAAGTGTGTTATGTTTGTTTTGCAAAGTCATTTTCAATGAAGAACTTCTCTTACATTAGTGTCCATAATCTACAGGTGCAATGCAAGATTGCTCTGCAGAAGGAGCTTGGTCTTCCTATTAGACCGGATTGTCCACTGGTAACAGCGATAATATCACCATACACAAGCCTGCTGGCAAAACTTAGTTATTCTTTTATCTTTTGTTGACTCAAAGTGACTTTTCTTTAGATTGGGTTTATTGGGAGATTGGACTATCAAAAAGGGATTGACTTAATCCAGTCAGGAACTCCACAGCTCATGGCAGAAGATATTCAATTCGTAAGTGAGTTCTCTTCTTTCTATGTACCATTATTATGTACTCTCGTTGGACAATCTTCTCTTTATGCATTTTCATGGGCATTCCAGAGTCCCTGACCGCACTTTTATGCTGTGCGGTTGTTCTGATGCTTTATAAATCATTGATATAAGTGCGGCATTTTTTTTTCCCACAATTCGGCACTTTTGATTGTGATGAGAAGCTCCTATTCATCTAACGGTTGAGGGACTTCTAATCAGATAAACCCCCACTTCCGTTTGAATCCGTATAAAGCTCGGTTCTCTGATATTCCCAGGTTATGCTGGGTTCTGGGGATCACCATTTTGAAGATTGGATGAGATCGGCAGAGTCAACTTATAAAGAGAAGTTTCGTGGTTGGGTTGGATTTAATGTTCCAGTTTCTCATAGAATAACCGCGGGGTAAACTTGAGCTATTCAAAGTTCCATTAGCTCAATCTCTGTTTATGATTTTTGCCTTCCTTTGAGGTTTTGACGTCATTTTTGTTTTTGAATGGATAGCTGTGACATCTTGTTGATGCCTTCACGGTTCGAGCCCTGTGGACTGAATCAGTTATATGCGATGAGATATGGAACTGTCCCAGTAGTTCATGCTACAGGAGGACTTAGGGTGAGTCTTTGCTTAACTTCAAATTGGAAATGTATAGTGAATAACATAGTCTTCATTAGATGCCTTTAATCCATTTGACCCCTCTCCATTCTCTTCTCAGGATACTGTACAGAACTTTAAGCCATATGCTCAGGAAGGAAAAGGCGAGGGTACCGGGTATGTGGTTAAACTTATAAGTTGAGCTCCATACCACTTCTCAAGAAGTGATCCTCATAAATTCCGGTCATATTCTATGAACTTCCAATATCAACTTCGCATTTTTGCGAAGGATTCACTGAATTATACTTGCTTGTAAATTGGATTCTTTGCTGGACTTGCTAGGTGGACGTTTTCTCCTCTGACAAAAGACAATATGCTATCGGTGAGTTGATTTCACCATGCATGTTTTTTTTAGAACTGGAGCAATGTGAGCTCCAGCTTATGCTACATTAGTGTCCGATCTCTTGACATGTGATTGGAATTTCTCGTATCCAGGCAATACGAACGGCTATCAGGACGTACAGAGAGCACAGAGCTTCATGGGAGGGACTGATGAAAAGAGGCATGGAAAAGAACTTCACATGGGAGAACGCCGCGGTTCAATACGAACAGGTCTTCCACTGGGCTTTCCTCGATCCACCTTACGTCAAATGAGGAAATGGTTGGAGGATAGTCAACAAAGCAAAGAGCAGGAGGTGAAATGAAACTGTAGATGCGGTGCTCTCAGTAGAATTCCGAGATAATTTGCATCCGGGGAGACAGTTTTTTCACTTGCCCGTTCGCATGATGGGGCATGGGTTCGGCTGTCGCAGTTTTTGGTTCTCTCTCATTTGCTGCATTTTCACACACCCATATTCTTGGCTTAGTTGTGATGGTACGTACACTGATGAACTTCATAATTGCCATTCTTGTCATGGTGTGTTTTCCAATATAAGAAAACTGAACATAGCTTCTTTTGCACAAAGGAGATAGGGGACGCCACCCGGTCATCAATCATACAAGTTTGGTCGAAATGGAGAAGTATCTTGTCGACTTCATCCTTGGGGATTATTAACTCGACTCAAATACATTGTCATGGCTTACTCGATATCCCCATGTCGACCCGACTCACCAACACATCATCCATAATGCCTAACCGAACTGGTTTTACTAAATCTGAATGGCTGGAAACATTCTAAATCAGCGTCACTGATGACTGAATCTGAATATTAAGGCAAAAACAACGAATAAAAGGGAGATGATAAGCTCGTGCACAGCACGGGCGCGTGGAAAAATTATCCGAGCACTGGTGCCGACGACAGCGAACGTGGGGGTTTTTTTTTTTTTTTTACTCACTTAGCATCCGAAAAAGTCATAAATCCCACTGATTTTAGGTCTAGTTCCTAATTTTAGCCCTGATCAGTCGTCACCGGGTGATGTTCTGGTCAGGATCCGAGGGGCATTTCCGTCATAAAAGCAGAACGTCCAGGGGTACCGGCTGCTTTTCTATTCCGTTTATCTCGGTTTCTGTTGTTCGTCGTTTATCGAATCCAGCTCTCTCTCCGTCTCTCCCTTCCTTTCTCCTCACCCTGAAAACGACGAACAGATTCCGAGAGAAGGGAGAAACAGATATTGCGAAGAAGGTTTTCGATGTTGGGATTGGCCCAGAAATGATGGAGAGGGCTTTAGAGAGAGAGAGAGAGAGCTTGTGATTCTTCCTAGTCCATTTGAATCCTCCCTCGGAAAATCTTCCATTTTTATTCTTGTCAAGGAAAAAAAAAAACCCATGATCCTGGTTCATCGACGGTTCTCGATTTCAGACCAGCATGATGCCCCCGATTTCCAACCCTAACCTCGTGCTCTACACCAGCATTTCAAGGGGAACAGCCATCATCGCTGAATTCAATCGAGACCAGCCCGATCTCCCACCGCTAGCCCGAAGATGCATCGAGCTCACGCCGCCTCACCACTCCATATTCTCGCAGACCCGTCGCCATAGAACCTACACCTTCCTGATCGATGACCCTTTCGTCTATTTCAGCATATTTGATGGCGCCATGAGCAAGTCCGAGGGCATCCGCTTCTTAAGCGAGGTCAAGGCTGGGTTTCTTGAGCTGATCAAGAACGGCTCGATCAAAAACTCCAGTAATTTGGTCCCGAGCCCCGCGGTACAAGCCCAGTTTGACACGATCCTTCGTGGATTGATGCAGTCGGTCTCGGAGTCGGAGTCCGTGAGCTCGCCAAGGAGCGATAAGAAGAAACCTCCCGGGCTGGAGCCGCCCAACGGTGGAAGGAACTTCACGGCCCAGGTGGTGGGAAGTCCTGGGAAAGGACTTAAGAAGAAAAGGAGATTCAATGGGGAAGTTGTCAACGGCGTAGGTGATGGCGATGTTATCGTCAGTAAAGACATAAACTTGGAGAACAAGGTCGATGTATGCGAGGAGACGAGTGGTTTGGTGCCAAAGAACAATTCCTATGCAGGCACTGAACGGCAGAAGGCGAAGCAAGTGTGGAAGAAGCAAGTCTGGGTGGTATTGTTGTTGGACTTGTTCGTGTGCGTGATTCTGTTTGGTGTTTGGTTATGGGTTTGCGGGGGATTTCAGTGCATCGATGGTTGAAGAAGCAAGTGAAAAAATGATCTTTTCTCTTGGTATTTGATCATTTATTGAGGACGTGGTGGTACTATACATTTCCATATCTGTTGCTGATGGTTAGTATGAGCTGATGTTGTTGTTGGTATTCATGGTCGGGTTACAGCTCTTGATTGTGAGTTTCTTGCTGAATGAATTGGTCCCGGCTCAAGCTTGTATCACATCTTTGGGTATAGTGTATGGTGTGCTGAACATTTGTACAACCTTTGGATATAAATCTTGTTGTCAATTCAATTCTCCTGATACTCTGCCTGTTCAATCTTGATCTAATTGTTTTCACTGCTGAGTCAGTTGTAGCAAAAGCTGTCAAATTTTGTGCTTGCTGGATCCATGTCTATTAGATTCTTGATTCAATTACCATCTATAGCCTCCGTGGAATATTTCACTTGGCCATCTTTGCTGTTCGGAGGGGAAGATCCCAGTGCTGTCGTTGGGTGCTTTGGTAAGATGACTAAGACAAGCAAAGTCCTCCACTTTGCAGGCTGTTTGTGGACCATCTTGCAGGCTGTCTATAGGCCTTCTCTTGCCCCTTTTGCTGGTCCTTTTCTTTCAGATTGAATTAGGATGTATTGAGACAATTTCTTGGTTCTTTATCTCATCTGCTATTGTTTACACAACATCTACACATCTTTTCAGCTTCACATAATTTTAGTTCTGAACAAAATAATTCGATTCCAGTTGCGCATGGATACTCAAAATCTTGCGGTCTGATCGATTCCGTCAATGCTCATGTGTTATGAAATTAGCCACCAGAGGTCATTTGTGGAAGGAATCTGATCTCTGTTTAGGAGAACCTCTGGATATTGTGAGCACTGTGCACAACAGATGCACAAAAATGAGAAAGGACTAAAAAGGGAAGGAAAGGAAAGAAAGAAACAATCCCAACACTTCGGCGAGAATTTTGCATCTTGTTGCTGTAACATACTAACAGGTGTCTCTTGACGCACATGTGCCTGTGTTGTTGGATGATTCTTGCATCTCGAAACCTTGATTCTGCTGTAAATATATATTTTATTAATTATTATTAACCATTTTTGGAACTACGAGCATTCAACATCAGAAGAAGCTCTGGGAAGCACGCAAGTGGAAAATGGGCATAAAAATAAAGAAGGGTTCCACTTCGCCAGTACATGGCTAACAGAACCTGACTGACTCTCCTATGATTTCTTCTAATCCAGACAAAAACACCATCGTGGTGGATTGACTTGCTCGGAAGAGATCTACGTGTTTCGCATGTACTCGGGTTCGTTTGGCATTTTTTCAGGATGAAAAGAAAGAAAGAAAGAAAATCAACACAGGTGACATAGGTACTTCAATTTCTTATCAAAATGAACTGTACATTCCCTGCCTAACCCGACCAACTATTCTACTGCCTCCTTTTAACTCATGCTCATCCTAAATCAGCATCCTCTGTCAGCCCATAGTTAGATGCCGGGAAATCCAGCTAACAGAACATAAGGCCTGAAAGATTATGAGCCGCCAAGACAATATCCTGCTTCAACTCAGAAACTTGTAATGTGAAAGGGATGGGCTTTTGCAGGAATGCCGGACTGCTTATTTTAGCCCATATGGGAGGCCCGAGCTTAACAAAACTAATCCATTCCGTCGCAGTCAACAGTTGAACTCAACGGGATTGACAGGGAGACGACTTCCCTTGAAGAACTTTTGGGTTCAATGGTAGAATGTCGACTCGACTGCACATAGCAAACGTTCACCGATTCCTGTAAATCATCTCTTTGTTGCATTCACAGTGTAAACACATTTTCAGGATGTGGTGGCGCCTTCTCAATTACAGTGGAAATACAGAGATATCGACTGGGAACTGAATGCACAGATGCGAGTGGGGACAACTTGGGTCCCTCACTGCGGGCCACCTGGTTGGTTGCTCACAAGTGGGCCCCGTGGTCTGTGGATATTGGGCTTGTTGTATATTTGAGTGGAAGAAGGCTGGGCCTGGGCCCACTTGGGAAGGAAAGCAGGATGGCACTGGCATCATTGCGGTCTGTCTGCTACTCATGGACCGTGGGGAGACAGCACTGTCAGCTGACTGAACGAATCATTCCAGTTTCGTGGGACCCGCCAACCAGCAGCCATCAATCGCGGCACTGATTTAATTCACAAAAATTTAGTCAAATATATATTACATTAATAATTTCAGATTTTAAAAGGAAAAAAAAAACAGGAAACATTAACTGATTCTACCGTACCTATTAACATAATTCAATATTTTTTAAAAAAAATTATATTTAACTTACTTTTTTTTATAAAAGTATTTTATAATTTAACGAGTTTTATATTTTATGAACAATTCTAAATCGAATTTGAATTAATTTGAACCAATAATGTGAATTGAGCTTCTTTTTTTTTTTTT
>CXYZ01002688.1:116411-138630 GCA_900006705.1 Sonneratia caseolaris
GGATAGGATTCTCAGTCACCCATTAATTTACCGGCTCAAGAGGAGAAATTGGTTAACCAAAAGAAAAAACAAATTTGTTTTTCCAATTTAAACTTGCTCACTACCATGGGAATCGTGCCATTGCCACCATGGGGCCTTCCTCATAGGATACTAAGCAAAGTCAATAAATCTATGGGAAATATTTTCCAATTTTTAGTTACAATATCTATAGTATCGTATTATATCATGTTATGTGATATAAGTAAGTGCATTATGTTTAATATAACTCTATACAGTTTGAAAATGATTAAGCTAATAAATGTGGCGTTAAAAAAAGTAATTATGATATGAATTTAATTTTTTATGATAATTTATTAATTTAAAAAAAAAAAGAAACGCACCCAGAAAATAAGGAGTGGGAGTCTGGCCGAGTGGGACCCCACGAAGCGGCAATCAATCACCATGAGCTTCGGGACGACTGGGCTTCCATTCTCCCTTTTTATATATATATATATATATATATATAATTGCTTAGTGTAATAAGTATTTATTTTATTATATGATATATTATGTAAATTAAAATTTATTGTTAATTTTTAAGAACTAATTCTGATAATTTCAGACATAAATCTAATTTATGATATATCTTCATGATGAATTGACATTTAAATCTTTCTTTCCAAAGAGATGGTGACTTTTTCCTACTTTTCCCCCACCGCCAACCCAACAAAATAATTTCTTCATATTAAAAAACACATTTATTAATATTAATAATTTTGTTCAATCACTCGAGCACAAGGTATTAAATATTTTGATTAAATTCAGATATAAGTTTTTAATCTTAATAAGAAATAAATATTTGATAATAATGTATGTATATATATATATATATCCTTCCCCCCACGACTACCGACGTGCTTTCCCTTCACTTGGTTTGTGCACGCTTCCTTTGCCTTCCCCCGCACCTTCTTCCTCCGTCTTCAACTTCTCTCACTCACTGTCCCGAGATTGCCAAATCCTCTCTTTCTGTAAGCCCTGGTAAGGGGTAACAGTACCCTTCAAGCCGAGGACGGAAACGGATGCGGCCGTCGTCTTCTTGAGGTTCACATTAGTCAAAAGTGTCTGCAGTCTTCGGCCCATTTCTCACTCCACTGGGCTTTTTCCCGTTCCGGGGGGCGAGCTGAATGATCTTCAGCGATAACAGTATCAGGTTGGTTTCTTCGCCGAATGGGTTCAGTGAGTAATTTCAATGAAAAGGTGAATTTTGCGCTTCATTTTGTTTTCCCTTTCTTCTTTCCATTTGAATTTCTGCCCAATTCGAGGCGATAGATTGGAGATTCCCCACCCTTTTTATGCTTATAAGGTTCTGTAGCTCCGTTTCTTTACGTTAGATATCGAAGTTGAGCTCAGGAAGAGTATCCGTGAAGTATCAGACACTCTGGGTCTGAAATCTTATTTTAAACTAGTCTCTGAGTCTCTCTCTCTCTCTCTCTCTCTCTCTCTCTCTCTCTCTCTCTCTCTCCCCTGTTGGCCTGCGTACTTCACTTGTCTTTTGCTTTTGGGTGGTTGCCACTATCCTAGTAGAATTCTGGCAACACCAAAGTCATGTCTGCTTCTTGACAATTTTCTCCTTTTTCCTGTCGCAAACTTTGCTGGTTTCTGAATCACTTCCTTCACCGTGCTTTTGTCAATATGGTAAATATGATGAAAGGGCATGTGCAGTCAAACATCCTTCTGTTCTTCCTGTGTGCGACACTAATCTCGGGTGAGGATTGCTTCTGTCTACGTCCTTGGTGCTAACTCTTGTAGTACTGGTTCAACGTCTGTCCTGTGGCAGTGATTTTTCAACGTGAGTTGCTGGTTTGGTTTTCAGTAGGGCACTCTTAGTTTATTGTGGCTTGAGGATCTAGAAGCGCGGCATATGCCCTCATGGGAACGATGACTGCATCTTCATTTCCAGTCTCTCGTGAAGCATCAAACTATGATGAGGTCTCTATGCAGCAGAGTTTGATGTTCTCAGATAGCCTCAAGGTATTCTTGCTCTACTGCCATTATTTGAGTTTCTTTCCTGCTGAGTTGTATATAGTTAATTAATTGTAGGCTCTACGGGCATCAGGTGAATCTCAAATGGGATCTGCTGAGTTTATTTTTGCTTTAATTTCAGGATTTGAAGAACCTTCGGGAACAGTTATACTCTGCAGCTGAATACTTTGAACTATCATATACTAATGATGACCAAAAACAGATGTGAGTCTCAGATTTTTTTGCTTACAAGCGTTCCTTCTTGCTATTCTTGTTGTTTCTAATAATATCGGACATCCGCAGAGTGGTAGAAACATTAAAAGATTATGCTGTCAAGGCTCTCGTGAATACCGTGGATCACTTGGGCTCTGTGACTTACAAAGTCAATGATCTTCTTGATGAAAAGGTTGATGAAATTTCTGGGACTGAGCTTCGTGTATCTTGCATTGAACAGGTATTATTGGCCAAAGTAATCTCCTCATAATGTGGTGTTGATTTTGTTCTACATAATAAAATTCAGAGTTGAGTATTTATTCCGAATAATGATTTGATTGGAAATTATTTCATCTCTTGGCATACTAAGTAGATGGAGACTAGCAAAGTTCGAGCTCCTGAACTGAAATCGGTTCCATAAGACTCAGACTGTTCTTATTTAAACTGAAGTTAATTTCATGATTATTGATAGAGGTTCAATTGGTTATATTTATTATTTTGTGGTAGGAATATTTGTAATTCTTGGTGTATCTTCTTCTCTAGGGAAGTCATGATTTTGGATCTGATTCCTAATACTATTATCTTAATATGAGTTTGCTCTATAGAGGCTTCGGACATGCCTGCAGTACATAGATCATGAGGGCCGTTCTCAACAGTCACTTGTTATCAATACTCCCAAGTACCACAAGCGATACATTTTGCCAGGCAAGAGCACACCCTTAATGTTCTCAGACTAACAAATATTGGCTGTTTCTTATTATAACCTCCTAATTTTTATTACTCGCATATGTTCAGTCGGGGAGACCATGCGCAGTTCAGATGGCACAAAGTTGAAATACCAAGGTAGTTTCCTAGATGATGGGGATGACTGGTATCAATTTAGAAATGGTAAAATTCCATTTTCGACTTTTTTTATTTAAGATTTTTCTTATATTACAAGTTGGTGAAATTTTGTTGAAGTATATGATGTGTGCTTCTCTGGTTGTTTTTTTTGTAAAGCTGTGAGGGCTACAATCAAGGAAACTCCACCTCCTGTGAGGTAAATATCGCTAAATAATTTGTGTATCTCTCTATCCTTATGTCTGTTAGCATGATCAAATTTATGAATAATTGTGTGATTACTTTGTCCGTGTGCAGTAAAGGACGTCCATCTGGACCCTCTCCTCGTCCCCAACGATCTGCAACCTTTTCATTCACTTCCACCATGCCTAAGAAAGAACTAGGTCTGCTTAACATTGAACATCTCAGTTCATCCATTTGTTCTCCTGATGGGAATTTCTATTCAATACTTCTTGCATGTGCTGTCATGAGTCAGATAAGAGAACAGTTTCGCCTCATCGATTCCCACTTTTGCGTTCCGGGTCTGTTACTAATAGATCGGTGACTCCTAAGTCAAGTCGACCCACTACACCAAACACAAGTAGGCCAACCACTCCCAATCCCTCCCTTGCAGGACGGCGTGTAAGTTTCATAAATGCCCCTCTCATGCCCTTTCTGGAATTAAATTGTGTTGGCTGAGCAGCTTGAGTTTTGACCCTCCATGGAATTTATAGAAAACCAAAAATGATATAGAAGAGGTCTTCTGGTTTTGCTTTACTTTTTCTATAATAAACTGTAAACTTGGCTGTAAATGAGTTTGGATTGTTATCAGGAAATATGCCCTTAAGTAAAATTCTAATGCTGTTCTTGGGAAAAAAAAAAAAAGGGATACATTTGGTTTCCATTTTCTAGAGTTTGATTCTGAAAATTTTATACATGCTGGATGGGACTTATGGCCAAGATTTCCAGATGAAATTATTTTGTATCTTTTCAGTTTTCTCGAATCTTATTCAAGTTTGCCATTTTTCCATTTCCTGGATGATGCAAATGATAAACAAAGCTCTGACAGATGAGACAGACGCTCATATTCTCATTTTTCTTTTTTAATGTGTTCATACCAACCGGCTAGAAAGCTGATTCGATCAACACTTTTTTACTTGTGTCAGTACCCATCAGAGCCCAAAAAATCTGCTTCAATGAGGTTTCATGCTGAAGGGGTAAACGGCAAGGATGTCGAACAGCACCCAAGCAAAAGTAAGCGCCTACTAAAGGCATTACTCAGCCGTCGCAAGTCAAAGAAGGATGAAATGCTATACACGTACTTGGATGAATACTGAGGAAAGTGGAAAAACATGAAAAAAGCAGCGTAACAGCTCAGAAATTGAAGAATACAACATCAAGTT
This sequence comes from Sonneratia caseolaris, assembly GCA_900006705.1. Lineage (NCBI taxonomy): Eukaryota > Viridiplantae > Streptophyta > Magnoliopsida > Myrtales > Lythraceae > Sonneratia > Sonneratia caseolaris. The sequence continues at coordinate 120,848 of CXYZ01002688.1, forward strand.
AGTTTTTCTATTTTAATACTTTTTCTTTCCTCCACGAGTCTCTTTTACCTGTAAGTGATTTATATGTCCAGCAGTATATTCCATTTTTGCTATTTCCAGTGTCCATGAGGCAATGATTTTATTGTTATCTCAGCAATTTTGCTGTATTTGTATGCAATGACGTTTTATCCTATAATCAATCAAACTATGAGTCTGCAGTCATCTGTTGGAAATGTTTAACTACAATAGAATTATATATAGATCTTACGGGAGGCGTAACAACCTGTTGTCATATGCTTGACTGTATGAAGCCTGTATCTGTATTCTTTGTTGAGGTTACAAGGTATGGCAGGTTATTATGTCTTTGCTGGGTACTGAATCTAGTGGATACATCATGATGCAGTCATTGAGGAGGGAGTTACGTGGAGAAGAGGTCAGTCTTTGCTGTCTAGCTCAAGGGCTGTGCCTCTCACACTAATAATATGCAATGCTGGGGAAGAGGAATATGAGTATATTCCCATGGTACCGTTGGAGATCAGAGGAATAATACTTCAAATGATTCTCCTCCACAACAAATATTCCTTATATTTCTCTTCTCCTTTCCTCTGCCCATTTCTGAGTCCTCTCGTCTCTCCCTCTCACATCTGCCTCCTTTCCCCCACTTGCACCCCACCCCCACCCCCACTAAAACCAAAACACAACTCTTTCGAGCAAGAGTTCTTCATATCCTCTACTTCTCTCTCTATCCCAGGCAACTCTCTCTCTCTCTCTCTCTCTCTCTCTGTGTTTGTATGTTTTCAAGTTGTTTAAGGGCCTATTGTATGCAGAACAGCAAGAGACTTTGATTGATAAGCGTGGCTCAATAAAGTAATGCTGCATCCATGTAGAGCAGAGCCTTTGTACTGTACTAGGTTGGAGTCTATTCATTCATTGGTTCTTCTTCTTCTTCTTCTTCTTCTTCTTCTCTTTGTTGATCGAGCAAAATCCATAAACCACATTAGACAAACGTAAGGGTCAGGAGCATAGGTATGGCATTTGTTGTTCTGTTAATTGTTTCACCGTAACCAATGAATCGTCTGATCTCTCTGTTGTTTTCTGTTGTTTGTTGGAGGATGATTCCATCGAACTACACCATCTTCCTCAAAGGCCTATACCAATCTCCCAGCCCACCATAGTTCAGGCTGGGTCTAAAAATTTGAGTCATCTCCCGGCCCATAATCAGGTTTGGATATCACAGTGCCATGCATCTGCGAAATATGAGTTATTTTTTATTGCATTCGACTGAAAATTCTTCATTTATTCGAAACCACGCGCTCATGAAGAGCATATGTATTACAGAGTAAACATGAACATTTTCTCTTCTTCAATGTCCGACCATAAGCGCATCTCAGGAGCCGAATCCTCTGGTAAGTGACCCTCGCCTTGTAGCCAAATACCATTCCACTCCATCCAGTGAACTTCTCCATACATTTACAGTATACGTTCTTTTTTGAGCGAGCCAGTAAACCCTGCAGATGAAGTTTTTCTAAGCTATGTGCTGGAAAACAAAAACACATCGATCGTATGAAAACCTTNTGGAAAACAAAAACAAAAACACATCGATCGTATGAAAACCTTATATTGAAAAGAAGGTCAGGCGATTGGAGCTTGGAGCTTACCGATAGAAAAAAGGGTTCACCATGTGTAGTCTATGTTAGGGAAGCTCCAACCTTAACCGGCTTTAGGCTCCTTATCCCCTTCATTCCATACTCGAATGCCAACAAGAATAAGCCAAATAGATATAACATGAAAACATGTAACCTATCTGCTACCTCGTAAAAAACTGAGGCATTTCTTCTCCCCCCCGACCCCGTCCTTCTGATCAACAATCCCGTGCTTATCCATCCTGGAACAAGAGCCATAGACCAGTTGAGTTGTCTAGCAAAAACAATCCTAAGAAATGTAGACCAAAACAAACGTGTCAATACTAATCCTTAATAAGCTCATGCTTGCCTGAGCTCTGCTCGGGCAAATTAGTCCAATCCTCAGGGCTGATCTTCGTTTCTGAAGCCCTGATCAGCTTGAGAAGAGCTTGATTGACCTGAAAATATGTTTGATGAAACCAATAACTCGAGTTACTGCTACTTATAACTATTTCGAATTTCCTTGTCAACACCATGACTTGTCAACTAGATGCAATAGGGTACCTCTTCGGTTCTCTCATGACTCACTAGATGCCCTCCATGAAGGTCTACCATTCTTGCCATAGGATACAACTTCTTTGCCAGTCGTCTTGCATAATATATTTGAGCAATTATGTCTTGCCTGCACAATAAAAAAAAGGGGTAGAAATCAGTATATCATCATATCTTGATCAGCTTGAGCAAATAAAAACTTTGAAGGGGAAAATATAATTGATCACGAATTTGTGTTCAATTTCCTCTATAACTGACTCATAACCAGCACTTTTCACCCATAAGGATTCTTCCTTTAATTTTGAATGCAAATTTCTTCTCACCATCAAACAAAATTATTGTTTTCCCAAAGAAGGAGCTTCACCTTTATCATTAGTCTTCCAAGTTCATATGCTGATTGTGAATTACATGAACATAAGTTATTATTTAGAGAGCAGAAGCTAATTTTTCATAGTGCTTGGAGCATAATCAATTATGCTTACTTATATACCTTCCATGAATGACTGACACAAGGAACCCAGCAGATCGGATTGATTCAATCTCTGTTCGTGTCATTTTATGGGTCCAGCAGGCATTGACTTGACCCTCAAAGCCATGATGTGACTGCATTCCTGAGGATGATATTGCTTTCACATATTGCTGCAAAACAAGAACATCATCTTTCACTTTTTTAACTACAGAAATTTCAGGTTGAGCTACATAAACTTTTAACACCTCATTATGTATATCATTAAACAAACCCAATGTGTGAACAAAGAGAAGAATTCACAGAAACTAGTCCTAGTAGGAAGATTAGACATTCCAGAATCATGATTTAACAGTAAAAATGTCATCATAAGGAGGTTGATTTAGTTGAGATTTCTAAGTCTCCATCAGAGTCACAGCTGCTTATGCTTGGTGGTTATTGAAGTCAACAAGGACAACATAGATTACATGAGGTGCAGTTTCATCTATAAGAACTGAGGATTTGCAAATTGACTATTTGAACTAGATGTCTGAACTTAACCCAATTCAGCGTTTCCTACTTGGTATAAGATTGCCCTCCTGGTGTCAGATCCTACAAGCTCCTCCAAATATTCCTGCATACGTGGAAACAGGATCAGTAAGAAAATGTTCTCTAGTGGGTTTATCTGTTAACCATAAAACAGTAACATCTCAATTGTTATAGATTTTTTGTACGATGAATAATGCAACCAGAGGTCTCCAAATACGCTCAATGTTAAGTGTAGCCGTTTGATTTCAATTGATCTATTGTACTTGTTTCCCAGAGTTTTCTTTTATGCAAGAGGGACAAAGAGAAGACCTCTGAGTAATGGGTGTCCAAATCCACAGCTGCCCTCTGCTCAGGAGTTTTAGCTCTCAAGAAGCGAATTGCAACGGATATGGTTTTCCGGTCAAGCTACAATAGTCAAATGGATTTTATCAGCTTTCTTATGTATTTGTAACAGAGCACGGGGAAGTGTTTCCCATTTATTCCAAGCAATGCACGGAAAATTTGTCATCTGATATGAAGGTTGATGATAAAAATCTCAATTTGCTTGAAAGATGGTTCAAAACATGAAATAAATCCCACAAGATCCATTCAAGATCAAACAATCCAATGGCTCAAGAAAAATTGCTATCGAGGGGGCATAAGTAACAACCAATGTCTACCCTCCACCAAAATAAAAAATAAAATAAAACTTGACGAATTCAACGGAACCAAAATAGATAAAAGCAAACTGACAGTCACTTGGAATCAACTGCAGGAGTGAACACATTGGACAAGTATCATTAAAAAAGAAAGCTGAACAGATATATACTCTAGTTTGGAAAGCATTTCCAGATGTAAAGATCAGTTCCTTCTAAACAATACTATAACAAGGGAACCATTGATTCCATTTCATCACTAACTCAACTCATCAAAAGCACCTAAACATTGCATGAATGAATGTATTATCAGCATAATACAAAGAAAAAGTGTGATACCTTGGGAAGACACTCAAAGCCTCCCCCAGTCACATTAAGTAATGCCAACGACAAAACTCTCTGGGGCACCATTGCTGCCAGTTTACAAGCAATCATGGCTCCTGTTCACGGTAACATAGCCCAGTATATAAAAACCGATGAAGTCTGAAGTACATGAAATACACAATCAGAGAGAACAGATGGGTCCCCTCTCATGTAATCTAGGATTTATACATGAAAACACTCTAGGATGCTCACCCATAGAATGACCAAACACATGCGCTTCTTTCCAACCTAAATGATCCATAAGGGCGATGGCGTCTTTGGCCATGATTTTTGTCCTGCACCACATCATTTCGTATTCTGAGGGTTGAAGACTGAATCAATTATTAAGGAAACAAAGGAAGAGTACAAATCATGCATTGGCAGCTGACGGCCACGATGACGCGCTTTTTATACTGATCCAAAATTACGAGATTTCCCAAATTATAATCGAGCAGGTACCCTTTGCCTCCTCTCATCTAGTCCCATATATCAGATTAATGTCTGAATCACCAGCTCGTTACTTTAACAGCTGAACAATCTTTAAAATCGGAACTTCCAAAGAGGCAGGAAGTCAAAACGGCCGAAAGAAAGTAAAAGGGTGTCCTTCCAAATAATAATCAATATAATTCACCGTTGTTACTCGCAGAATCAACGTTCATTGGGATCGGTAAGAGGTCGTGTCAATTTTCAGAAATTTCAGGATAAAATAAAAATCTTTTGATGGTTTAATGGGGACTCACGTATAGGAGGATTTTTTGGTGGGAACGGAGCTCCGACCCATTCCCCGGTTGTCAAACGCGCATACCTCTATTCCTCCTCCGCCTGTCTCATCGGGGCTCCTATCGGTGGCGCCAAAATCGTCGTCGTTTGGGGTGTCAGCACCTGTGAGCCCCCTTATCTGAGGGCCCCATGAATCGTGGGTTCCAGCTAAACCAATGATGAGAAGGGCCTTGACGGGGCCGCCGCCGTACGTGCGGTAGAAAAGCTTGACGCCACCATCAACCCCCACCTCGCAGAGTGGCATTGCTCAAAGCCGATTTGAGATGGCTCGTGTGGTTTGTTCTCCTTCACCCGTCTCGAGAATGAGGGGGAGAGAGAGAGCGAGAGAGGGAGACTGGGGGGGCCCGTCGGTGCGTCCGCGATATCGGGATACCAAGGGCGGGAGAGAGAGAGAGAGAGAGGAAAGAAGGGGAAGAAGGTGTAGCTTAGTAGTGGACGAGAATCACCGCCCCACTGACCCAATAAAATATTAAAACCAACGACGACGACAGGCTGTGACATTTTCTGACATGCAAGGGTGGCGGGACCCACTGCAATGTCGAACGCGCGCCAGGTGTACACTTTTAGGTCCCCCACCTCCCAATCGGAGCCGACGAATTGGAAAAGTCAAAATGTCGAGNGCGCGCGCCAGGTGTACACTTTTAGGTCCCCGCACCCCACCCAATCTGAGAGCCGACGAATTGGAAAAGTCAAAATGTCGAGGGCAGATGGAAGAAGAAGAAGCTCGGAACCGCACCAGAGCAATGTCCTTATCTGGGCACCTTTTATATATATATATATTATATTGAAGAAAAAGAAATATTTATCCTTATCTGGGGAAATCGATTGGTTGTCTGCATCCTGTAGGGTGTGCACGTATGGAAAAAAAAAATACGGTGAAATTTTCAAGTTAAAGTGCACTCGAGTTCGGCATCATCGTGCCCGTTTGACTTGGCCCAATCTTTCAAGCGCAGCAACACGGTCAGACATTTGAACCAGGTCGTCGTCCTAGTCAGCTCCCCCACCATATAAATAAACCATCCCACAAATGTTAAACCAATAGATTTAATTTGAAATAGACTCAAACTGCCTTTAAATTGATTTATAACTACTCTCATTTAGTAAAATCGATCTGGAACGGTTACAAAACTAGCTTGAACTATAAAAATTTTATAAATTAATAATTAAATTTTATTTAATCAATTTTAAAATTAAAAAATATATCCATATTCATTTTAAATAATTAAAAAAAACGAACGATTCACGTTATAAGACCGATTCATAAACGAATCAAATAATTCAACACTTACTTTAAAACAACACAACTGAGACCACCCGTTTTCACATTTCCACTTTTGGATGCACTCATAATTAAGACATCAAGCAATCAGGCTTTGCTGTTGAGCAAAACCAGTTGCCAATTACATTCGACCTGTCTTCCAGAAAAGACAGCTCCTTTCCGGCATTCCCACCCAGAAAATCAGGCATTGTTGTCATTGGTCAATGGCGATCGAGGACAGGGAGGGAGAGAGAACAAATCTCAACAAATACCAACTCCACAATTGAACACTGACACGTCAACTTCAGAGACCTACCAATCGGTAGAGCCGCAATCGGCGGCATAGACCTACAGCTAATCGATATATACACACCGAGATGAGCAGCGAACACAAGTAGAAATGATGAGCCATATGCAAATGCAACCCTCCATCATTCCTTCCCTGGAGCAGTTCAGCAGGCCCTCGAGACTATTACCAGTGGAATGAAATATGGGTATAAAATGACATAAATAATAATAATAATAATACTAAACTAACAGATAATTGGGGCCATGATGACTCTTTCTTCAACTTATATCGAAGCATATAAATGAAAGCGGAGAACACATGAGATATGCGCTTTGTTAGATTGGAAGTTCAGGGAAAGGAATAAGCTCTGTTGGGTTGCGAGCATGGTGTAGCGGACTTACATGTCCATAGAATTTGCAGTAGCAGAATATTTTCAAGATAGTGCGGGAACCAGCCACTGTTTCGTCTGTGGAATTGAACCTGATCTGCCATAAGATAAGTTACAGAGACAGATTTCACATTCAATACAAATCATCCCACTAACCTGATTGCATCGACCTCCAACCACTGAGCTGAATATCTCCTCAATATATCCTAAAACTCTAAGAGGTTCCTATTCCTGTCACATCGATATCCTCTATGTAACAGCAACACTGACAGGGAACTTCAAATTTGTCCAGAAACAAGCATATCTGAATTGCACCAGATTACATTAAAAAAAAAAATCCATATTTCGAGCAGCAACAGCTACACTGCTGGTGGGATATACATGAGATCAAAAGTATAACTTACTACCAGGAAATTCACCCCTCAACGTCATAGATAACCTCTCTAGGACTTAGAAAAGTGCCATGTTTACACCACAGTTGATTTATGGGCCATCTTCTTGAGCTGAAAGAAGCAGCAAGGATAGGTATTGTGAGAGCAGTTCATCAGATATTCCCAGATTTAAGCCATACACAAAGATTTCTTGCTTTAAAACCAACTGCACAATTCGTTTGATCATCTTTCTCATTTCAAAGTTGAGAGAAATTTTTTTCTTGATAAAACTGGAAAGTTGTTTTCCCCTCATTTCCTACTGGAATGAAAGATACAGGGCGAATTTCATAAAGAATTTAAATGAAGGAATATGACCAGATATGTACTACTACAACAAAAATGCTCATGAAAAAACAGAAAAGTAGGACAATGCAGACAACAGGAGAAAATTCTACATAATGAGAATGCAAGTACTTCTCCACAGGCAAGCAGATAATACAAACAGAGGAGAGGAGAGGATGGAGAAGAGAGGAGAGGAGAGGAAAGGAGAGGAGAGGGGGGTGGGAGAGAATTACTGCTCAAAATGAAGCCTTGAAGTAGACTCTGGGCTCTCTCAGCTTGCTCAGGAGTTCCTGATATTTGGATGATCTTTTCTGTTACATCCGGTCTATCCTCTAAGAGGGTCACATTTGCACCCGACAACTGTTTCCCATGAGAAAATTTAGTGTCGCACATTGCATTAACTCAAAAGCATCAATTACAGACAGATTTCCAGGAATGAAATGTGTAGGTAAAATACATTGCGCATATTCACCTTACTTATCTGAGAAAGCATGTTTCTCGACTTTGTTACGAGCTTGGGCACTGCATGCTCTGGTATCACAACTTCAAGTATACTCCTAGTGACAAGAGGCACAGCAATCCTGATGGAAAAATCAAGTGATTAAGAAATGATTAAAAAAAAAGAGTGAAAATTAGCCATTCTTGACGCAAACAGATGACATAAAGAAAGAAGATGAAACTACCTACTCAGTCCACCAGGTACTTCCTCCCGTTGGTCACCCTCAGTCTGCTTACCACTTTCAGCGTCAGGACCTCCATTATCCTACAAACATTTCTCTGAATGTCACTAACTGTAGGGAAGAGTTCTAAGCTGCCAGAGGCATAAACATTATGGAGATGGTACAATTAGAAATGAGTCACAAAACAACTCACTCAAAAACTCAACAAAAGCTAAGCATAAAATGAGTATATATCTAAAATTTGAAACTGAAGATTCAAGAAGTAACATTTGAAGGCTGGGCCCCTGGAACATTTTGGATGGTCTCGTAGGCTGGTGTTGAGTTATTAGGGGCAGTTTGAGCTTCATGACTAGGAGTCACTTTGTTAGGTGAAAGAGCCTCGGGTCCTGCTGCAGCACTGGCAACTGAAGATGGAGAATCTTTATTAAGGAACTCTCCATATAAATGGCTCTTTAACCTTGAAGTCACTTCAACAAGAGCTTCTCTAGCTGCTTTTATATCTCCAACAATCTGTCATATAATGACAATGAACTGTTAAAATAAGCACAGAAAAGGAAAAAACATCTGCCAAAATAAAGAAGAGAAAGTGATCTTTTTATGCAAGCCCTAATCAAATACAATGTGATCCCAACAAATAAACAGACTGCTTTGTGTTTCATACAAAATATTTCAGATATTAAAGAACATGAACAACAAGTAAATCAAATAATATTTCACTAGCTCAGTTTCCAGGTAACTCCTCTTGGCCATTTGCTGAAGGCAATGAGGCTGATATCCTAACCTTACAAAGAACAAGTTCAAAACGCGTGTATTCCAAGATGGTCCCAACACATGCAACGCTTCATAGTGACAACAGAGTAACTGCCTATTAAAAGAAAAAACAAACAAACCTGAACAAGTTCATGAGCTCCAAATACAGAAGTGGGAAGATGTTCTCTAGAAAGAATCTGCACATTTGCACCAGTCAGTTTCCTTATATGAGAGAAGGATCCATCCTTTCCTTCTAAACATCCCACATCTCTTGATGGAACGAGTAACCTCGTAGTTATGATGTTCTCTTTATCAGGGAAAAGATCGACTATATGCGTCTGTATATGCAACAAAGCTTCCTGAGCTGGAAACAGCTCATCATCAGGATCCTAATTATAGGAGGCAAAACAGAGAACTGGTGAGAAATTTCAATCTCATCTCCGCATTTTAGTTAGATCATGTGTGCGAGGGCGAACAAATCAAACAACCAACCAGATAATAAATGTACCTCATCAGATGAAACGGTAATTACTTGCTCTTCTGAGCCAGCCAGTGGGTCACCTATCTTAACATCTACACCAACTTCATTCTGGAGTAAGTCAATTATTCCATCCGTCTGATTAACCACTTTATCAATCTTTGCAGTTGGACAAAGTATCCGGAATATGAGTTCCTCCCCCGCAAATGGCTGCATATTCTCAGCCATGGGAGTAGAATCAGCTTCTACTAGGAAACCTGATGGACGAGAGACATTGCTACTGCCTCTCACGTTGATTGAGCCAGATCTTGAACCAAAATTGTTACCCTCTATGGATGATCGACGCGTAGGGTTGCCCCCATGGGGAATAAAGTCATCCTCGGAAGGATAAATGCGCTCCGGTGAATGAACTCTCCCATGAAAATGACTGCGATCTCGATGTTGACTCTCCCTCAGACGAGAAGCGATAATTGTTATGGCACTTTTCACATTGTTTGCATCTCCTACAACCTGCACCATAACAGAAAATGATTTAATAAGATAGAATCCTTTTGAGTGAACCTTCAACGTTCAAAATGATTGGGTAGAAGTTGCAGTCTAAAGCTGTGCTCTTCTGCCAGCAGTCTTTCAAAGTAAAGATACATTGCAAGCTTCATGCACAGCAGTCAAATTACTTCAGCAAAATGAAGTTCCAGCCCAAAGAAATACAAAACAAATTGTGGCCACTCAAAAGCATAAATGAAATCAAAGCTCCTCTTATGGACATTGATTGAAGGAAAGAATGCGATACAAAAGCATTCCCCAATTGGGTAGACAGCCGAAAAGAAATTACTGTAGACCAGTAGCAAAACAGGCTGTAGAGCAGAACACTTCACCTCTACCTGCTTAAAATTGTTGAAATCATGAAAACCATTATTAACAGCTCAAGCTGTTACTACTTCTGCATTAGCAGTAACTTGTCCTTCGCATTAAGACAATCCATTAAATGTCATAAACTCCAGGGTAACCGATATTTCAAAATCCCAATTTGAAGATCTAAAAACATTCAGCAGAGTGACCTGCATTGCAAGAGACCGGATGACTAATACTACGTATTGTCTATTTGGAGCAGTTACATCTCTCGCTCCACAGATTCGTAGAGAAATTTCAATGGGTCCTCTTAATCAGTCAAGAAACTTCTTGGAAGCCATAAATATTCAATTTCTGGAACCAAAAGATTCACCAAGCTGAAAACTTGCACGGTAGCAGTTAAAACCTGAACGATTTCATCAGCCATCGAGACACAGCGAGGTAAGGTCTGATCTCTGGGCAAAACCCTAATCTGAGTCTTAGTCTCCATTCTCATTTGCTCGATAATCTTCCCTCCCTTGCCCAGCAAGCTCCCCACGTGGGCCCTCGACACTACGAGCCTAGTAACCGCCCTCCCACTGCCACCGCCTCCATCTTCCCCATATCCTCCATCACAGTCGAGTATCCTCTCGTGTATCAAAAGCAGAGCCTCCTGGGCAGGTGAGAAGTTCGGCATCCTCCCTTCCGGGTCCCTCCTCCTAGTGTCCGAAATCTCAATGATGCGCTCGCTGTCCCCAGGGACCAGATCGTGAACAATGATACACGCGCCTGTGTGCTGCTTGATGTTCTTGATTATACTCCCGGCCTTCCCGATCACACCACCAGCCTTCATAGCGTGGCAAAGAATGCGGTAGTTAGTGGAGACAGTCAGGGACGGATCCTGACGGTGGCCCCCGCCCCCACCTGCTCCGCCGCGGTATCGGTGACCGGCGGCTGACCCGGGGGCGTAATGGTGGTGGTGGTGGTTGTTGTACCGGGGCTTGGTCCTGCCTAGGGTTTCGGAGTCATAATCCTGGTCATAGTAGTAGCTCCGCTTGGATCTAGATCTCTCCATAGCTACGGGTCCGTCGAAAACAATCCCACTCGTCGTCCTTCTCCCTCCTCTCCTTGCTGTCAATGATCAGAAGTTACCCAGAAAGAGGGCATTCATATGCATTCAAGAATTCGAAGTTTTAGGGCTCTTCAGACAAGTCCTTGGCTTCGAGCCCAGATCATGGTCCTCCCCATATCTGATCAGATTCGAGATCTGATTGTTCCCAGAGAAAGTTCAGTTAAATTGCCCCTCGCCGCTCAATCAAGGAGCCGACGGGGCCGGCAGACAATAGTTCAAAATTTGCTTTTGGTTGTTGCTCGGGTGCTCCTTGCTCCTTGCATGTCTGGCTTCCACCGTAGATAATGTGATAAAAGCCACGAATGAAACGACGTTGTTTTTTGTTATCGGCCGTAGTTTAAGTTGGGCGGCCGGGGTTTGGTAATCTCGCCGCTCACGACACGAGCCCGGGTGAGTGGGGAAGGTTGGTTGCGACTTACCGCTTAGATTCCCGCGTGTCAGGTGAATCGGATCCTGAGGTGGGCTTAGCGTCAGGATTGTGCCACGTGTTACTTGTACAGTCAGAGTAGATCCTGACCCTTCAGCCTCGATCACGAGCGTATCAGGTCAACTGACAGCTACATGAAGAACCAGTCCGCATGCACGCGTGCGTGCACTCTCTCTCTCTCTCTCTCTCCCCCCTCCCCTCCAAAGGGTCGAGACCGAAGAGTTTCACACTTTCAATCTGACTCATCTGCTTTATTTTCTAATTTAGAAAAAGAAAAAACAACTTTTCTTGTTGAGTTTTCACATTTTACCTTAATTTTTAAGGGAAGGAAAATTAATGCTCGGTCGGTGGCTATAGGGGGGCAGAAGACGGCAGTTTTTTTTTACTAATATTATATAAAATTCACAATCAATCATTAAATATTCATCTGAAAAGTTGTGAAACTTAAATCTAATTTATTATGCAAATCGACTGCCGTAGAACAGATGACATCTAAATTTCACAAATTTTCTTCCCTCGGATATCAGCGACTTGCCATGTGTTTTTTTACCATAATTTTTCCATCGTGTTTCTTTTAGGGGGGGCTACAGAATTTGCGACGACAAGAGTAGATTCCACGCCAACACCGCCCAACAAAACCACCCGCCCACCCCGCCTTCCCGGTCAGAATTTGCGGACAGAAAGGGCTCTGCAGGGGCCAGACTCGACCCATGAGTGTCGGCACGAGCATCCTCGGCTAGGCCCATAGTAAGGCATGGGCAACGCCGAGGGCACATCCTGGATCCAGGTATTCTCTACACCGCAGCTTAACCCTTCGAGTATATCAACTGCGATGGACCCAGTGGCATCGGGTGTAAATCTAGAGAAGAAGGAGAACGAACGATTTGTCCACCATCTTTGGTTTGGACGCAAATGGTCGGATTCTCGTACAAATAGCGGCCTTGTGAAGCGCAAGATAAGGTTGAAAGTGTGGAGAAAGTAATGGTTCACTCTTCACTGCAGTGGCAGGAGAGAAGCAAGTTCTCATGACACTTGGAACTTGCAGAAAGGAATGTTGTGCCCATGATACTGCCTTCTTTGGAGATGCCTTCAAATTCTCTTCACCAAAAAACCTGAGATAAGCATGACCTCGTAGTGGGGTTCCATAAAAAAGGACCCCGATCGATCGGTTTCTGAAACCTGAGAGGCCGAAAACTAAACCAGGAAGGCTGTTTAACAAGTAAATATTCTATACATAGAGCAGCAACGCAGAGCCATGCACAGAGCACTAGTAAATACTCTAGTGTTAAAGCACTGGTCTTTCAGCTACAGCTCCCCTGCCCTGAGAGCCTTAATCCAACTGGCCTTCTTTTCCTTGGCACTTCTTGTAAAGGCCTAGTTCGCCTCGCAGAGATCCAAAGGAGACATCCCATCACTGCCTTTGATATCTGTGGTTGCGCTATGCTTCACAAGGAACTCAGCAATCCCTTCTCGATCACAAACAGCCGCATAGTGCAGCAGTGTTTGCCCCTCGTTGTCCTGCAACGAGAAAGAAGAGATGAAACCAGAAGCAGATCTGGAGGAAATGTATACTTCATGGGAGGTGTGGAATTGCTCCTTTGGTTATTCAGGGATAACTTCTCAAATAGTCAAAGCATGCTAATAGATTTTGCTTCCTGCTGACTCTGACAAAGGAAGCACAAGAAGCAGGCTGGGCAGGAGGAAGAAAGAAAACGATTGCATATATCTTGACAAAACAAAAATCACAGAATAATGCTAGCATATCCTGCAAGAACCATAAATTCTATAGACCATAATTTTCATATATATATATATATATATATATTAGCAATGATTGGGATTTGAGAGGTTTTTTAGACCAGCAGAAGCAACCAGGAAAAGAATCATTAAAGAGAGATCAGATCTTACACCAGAAACCCACAAGGAAACTGTCAAAATTTACCTTGGCATCCACATCAGCACCTTCACTGATAAGCAACTCAACAACATTTAGGCGACCACCATTAACAATGGCCCAGTGCAATGGGGTTTGACTCTCTCTATCAGAAATCATGCAAACTGTCTCAAAAGATGAAAAGTAGCAATACAATCTTCCACCATAAGCCTCTCCGTTCTAAAAACACATTATCTGGAAAACTCAAGAGCCTCCATTCCCCAATGGTGGAACAGTACCTTTGACACCAGCACCAACGCCACCGTCCACGCATTTAGGAAAATTTTCTACATCGCCTTCTCTTGCAAAAACATGAATAGCATCCAGTTTCCTGAAAGAAAGAAGCATCCATCTATAACCAATAGGACAGCTACTGTAGAATTGACCTATCCCGGTAAAATAAACATTTCACAGCAATATATTCCTTCTAGGCAGATCAACTAGCCCGAGCTTAACTAGGGAAGTCAACCTCAGCAACCCACATGCAAAGAGATGAGACAAATACAGGTTCAATACTGATGCACACGTTATAATGCTAGATGAGATTGAGTGGTGCAAGCAAGGCCTTGATGCCGAAGTAAGGCAAAAAAATAGATTGAGTTACATAAGGAAGAGCTTGAGTTCAGACTAAATCCAGGTAAGTCTTATACTAGGGTAACAGAGAAGCCAATCGTTTACAGATTAATGCATGGGATGACAGATAAGGTCCTGCAACAAGATAAATGCATAAAGGCTTCCCAAACCAAAACGAAGGGTGGATTATAAATAACTTCGCGTAAATGCAGCCACCTTGAATGAAGCTCATTTTACGATTAATTATTTAACAAATACAAGAAGCTGCGACAGGCACTTAAAGAAACTCACGACTCATTTGGAGTTTCTTCATAGACAAATGTGCTAAAAACTGGGCCCATNCATAGACAAATGTGCTAAAAACTGGGCCCATCGGTCCTTTAGCTTCTGAACTGGACGGATCATCATCCCCACTTTTACTCCTCTGAGCAGTAGACAGCAGAAATATAACTAAGCAATAGAAGAAACGACAACCAACAGATAAAGCTAAAACAGTTCAAACTCACCATACTTGATCCAGCAGACCAACTAGGATAAAGCTCCGTGACAAGGTCAATATACTTCTGCGTTGCATCTTCAGCAGGCAGAGTGCCCAGTTTATTCCATGCTTGCCTAGTCAAATTAAATGAACTCAATTGTCTACTCATGCTATGAGAAAATTCACTTGAATCTTAGTGCAAGAAACGTACAGTTAGGCACTAGAGTTTGATAATATTTTATCTTTATAATGTTAATGTATGCTCTCTTGATTAGTTGATTAATGTAATTTATCAATCATCCAAAAAAAAAAGAAATGTACAGTTAAAACCCGCCACAGATTGAAACTTCAAGAACCGACGTACAAAACCGTCCTAAGAGAGGAATTCGCTTATCTATAGATTTTTTTTAACCTACCAGCCTTCCCTCAGTCCATTAAGATAGCATAAATTCATACGTACGTTGAGAAAAAGAAGAAGAAAGAAAGAAAGAAACTACCACTTAGCTCTTGCTGTCATTTTCAGAGCAGACGGCTGAGGAGAACTACACGGGCCTTCAGTGCTGAAGGCCTCGTCCAGCTCGGTGATCTCCATTCCTTCCCGCTCACTATCGCCCCCTCAACCATCTTCAGTACCAACAATGCTCTCGTTCCTCACGCTTCCATGCTCGGCGGCAAGGGATCCCGCACCGGCGCCGGAGTGTTGAACCTCGTCAGAAGCGGCAGCCGAGTGCTTGGACTGGGAATTGAAAGGCCCCGAATCGGGGGAGGAGGAGGCACGGGCAATGGAGAGGTTATCATCCTTAAGAGAGGAGAAGATGGAGATGAGCTTGGCGAGGAGGTATGAGAATATGAGGCCGAGGAGGATCGACTGGAGGAGCAGCTGCCAGTCGGACATTGCTTTGTGCAGCGACACAATCCGCCGTCTATGGAGAATCAAATAGTCCCTGACCCTAACCTACGACGTAAGCATGTGGGAGAGAGGAAGAGAGCACCTTGGAGAATGGCGATGGACGGAGTTTGACGGTGGACGGGTGGAGGGAAGGAAGCCCGTTCTCTGTATATGCATATAGTATATAAGTCAAGTGTATATGTATCTCTTAGATTACGTATACGCGGCCATTGGTAGCCAAAAATGAAAATCACTCATCGCCCTATTAATGTTTCTGCTAAGGGTCACTACGCCTTGATAGTTTTTCACATTTCATGGATCATCGTCGTACACAAGATGCAACGACTTTGGGATTGGGAATCAATTGTATCTTCCATGGATCAATTCGGTTCATGGTCTATTCAAAATGACCAGCTAAAGACTTGAAGTTACGACAGTAAAGTCTTGCATGCCACATGCATAGCATTAAGCAATATTTGCACTCCCACATACCCGAACTTCTTGTGGGGGCAAATCCACTTCGGTCGACCAGCCTGCCGGTTTATCAGATTTTATATCACATGAGGAAAAATGGCCAGCAACATATGTAGGCACAATTCTTCATGGGCTAGGTAAAAATATACATGGGTGTGTGTGTGAGGATATGTTTGGATGGAGGGACTCGGAGGGCAGGGAAATGGAGGGTTAAGGAGAGGAGGGAAAGAAAGGATCATGTGTGTAATATATTATTAGAAATAATTAACTATTAAATTGAATAGTAAATTTGTAAAATCGCCTATACCTCCTTAATCTTTTTTTTTTACTATACAATATTTTACTAAAATCTTTAAAAAAAATTTCATCGATGACTCCAATAATATGTTCTAAGCCCTTCAAAGGCCCAGTAGGATTTTTGTGGGCCTCTAGATTTATGCCCTCGGTCGGGTCCAAAACGGCAGTCAAAAGGGCATCGGCTTAACAAAACAATACTACCTTTTACTCAAGAAGGCGCTATTTACGAAATTATCCCTATTGGCAATGTATTTTACGTGTCATAGGATCTGGCTACCGGAGTCGGTGGGACCCACGAGCTGAGCGGCTGACAATCCAGTCCCAACCCAAAAAATTTAATTAAATATTTTTTAAAAAATATAACAAAAACAGTGGGGTGGCAAATTGTGCTGGTCCGGTTTTATTGGGCCGCACTGTCACGGGAAGATAGGGGGAGGATATGATAAAGACTGGCCCAAGTATGGTCCTTTACGATGTTGTGTCGGGCCAGTACTGCACGATAAAATAAGAGCGGTTCTGATCCGGCCTGATAGTCCGATAATCTTATTTGATCGTGACTTATTTATAACAATAAGTGAGTTTACAAGTTATAATTTTTTTTATTTTTTAATAGTGTTGATAGTCTATTAATTTTTTTAAAAATATTCCTAATTAGGCTATCGTGCCGGCAAGACCCGGAGATCATCGGGTTATGCCGGCACGATATGATAAGTACTGACCTAACATGGTGTTATCCTGCCGGACTATCGTGCTGGGCCGGATTTTGCCCGGTAAAAAATGAGGAGGAGGAAAGAGGACGTGGCAACGGGGACAGCTGACATCTGAAATTCAAAGCAGTTGAATATCATGAATTGTAATTGCTGTCGTGGAAGGAAAAATTCTGAAGGTTGGTTAACTCTCCGACACACTTACTTTTTACCTTCACTGATACCTCTCTCTCTGTCACTGTTGCCAGTTCTTCTCATGCATGAGATGAGAACATCCTTCATTTTTCCGAAGGAATTGGACGCGGCTCGTCTGAATGGAGGATGCCCTGATGACCCGGGCACACTTAAATATGATCATCAGACGGAAGGCCGAGCGTAGATCTATCTATACACATCGATACACACGACCGACCCTGTCGGCGATAAAAGTTAAAACACTTGCGTGTGCGCGCTGGAAATGGTCGCTGCTTTGGTGGAGGATTTGCCGACTACCTTTCACTGTCAGAGGCGACACGTCTTTCTCTCTGGGCCACATACTTACTTCGCGTGTCGTGATGTAACGCA